>OX457043.1:8946961-9408705 GCA_949752735.1 Lumbricus terrestris | reverse complement strand
GTTCTATAATAGGCTAGCAGTGTTGTTTCTTCAATCATGCATAATATAAATTTAGTTCCATGTACAAAATCACGTCTGTGATACATTTATCGTAACCACAAAAGGAAAAATAATTTAGCTTCACTGCAACAGCGTTGACATGTTGTACAATGTACATCCTGCCTAGTCGTTTCTGCTCTGCCTAGCTGCATGTATACCAAGCCAGCGAGGACGCTGACGTTGACAGTAAGATGCGTTGTCCGCTCTACTAAGGATCTCTTTGCTCTGACGTGACGACAAATGATGTGTGCTTACTCCTGGCTAATGGACCGACGAACGTACGCCGCTGCCACCGCCGCGCTAGGAATTATGGGTATAGAGAGGAATGATGGGAAACCTGCGCAGTGCGCAGCTCGCGCTAACCACCATCGACCAGGCTGCTGTGCCATAAACCCGTCCGCTGGACCAGCAGCACTGTCGTGCCAAAGTGATGCTATAGCTGAAAGTGCTATTCGATGGACTGCCGACAACTGCAATATAGCATAGAGCAGTATCTCTGTATATACAGTATACACTGTATAGAGTCGTCCATTCAGGAGTGATGACTGTTTCCGCTGGAACACCTGCCGCGGCCAATCGATGCTTAAGCAATTGCAATCAATGCCGCTGTATTGTCGGCGACTGAGTGGTGGTCACCTATGTTAAGCGGCGCTTAGGCATCATCAGCAGCATCAGCATCAGCAGCAGCATCAGCAGCATCAGCAGCAGCAGCAGCAGCAGCATCAGCAGCAGCAGCAGCAGCAGCAGCGCTGTCTGTCTGATGGACAGGAGGAGGAGGAGCAGGCGGCAGAAGAGAAGGCTGCAGGTGCATTGAATACGAGTCTATTTGGACGGAGAAACCTGCGGTGGTAATCGGGTATTAGGGACCGGTGGGGGTGGTGGGGGAGGGGGCGTCAGGGTGGGCGGGAAGGTGGATGCAGGGCGACCTTGTCATTGTCCGCGGGGAGATTGAGAGACGCAGTTTGTGCAGTGCAAAGTTCTTGTTTTACGGCTGGGGGTGTAGACACACGCCATTGTTGCAGTAATGGAATTGCCCCGAGGATGAATGGAGAGGAAGAGACTTGGCGGAAGGAAGTTACAGATTTCACCAAACAATCTATAGGTTTATATACAACTACTTATGTAAATGCATGAATTGCAAGAAACCGATTCTACTAAATAATGAGACAATTTTTGTTGCGCTAATTGAGCGACTATTGAATAACTTAAGACTTGGTTGCAATCAGATTTAGAGAGTTCCAGTCACAATAGGCCTACTGCATGTGGACCTAAACCAATGACAGAAGTGCCTAATAAATAGACTGCGTTAGACTTAGAGCAATGGTCTCAACTTATGTCATCATCTGGACCACATTTTATAAATTTAATAGGACTCGCGGGGTCGAAACATAATAACTTATCATGTAGGCCTACGTGAAGCTATTCATTTAGAATATCATTACCGCATACAATATTATGTAGTCCTCTAAATTGTACAGGTGTTTACCATGCAAAATTAATATATACATGTATACATGGTGCATTGGTGCTGCATGCATAGTCCTACAAAATTAAAAAGTCATACATGTAGGCATATCGTAATTGTAATCGTAATCTCCAAATTTCTAAAGCGCCGCTCGAAAGCCAAGCGCGGGGCACAAGCTTATTCACGAGCGCTGCGTTGAGTCAAAAGGGTTGTTCGTAAGAATAGTCCATGGTGGTCCGGGTCGAGTTACCATAGGATCAGAGGGGCGGAACAGCTACTAAGGCGGGCGTCGTCTTGGTCGGGAATTGGAGAGTGGAGGATCAGATGAGACAGGGTAAGAGTTCTTGAAGAGGAGTGTCCTAAGTTTCGAGTGAAAAGCCCGAGGTGTGATGGACAGAGGAGTCCGAGATATACAAATGAAATGCATCAGTATCACATTAATACCTAATACGAAAGTTGTAGCAGCTTAACACGTTAAGGTAGTGAGCATGGTGAGTAATCTCAGAGGTAAACGCTCAAAATAATAGTCTATGGTTAGTGCTACTCAGCTGACAACTACATTTTTTTCAGTCTTTTGTCGCAGCACGCATTTGACTATTGATTATGGATGACCAATTGGTCGGCTGGCTTCCCTTGACCGTATTCACCGCTCACCAGTTCGCCTTGTTGGTCAGAATATGAATACACAAAATGCAGTCACGCTTCAGGTTGCATGCTGGAAGTTCTGTACTGGCTCCCAGTCCGTCAGCGTATTGAATACTGCAGAAGTAGCTTCTTTGGTATTACGATGCCACCTAGGTCGTGCTCCAAGTTACCTATGAATGAATAGTTGAGTGCAATGTAATACAATAATTAATTAATCAATCGTCAAACAAAAGTTAGAAATACAGAAATTTAACCATAGCAACGCCATTGCCTTCATCACAAAGGAGGTCGTCCTTTCTGTGTCACCATAGCTTTACTGACGTCATTCACTTATGACTCATATCTTCATACAGTGAGTTGAACGTAAACACACACGTAAGTTAATGCATCAGCTGTTCAACTAGCTCCCAATGTGGAATACCGAAAATAAGGTAGGTGTAGACTGTAGACCTATACGTGTTTGCATCTTCTTAAAAGTTAAAACCAATTATTGCTTAGATTATTGTAACACGAATCAGGACGCATTGGAGGCGCCGTTTTGGCGCTGGACGTTTGTTGACAAAAATAAATGTTTTCGTAAATGGACGTTGGATTGATAAAACTCATCCTTGACGTAGGCCTAAGTGTAAGCTGGATGAAAAGAAATAACTGTTCCTGTCATTTGAAGCTGGATTAAACTAAATCTTTGCTTCAAAAATATTGGAAGCTGCCATGGATGGATGGAATTCTTTTCTGCCTACATAAAAACGGGAACGACGGGGAAAATCCATCTAACCTATAAATGGAATCTGGACTGATGAAAAACTTCTTGGTTAAATAGACGTTGGGTTGATGAAAATTATTTTGCTTTAAATAGAAGCGGGATTGATGAATATTCTTGATTAACCTGAGATGCATTGATGGCATACAGGGTTCGCCAAAAAGACCCCCTAGGTTTTTTGCCAATATCTTTGCCAAAAGTAAGAATTTCGAAATGAAATTTTATAGGCTTAAAGACAATACATATCTGCACATGATGGTAGATTCCATCAAAATATTTCAAACAGAACAAAAGTTATGCCACTTTTAGGGAGGTCTCCCACCGTTTTTGACGATTCAAAAACGAAACGCAACAAAAAGTGACAAAAAGCACAAATTTTTTCTCATCTCAAATAATTGGTATCATGTAGGCCTAGCCTTGATAATACCAAATGATCATTATTATTACTATTTTAAACAGAAACAGGGTACCAGCGTAGCTGCGCGTCACTGAGAAGTCACTTAGCAAGATGACAATCAAATTGGTAAATAAAGAATCTGTCCGATTAAGCTTAATCAACAGGTCCATCAAGAACTTTTTGCAAAGAGACTCAAAAGAAGTTTTGGCACTGGTGGTGGGCACATTGAACACAAGTTGTGAAGCACTACCAAGTTCATATGACAAAATTTATTTGAGATGAGACTTAATAAAATCGTGTTTTTGTTGCTTTTTGTTGCGTTTCGTTTTAGAATCGTCCAAAAACGGTGGGTGGCCTCACTAAAAGTGGTATAACTGTTGTTAGGTTTGAAATATTTTGATGAAATCTGACCATCATGCGTAAATATGAATTGTCCTTAGGACTGTAAAATATCTTTTCGAAATTCTTAATTTTGACCAAGATATTGGCAAAAAACTAGGGGTCTTCTCTTTGGCGCACCCTGCATATATATACAGGGTGGGCCAAAAAAGACCCTTTTGTTTCCAATTCAGAATCGTGTTTTATAAAGGAACTAAAATTCGTCGCAACTCTGTCGTAAATCTTGCAGCAAAATCGTTCAATTAGCGCTGTACCGGTACTTGAACTGCATCTGCCTAAAGCTTTAGTTGCCTACAACCATACGCAGGACATGCATACATAATAGCCTACTCTGGCATGGACGTATAGATTGGGTCATCATAGGTGAGTAATTGGCGGATTTGCTTGCATGGATGATTCATCCAGTGTGCACTCCTGTTTGGAATGACCTTCCATCATCTCCGGGCTAAGATAATATCTCAGTTCATCGCCTCCTCTATTCGATATCTGGAGGCGTTTTTCTTCCCCGCGGGGCCTCTGCACTAAGAGTGCCTCTGAATAGCCCAAACTACGCACACGTTACAAAATGCCAGCAGTGTTTGTTCTAGTGTCCTCATCTGGGTGGGAAATCAAGATTTCTGGGGAAGGAAACGAGCGTCCGGTGGACGATCGCCGAGGCTCGAAGCGCTGAGCAGGGGGAGAAGTATGAGATGGGGATTCTGCCCATCAGAATTTTTTTGATGTCCTCATTGCGATGGCTCATCTTGACAAAATCACCTAATTATTTCAGTAGGCCTATACTGATCAGAGAGATCTAAAATTTCAATAAATAAATAGGCCTATATATAGCCTACTCAAAGAAGCTCGAAAAGAAATCTATAACTGTAAGTATAGGCCTATATACTTGCAGTTTAAAACCATCATTTTCTTTTCGATCTTTTACATTGTAAATTACAAGTATTGGTTTTCTAAGCCAATAAGGCCTATATTCAGCATTTGTCCGTATACAGAGCCTATATGAAAGCATCGGTGGATTTTGAGAGCGACGACAATGTTCGAAGAATATTCAACGTTTGGCTTAGACGTTTCCCTTCTCGCTCTCACGTCTTCACTGATCCTCTACCTGACCGGAAATGACGTCACCGAGTATGCCGGAAGTACTTGGCAGTTCATATCGTCGATCAGCCTCAGTATCCGTATCCTTGTGCTCGTCACCATTCTCATACTCTGGATAGTTGGGAGTTATCTGTGTGGAGCGACCATCCTGCCAGATTATCATGGTAGGCTGCACAACGGTTACAACTCTTTTCATAATTTGATTCGTCACAATCTCTAGATCGATAAAAGGTCGTAACAGCTAGGCTACATGTAGACTCTACATGCTATTCGCAAACTACTGCGTCAAGTTTGGTCAAGTCAAATAAGTTGTCTCGAAATTCCAAAGACAGTGTAAGCTCTGCTTGCCCGGTAACCAAAGGGTATGACTTTATTGACTTTGACTATTCTGTGCAATCTGTAAATGTTTACTTCTTTGTACAGACATAATAGGCTAAATTATCAGCCAATATGCAAATCATTTACAAGCTTATTGAAAGCTAGTGTTCGCTTTAGGCTATAGTTCGCCTATTAGTGTCCAAAATTATGTTTATTTCCAAACAAGTTAAACCAGTGTTTTAGTTGCAAAAAATGGTTCGAGAATTTGATAGACTTTCCCAATAGAGATTCCCAAAGTATAAACGAACTTTATGAAGCAAGAATCTAATGATGTTAACAAGCTGCGCATAAAACAACTGACATCTCAATAGCCTAGACATTTAAGATTCCTGATCGTCCAGTATATTTTCAGTCACTTAGCTGAGGTGTTATAGAAATAAGAGCTACAGCAGTATACGGTATCGATTCTCAAGAGCGCTGTTGATTCCGAGCGGTGCTATTATAAATATTCGGTTAGGCCTTCTTCTACGAATGTCTCCGCTCTTTGACCTGCAGCACGAATACACGATCTCTTCGTCCAGCGAGCTAGGGCTACAGAGAGCCTTCTATTACTGTAATACAAGGCTCTGGGTCTATATGTAATGTATAGGACAGCCAAGGTTAAAACGCGTGCCTTTGCCTTCATCGACCTCGCACTGCGGAACCAGCTTCCCACTTCACGTCTTGTTGATGTTTAACGATACGTTGTCATAGCAAGGATGATCAGTGTCGCCCTCCTCCTTTATCCAGGCTTGGGACTGGCATTGCCAAAGTACGAACAGTGGCGTAGTTCCTGGTTCCTTATTTTAATTAACTGGCGCATGGACAAGTAGGCCACACGTTTTCGGCACTACAGTCTCAAGGCCACTTTTTATCCATCGGTCTCTCGCACTGTGATCACCTCTGATTAGTGTAGGCACAAGGTTTAAGGTGCGACTGGACGGTCATGAGCGGCGTGCATGCGCTAATTTTCAAGATTGAACTCCATCCTGCCACTTGTTTGACCCACACAGCAGGGAAAGGGATAAGGAGCGACCAGGCACTTCTTTTCTTACACTTTAAGCTCTGTGTGGGCATACACCGCTAGAGGCATGGGCGGAGTTTATCAGGGCTATAGGGGGCTGAGCCTTCCCAAGAAGACCCAGATTCATTTTTTACCGTGCAAATGGTATCTTTTCCCGGGCTTAGCCCCCCCCACAGAAGGCTTTAGCCCCTCCAAGAACGGAAACCAAACTCCGCCCATGGCTAGAGGCACTATATAAATTTCTAAGCACAATACCCATTACAACAATGTGTAATTCACTCTGTTTCAAACAGACTGGCGTCTTCTGTTTCGTCCCGACTTCGTTGAGGTGCACGACACATCGACGCATTACCGACGAGTGAAAAGCGGATCATCATCGCGGTCACGGAAGGTGGCGGACGATGGACTTTCGAAGGAGCCGACCCCATCCGACGAAGACATAGACAGGGTAGACATCGTCACTTCCGCTCAGATGAAGGAATGTGCACCGGATACTCCACTGGTTCCCGATGACCTGGAGCCTATGATAGACTAGAAATCGAAGACCAACATAAATGCTTAACAGTCGTTTCGCGGTATATTAATAGCCTACATATTAAGCAAATCTTTCGTATTATTAGGCGAGAAATTAGAGCCGATCGTCTGCAAAATAAAAGATTCAGTATTATTAGTTAGCGGGCAAATGTAGAACGTTGTTCTTTGTGCTGGACATTAATATTTTTATTAGTTTGTATAGCAATTCCAGCCCAACAAGTGAAGTGATTACTATAAGTGTCGCTATTGTATTGCGCTACATTGTATTTATCTGCGAATCAATCTTTTCCTCAATGCTTAAATCTTGAAAGAAAGTAATAAATTTTAATGTTCAAATATAACCGAACGTCTTTCGAATGCATGCACAACTAACTAGTATCATGTTATTACTTCTTACTAGTAGGCTGTATTATTGACAATTGTGATATTATTGGGAATTGTGATATTATTGGGAATTGTGATGTTATTGGGAATTGTGATAATATTTATTATTGGGCATTATGATATGATTGGTTTTTGTGATATGATTGGGTTTTGTGATACTATTGAGAAGGCTATATCTTATCATGATAATTATTATTGGGTAGGTCTTATTGTGATATTATTGGCTGGGTCTCTTGCGAAATAATTATTATTGCATAGTCTATAATAACTATTATTGTTGGGTATAACTGCGAACCGTGGGATAGTAATGGAGAGATGATGCAACCGGAATAAGACCTATTGTCTCGTGTGGACAGTATCAAACTGTATTCCAGGTCTGATTAAAAAAGACAAAGTCATGATGGCTAGTTATGTTAATTGGCCATAGTAACATTTCAACTTTCAAGCGTTACACGCACGAAAAAGAGCGCTGCAGCATTTGGCCTTCTTCCTCTCCGTGGTGATCATATCGGCTACCGCGCCCTCCATCGCTGCTGTGGCCTGGACATTATTAAGATATTGCTAGGATGTCTACCACCGTCGGGTCTCACACCAATAGTATAGCCTGTCGGGTCTTTTCTGCTTAATGAACCTGGTGGTTCTGTGTTGCAGGCATGGATGCATGCATTTGAAGAACAACAAAAACGACAGTAGCAGCAATGATAATAAAAGTGATTATGATGACGACGACGTCGACAATGATGATGGTAGCGGGATAACGGTGGTATAGTTGTTGTTGTTGTTGTTGATGATGATGATGATGATGATGATGATGATGATGATGATGATGATGACGATGATGATGATGATGATGATGATGATGATGATGATATATGATGACGATGACGATGATCCCAAAAAGCGCAAGAACAAGTAAAAGAAGGAGAAGGAGGAAGTAGGTGATTGGTGATGATGATGATTATGATGATGATAACGACAACGACGAAGATGACTGAGAGGAACAGTAAATAATAGCATCAACTATAATAATAATTATTGCTACTGTACAGTAGTCATCGTTTCCCTACAGCTCCTCCCTGTTCTATAATATGGGGATGAATTTCAATTGTTTCTCCACATAAATAAATAAAGACAATTATCATTACGTCAATTGCTGACGTATGTCTATAATTGACTGTGCCGTCATAACAAAAAGGAAAACGTTTGGCCCAGGGAAATCTGGAAATAATATGAAAATAGCAGAGAACTTTAAGAAAACTAATAATTTGTATTAGTATTAGGGTGATTATAGGTCGGCTGAGTTTAATACATTACTAAGGTAAGCTTCTTTGGCAAAACTATAGTATGGAGGGCGTAACTATAGTATCGGGGACCGAATAATGACGCTAAACCTAATCCTAACTTTAACCTACCTTCACGACGCCTGACCTAATAAATGCATAGACCTACAAGAAGCAATAGGCTGCATAATCATCATCGTCACCATCATCATCATCATCATCATCATCATCATCATCATCATCATCATCATCATCATCATCATCATCATCATCTTCATCGTCATCATCATCATCGTCGTTGTCATCATCATCATCATCGCCATCACCATGATATGCATCAGAAAGAACAACAACATTAACAGCACATTTCTCATAATCACCATCATCATCATCATCATCATCATCATCGTCATCGTCATCATCATCATCATTGCCATCACCATAATCAGCATCAGCAACAAGAACAACAGCACGAACAGCAAATTCCTCATAATCATCATCATCATCATGAGCATCATCATCATCATCGTTAACGCTAATTTTGTTTATTCTTCGTCAATTTTATTTCCAATCGAAACCATATTTCTGTCCTCTTTTAAAGTGGCGCTATATAAATGCATGATTACGATTACGATTATTGGATTGAGGCATAGACACGACTACTGTAACAGCGGTCCGACGACATAATAGGTCTAATTACATTACACTGAGCAGTTCCTTTATTTTCATATCGCTCAAGGAACATGTCTATTTTAAGTAGCCTACTCACAAGACTATAATAATGGGCTGCAGTGCTCACGTATCATTTTCTTCACATGTTCAGATCTGCTAGAAAACCAGTGCAAACATGGAAAAACGGAAAAACTCCGGCGTAGCCAGTAAGCAGACACGGGTGTCCGAAACTAAAGCAACGGACAGTCCACCGAAAGACGTCGACTCCGATCATATCGACTATGGGAATCTTATCGCAGTGGTGATAACTGCTACGGCCATCCTACACTACGCTGGAATCCTGTTGCTGGCAGGTCTACTGCTGTTATTAATACTCCTCGCTGCCGCTCTTGTGCACTGGTCGCTTAATCCCAGTGACGACACAGCGCCTGAACTCCCAGGAGTAGATATCAACCGGATTACCGATCACTTTGCAGACAAGAACCAAACAGTCGACGACTTGCAACAGTCAGCAGGGGCACCTAGCGAAGTCTCTTCAACTAAGCCTAGCAAAGCTAAAATTCCACCAACTAAGCCTAGAGTAGGCCTAACTACATGTAAGAGAAAACCGAATGGAAACAAGCGCAAACCGAAAAAAGCAGTCCATCTCGACGATGACGATGATGATGACGACGACGACGACGATTTCGATTAGGCCTAATAGTGAAAAGGTGCAAATCCTTGAGAAACAGTTTCTCAGCAATAAAATAATTAAAACTTCGATAAAAGGTGTAAATGTTTGAGCCAAGCAGATGGGCCTGTAGGCACAGGGCTAGGCCTATGTTGCGTCTCTATTGTGACGGCTTGTCTGTTTATATAGATAAACAATAATGGAATTTAGTTTTTAGTCTAAACTGCAACGTTCTTTGCAATATCGTTAATCGTATGAATTTGTAAGTTCACATTTCTAAAGAAACAGCTATTTTTGGGTTTTCGATGGTTTTTCTTTGCTAATTTTAATGCAACATCCTAGCGTAGGTTAATAATTGTCTTTAAAAATGCAATAGACCCATGCTATAAAGCACAATTGTTGTTAAACCCTTTAATCATAGGCCTACTGAGCCTAAAGGCACGTAGGCCCATGAACAATTGTTTTAGCGCCCCTTCACGATTCTACTCAGAGGCGCTAATCAGAAGCGCTCCCAACTGCGCGCGGATCCTGAATTCGAGTTTCACGCATGAAGCGCATGAACAATTGCGAATGAACTCAATGAAGTGTGGCGGACCATGGGCGGAGACCTAGGGGGGGGACAGGGGGGACGGTCCCCCCAATAAAAGTGTTGGGGGGACGGCCCATGCATTTGTCCCCCCCCCCAATGTTTGAGCGTCAAGACTTTTTTGGCGGCGAAAATAGAAAATTTCGTCGAGATTTGGCCGGATGACTAAAAAAAGGTCATCAACTTTTTTGGCGGCGAAAATACAATTTTTTTTCGAGATTTCGCCGGTCGTCAGAAATTTTTCGGAAAATCTCGCGTCATTCCGTCCCCCCCCCAATTCTCCGCCCAGGTCTCCGCCTATGTGGCGGACCCGGGGGTTCGAACTCGACACCAGGATGACCTTGCCCCAAGACCGTTCAATCGAGTGGTAAGGCAGGGACGCAGCTCCCGTTGGTCTTTCAGGAGACTTGAAGAAAATTAACAACTTTATTAAGAAATTAACTGAAACAATCCTTCAGGTAAGTTCAATCGCAATATTTCACTGTTCTGAACGTAACTTCCGCTTATCAAATGCCGCAGTCCCAAACACATTACATGTATACTTCGAACCGCAACCAAGTTAGTGTCAAGTAAAGTGTCTTTCGCGATACAGTTGTGCAAGTCCTTTTCGGAACGATGACGATGTTTCCCACGGTGACTGACTGACTCCGGTTCGCCGAGTGACTGAGTCGGCTGCGTCTGAGTCCGCTGACTGACGGTGACTGATGGAGTCCGCTGACTGAGCCGCCGATGTATGCCTTACCGGTGACCGACTGACTGTCGACTCCCCGTGCGACTGCGACTGACTGATTGCTGAACTCGTGCGGTTCCGGAGCGGCGGAGCGACTGACTGATTGACTGACTCCAGTCGACAGACTGGTTCTCGTAGCGACTGACTGATTGCCGCTACGTTGACTGTGTCTTCTAATATATGCGATCAGGCTCAGAGGGGAACATCAGGAGAACATAGGAACATAAGGAACATAAGGGAACATAGGTAAGAACACGATGGAACATAGGGAACATAAGAGAACATCAAGGGACATCAAGGGAACATAGGGAATATCAGGGAATGTAAGCAACATATTGAACATAAGGAACATCAAAGAAACATCAGGCGACATCGCGAATATAAGGAACAAGGAGAAAAATAGGGGACATCAGGAACATCAAGAGAACATCGGGAACACGAGGGAACATAGGGAACATAGGGAACATAAGAGAACATAGGAAACACAGGAACATCAAGAGCACAAGAAAACATAGGGAACACAAGGGAACCTGGAGAACATAAGGATCATCAGAGAACATCAAGGGAACATCGGGGAACATATGGAACGTCAGAGGAACATAGGGAACATAGAGGACATCAGGGAACATCAATGGAACATAGGGAACATGTATACATCAAGAGTACGTCAGGGAACATCCGGAGAGCATCAGGAAACATTAAACATAGGAATCATCAAGGGAACATCAGGGAACATCAAGGAAACATAGGAACCATAGGGAGAATCAAGAAACATACAGAACAAGGGGAAACACAGGAAACATAAGAGAACATCAGAGGGAACATAGGAAGCATCAAGGGAACATCGGAACATAAGGAAACAACAAGGGAACATAGAGAACAAAGGGAAACATAAGAGAACATAAGAGAACATCAGGGAACATAGGGGACTTAGTGAACATAGGGAACATAAGAGAACGTAAGAAGAAACATAGGGAACATCAAGAGAACATCAGGATTCTGATAGTGCCAGTCCCACGCATGATAAAGGAGGAGGGCGACACTATTCGTCTTTAATATGACACAGTGGCGTTAAACATCAACAAGGTAGCACAGAAGCAGACGCAGATTCACACTCAGACACGTTGATTGTGTTGACGCGAGAATTATATCTTATCCTATTTTGAAAAGCATGCTTGTGTCTTCGAGTTGATTCTGACGAGACTGGTTGACTGGAAACACGCGAAGTCCTTCGCAAGACAATCGACAGAGGCCGAACTTGCGCTTTTTCTTAGCGACACGCAAATTAGCCAATCACCGTCAGATTTCCGTCACAATAATAATGGTCGGTTTACTAATTGACTTAACCGTAGGCCTAAGGTCGACAGGCCTAATCCAAACAGTAGGGGCCTAAGCCTCAGACTTTCTACAAGGCCGTTCGAAAGGGCCTACAGGGATGCAAGATACCAAGATACTCCGTGCTTCATCCAGCCAAAATAATGGTTTTCAAGAGATTAGGCCTATGCTATAATATTTGGCCTATAGGGCCCGTATAGGCATAGCAGATCTAGCCAAATGGATCAAAATCCAAGTCAGATTCTCAAAGGATTCAAATCAAGAAAGATGATCAAGAGGCACAACAGCTGTTAAGAAGGTTGTCGTTTAGGTCGAAAACTAAAGATGTTCACGCATAAGGATCAGTATGTATCAGGGCCTGGATAATAGGCCTAGGCCTACATGTAATTGATAAGGTCAGAATAGTTTTGAGTGGAAAAGCCAGAGTGTAGCTATAGCCTAGGTTAATAGATAGAAACCTGAGTCGGATGGTGAAGCCTCGTGAAGGGCTAATTCTTATTTGCTTGCTTTGCTTACAAGTTGCTACAAAACCGATCAAATGTCCATTGTTTTTTATTACAAGCTTTCATTATTTTACATTTCTGGCTGAACTGAATCGAGGTAAATTATCGGTGCTGCATATTATCGCTTGCTATATAATTGCGCATCATAAACATTTTAGATTTTACGCGAAACCCTTAGATGTCGCGATCAATACAGCGGTAAAGATCAAACTAATAGAACTGGGTGCCATAAGAACCAAAATATCCTCGTGCTTTATTAATACTGCTTTGCCAAGTCTAAGTCAGTAGATTTCAGCAAGGAAATGTATTCAATTCGTTATTTTTATTAAGTAAGCAAAAGAGGTGTTGACGAGCTTCAATAATTGACAGTATCTTCACCAGTCAATGGGTTTAGTTTGTGCAGGTAGAACGCAAACCAAGTTTAGGCCTACTTTTATGTGCGTGATATATTCTTACTCTATCCGGTGCAACTTACATGCATCGAAGTAGACTGAACTCTCGGTTTGGTTCGATCTTGCTAAATGTATGTAATGGTGAATTGAGAAATTTTGCGATCGTTCTTCTCTTATCAGAAAAGGATTTAAATCATGTTTTCGTATGATTATCGTCCACCCGAAACCTCGTCTTGCTCGTGAAAAGCTGCCATGAGCGCTAAGCCGCCGAAATCACCCGGTATTTCGCCGTCAAAGTTGAAAACCGTGGACGGTAATTTAGTCTTTCGAATAATTAAAGAAATCGTCTACATTTCTATTTATATATGATATACCTAATGCTTCTGTTTTTTGCGACATTCATTTTAATACTTACCACTACTCATTAAAAGGATCGATAATGAGTTACTGAAGTAATAACTTAGTTACGCTGCTGTAAATAGGTGGTGCGCGCGATACCATTCTAGAAGCCGTGGTGCGGGAACACTAATACTTACAATTTAATATTCTAAAACAGCTGAATTCAGTGTGTTATATGCTGGATGTGATATACATTCAGTCCTACACAGGCAAATATTGTACAAGTTATTTACATCGTTGAAAAGAATATTTTATTCTACTGTGTAAAGTTAGCATTTATGAGTTATTGAGTACAAGTTTTGGCAGAATGGTTGGAAATGACAATTAAGGGTACAGCCAAAAGATCTCTATCGCCAGTTTCCAAATAGTCGAGACAGTGACCTCGAAACTGGGACAAAAGGTTTGAAAAGTCGATATCAAAAACCTGTCTCGAGACACTGTCTTTGGACCACAAAATTCTGCAACGTGGTAATCTATCACTTTAGTGTTTTAAATTTGTCACCGTTGCACGGGTTTTAGCGTTGGTCACATGCAAGTTGGATTGATGCAGGTATTTATGGCTAAATGGAAGTTGGATTGATGAAAATAACTTTTCTAAACTGAAATAGAAGTGGGATCGATGAAAAGATTCTTGCTTAAATTGGAGCTGGATTGAAACAATAATTGGTGTAGAAACAGAAGTGGTATCAATGACAACTATTGTTGCTCAAGTAGAACCCGGAGTGATAAAACTAATTCTTACCTAGGTGGAAGCCTTATTGATGGAAAACTAATAATTGTGCATCTTGCGAATATTTAATTTAGAACGCTAAAACGATAGATTA
Source organism: Lumbricus terrestris (assembly GCA_949752735.1). Classification (NCBI taxonomy): domain Eukaryota; kingdom Metazoa; phylum Annelida; class Clitellata; order Crassiclitellata; family Lumbricidae; genus Lumbricus; species Lumbricus terrestris. The sequence continues at coordinate 9,394,215 of OX457043.1, read as the reverse complement.
CCAAACTTCAGATTTGGGGGAGGGAGGATTTAGATGTAAGGGACGTGGTGGTGTAGCAGTATGTTCTGTGTCTTGTAACCGAAGGGTTGCAGTTTTCAGGCCACAGCTTAGCAACCTTGGACAAGTTATTTACCCGTAATAATTTATTGTCTGTGTGGAAGGCAATGTGAAACCACCTGTGTATTACTGTATGTATTTGTGTGTGTGTATGAATGTATGTATGCATGTATGTATGTATGTATGTATGTATGTATGTATGTATGTATGACAATGTATGTTTATAATATGCTGTCAATGGAATCCGTTGGTTGGCTCCACGTGTGTGTGTGTGTGCGCGCCTGCCAATGGTGACTCTTTCAGTTTACTGTGTAATGTTTGCTAATTTGTGTAATATTTTTGTTCGTAATGACACTCAGTATCAAACAGGCCAGCGCAGGGACGTGGTGGTGTAGCAGTATGAGCGCCTCTGAGTAGGTTTCTTGAAGAGGCGCTATATAAATTCTCAGAATGAATGAATGAGTGAATGAATATGTGTGTTTGTAATATATATGTTTGTTTGTATGTATGCATGTATGTATGTATGTATGTATGTATGTATGTATGTATGTATGTATGTATGTATGTATGTATGCATGTGTGCATGTATGACATGTATGTATGTATGTATGTATGCATGTTTGCCAAATTGATGTTCAAGTTTGCATTAAGTCATGCAAGCATAGGAATAGGAGTTGATACGAATTCTATGGTAGATGCGATATATGCTTCAGAGCATTTTCATCTTTTCGTGGCTGTTCTTGTGTGAAAGCGAATCGGACGCTTCATTTGCGGCCATTTATAAGAATCGTCGCTTCTACATGCCACTGGTCTGGAGACGGGACCCTCTGGTGGCCCGGCCCATCTCTGGCTCATATTGATTATTCATGTGCTCATGTTTAATGTTGGTGTTTGCCTGCTGCATATTCATAAACTGTAAGGTGTTGAAAATTCACTGGAGGGTTAGTGAAACTCTATACAAGATCCTCTTTAAAACATGACACGTGGAAGTATATTGTATACAAGTTATAATAAGGATGTGGTGTAATGGGATCACTTTCCAAAGTTGACTTCAATTTGGAATCACTGTCCAAAGTTGACTTCAATTTATGATCCATGTTCCAGGTTTTATCACTAATATCATAACATATATTTTATGAAGTTTAACTCGGCTATGTTTGTCACTGCAAGTGTAAGTGGAATTCTAAGAAATGGGGCAAATTTTCATCTAAAGGATTCTTCATTGGGGGAACGCTATTGCTAGTAAAATGTTGCCTGCATGGCACTATCGTAATTACCATAATTTTGCATTTTGAAGCCAGGCTGTGGCTAAAATTAAGAATAGTGAACACACTGAAGGAGGTTAAAATTTAATTTTATAGTAAAAGAGAGTTGTAGTAGAAGTGTTTAAAATAGGATAAGGTAGAGTGGATAAGGAAAGGTGAAGTATAGGTGTGTTCAGTGTTTTATAATGTGTGTTGCAATGATTTTTTTATGGTGGCTCTCCAACAAGTACATGTATGATTGGTCTGAGATGTGATATCACACATGTTTTTATATGAGATGGTTTATGCACTCAAATGCTGTGCTGCATTTTAACAATTTAGCGATTTTATAACTGAGCACTGTTGATTATTTTTTAACTCTTCCCTATTATTGACTAACTCTGCTGCTATTGGTCGTTATTTCAGCGACAAGTCGGGATGTAAAACCTGTCAGTAAGCTAAAGAAACTCAAGCGACGACTCTCCGCAAGCTTTGGAAGACTCTGTAAGTAGCGCAGTTCCATGTCTTTAAAGCTAAGTCTTAGTAAATTGATGCACTTTGAAAGACTCTTTCAGTGGCAAATGTGTGAAGCTAAGTCTTAGTAACTTGCTGCACTTTGAAAGACTCTTTCAGTGGCAAATGTTTGAAGACCATAGTGTTTGATGATCATCTAACTTCAGTAACTTGACCTCTGATGATTCTGTGTTGATGTGGGGGAATGTATAAATCTGTTTTATCCCAACGTTGCTGTTTGCCATGTAATTGTTATTATACCGATTGTTTGAACTGGAACCGTAGATGAATTGAATTGAAATACGATTACAATCTCAATACTTTTTTTATTTTTCACATTAGCTATAGCGCTCCTTCAAGCTCTCAAATCAGAGGCGCTCCCGACTACAGCGTGGACACTAAATCGGAGTTTACTGCCGAAGGGCACAATCAATTGCGAGTGAAGACTTGCTCAGAGTCCCTACACGGCGGCTTGTGGTGGATTCGGACCTGGAAGCACCCCAAGACACCGAACCCACCACTACACCGCCATGCCCCAACAATACTACTGAATGTTTTTTAAACGAAACATTTACAACTTGCCCTGTTGTTGGTTTGCTGTGATTTCTGTTAACCTTCGATTGAATGGTTCTTTATCTGCAAGACAATTCTACGATAGTGTTTATTAATAGATGCACAGACATATTCTCTTAGTTCCTTTTGCTTGTACTACTACCATGAAGAATCGAGCCTTTTCTGTGGTTGGACCAGTGGTCTGGAATGGCCTTCCTTTTGAGCTACGCCTACACCCTGGGACTCTACCAGGATCCTTCCTTACTAAACTTAAAACTGTTCTTTTTGGGCACGCTGGAGTCGGGAGCGCCTCTGAGTAGTTTTTTTCTTGAAGGAATGCTATATAAATGTCCGAATGAATGAATGAATATGGGTTGCCTTTAGCTTTTACCTTTTTTTCGCCTTAACTTACCTTGTTTATCCATTATTCGTATGTTCTGAGTGTATTGTGTCTCAGATCTTCCAGAGAAGCACGCAAATCATCATGGCCATGTGCAGAGTGTTGGCGAAAGCTTTTGTTATATAGTTTGGCTTTGTTTGATCGGTTACTGTCTGAAAAACCGTTCGGACTTGACACAGCGCTATTAAATGCGCACAGCATTCACGACGCACTTTATATATTTCTCGGTAACGCTATTATTGCGTCTTCAATGTGTAGTTGTCATTCATGGTGATGGTCTTGTGTAGGATTGTTAGATAGCCATGTCTTATATCTCTGCAAAGTTCCTTTAAGGTGCTATATAAATGAGGTTATGGATAAAAGGATTTGAAGGTGGGTTCCATTGGTTTCCCAGTCACATGATCTCATCGCTAAAGTTTTAAAGAAACTGTGGACTGATGATATTGCTGTCTGATATTGCATAGGTGCCATTGAAAACTTCCTCAACTTCTTAATATTTTGTGAATATGGGCATTAAGTGCGTTTTATCAGTACGAGTATATATGGGTGTGTGTACGTGTGAGTTGGGATGTATTATGCTACGTCTGTTTTTACTTGTATATGGGTGAGTTGATGTTGGAAGAATAGTGGGTGAATGGGTGGATGAATGGATTGATTAATGAATGGCTGAGTGAATTGATGCATCGATGTTTGGATGGATCGATGAATCAATAGACGTATGGATGAATCAATGGATATGTTTGTGTATATGTATATCTACATACTATGCATATATATATATGTATATATACACACATAATCTGAAGACTGATAATTGTATCACATTGTTCCAGAACATCTCAAAGTTTTTCATAGTGATAATGCACCAAACAATTTTTGCCATCGTGTTGAGATGTTTCAGTTTGCAACAGTTGTTGCTATGATGGTTGTCTGCTGTTGCTGTGATGGTTGTCTGGTTTCTGCAACGGTTGTCTGCTGTTGCAATGGTTGTCTGGTTTCTGCAACGGTTGTCTGGCTGTTGCAACATGGTTGTTTTTGTAACATTTGGTATAAACTCCCCTCTCGGTCGGTAATCATCTGTCTAGTGGAGATGCCTTCAACTTTCTCAGACTTGGCTGTAGACACAAAGGCAAGCTAACTGCATGTGGTGTAGATTTACCTGTAATCATTTCGGCTGACTTGACCTGACCTCTTTTATCAGGCCATGGACCTCTATATGATTTGTACGATAGGGGGGGGGGGTCTTTGATTAGGCCTGGCCAGATGGCACTGCAGTCTTAGCCACCTGTGCTGGACTGGACCACCTGTTTACGAGGTCTGTGTAGTTGATGCATGTCTATTCAGAAGTCTATGACCCACTCTATCCCAGAATAGCCACTAAGCCAAGGCTGGAGCCACACGCCCATCTGCCTATTTATTGGTTGAAAAGTTTCCATGTGTAATTGTGTATGCATGAGAAAGCTTTCATCAGACCAACTTTTGGAGCTTAACCAAAACTAATATTATTATGTGTTACAAGAAGGGCTTCTTTTAAATTTGTTTTTAGAACTACACGACCCATTCTTTCCCTTCTCATCCTCCGTGGCAAAGACTCTAAATGGGATGAAAATGACCTCTTTAAATACTATTTTTAATTGCACAGAAGTGCTTCTACAAAGTTCTGCACAATCTATTTACCAGTATAGAACTGCACATTTTTTATGGAACTACTAAAATATTAAAGCGCTGGTTACAAAGAGAAGTTCGGAAGAACAACCCCTGATGCTAGTAGCGCTGAGGCAGCCATGCATGGTCTGAGGTGCTAGCGACTTCATTTTCTCTCCCTCAGCATATGAGGAGGACGTGTGTGGTCAGGCCTCTCCCTCGCCGTCTTATCTTTCCACGGACAGTGTACGGTCGATGTACTCGTTTAATATAGCTGATTTGTTTGTATGTGCACTTGTTATGACGCCCCTTCAAGATTTCTACTTAGAAGCACTCCCGACTACAGCGCGGACACTATGTCGGGGTTTCGGGCTGAAGTGCTGAGCAATTGTTAGTGAAGGACTTGCTGAAGTTCCTTATGTTTGTTTTGTTTGTAGGTGCACTTGTTGTAGCGCCCCTTCAAGCACCCTACTCAGAGGCGCTCCCAACTGCAGAGCGGAAACTGCATCAGAGTTTCACACCGAAACGCTGAGCAATTGCGAGTAAAGAACTTGCCCAAGGTCCTTACGTGGTGGCTTGAGGTGGATTCGAACCTGCAACCCTCCGGCTGCAAGGCAGCGAACATACCCACTACACCACCGCATTCCAAATTTGGCTAGGAGTGCAATTGAGCAGAGAAAGCTCGGACCAAATTTCTTCTCTGACCGGGATTTGAACCCCCAACCTCTTGATTGATAGTCAAACACTCTAACCATTATGCCATCGAGCACCCCAGTGCTGTAAAGATGTGGACTAAAATATACGTTGAATATTATTACCTGGACAGAGAAAATAGACGTCTTAGTTCAGGGTCATTCCACGTCAAATCAACCAGGGGTGCACATCACACCCCTTTAGATTTTTCTGAAAATTTTTGTGCATAAACTACATGCAATATAAGGAATAACAGTGAAAAGTTGAGCAGAATATCTCAAAATTTGACCGAGATATTAATTTTTGAAGTTAGTGACCAAAAAACGAACCGCGAGAAAACGGCATGATACACCAACTTTAGACTGTTATATCTCGACCATGAAACGAGCAAGAGGGCTGAAATATTTTTTGTGCAATCAGTTTTTTGTGCTCTTTCCAAATATGCAAGAACCTGGATGGAGTTATTTTTGGTTTTTAATATAAAAATTAGTAAACATAGCACAGATGCCAATTCTCACTCAAGTTGTGGACATCATGTCAGCAGGCAGGAATGAGATGTAATAAAACTTGTAGTTGTTTTATATTGAGGCACATTGGTGCTCATCAGACATATAGTCAGTACCTGATTAGTTTCATCATTAGTGTGTTTTTCAAGGACGTTTTCCTTGTCGTGATCGTGAAAATGGGGTCCAAAGCTCATCAAAAAAGTGACAATGTGTATCTTTTGAAATTGATGAAAATTTGCACATATATTGAGGACATGCAGATCCTTCATTGGTGCAAAATTCAGGATGGTGTTCAGCTCCGTTTCTGGAAAATTATTTTTTGAAGTCGACCAATAATTACTGTGTCGTGAGCAAATGGCATGATCCACAACGTTTGGGCTGTCATATCTAGACCAGGAAATGAACCAGAGGACTGATATTGTTGTCATGTAATCAGTTTCTTATGCTCTTTCCAGGTATGTAAGAATGTTGGTTGTATTTCCAGTGATTTTTAGCTTATAAGTTTGTGAATATTGCACAAATGCCAATTTACATTTATTCGGATATGAAAACTGCATGATCCACAATGCTTGGACTGTCAAATCTAGCCCAGGAAATGAACCAGAGGACTGATATTGTTACCATGTGATCAGTTTCTTGTGCTATTTACAGGTAGGTAAGAATGTTGGTTGTATTCCCAGTGATTTCTAATTTATAAATTTGCAAATTTTGTGCAAATACCAACTTGCATTTATTCGGACACATACGATTGTATATTTTAGATATACTCAGATATACTTCTTTCATATGATAATGACTCACAATTTTCCATTTCACACAATGTTAATTATGGTAATAGATGAAAGTAAAAAAATATTTGGAGGATATCTAGCTATCTAAGTGAGTCATCATCATATGAAAGGGGATATATCTGATTGAGACATATAGAATTATGCATGTACGAATAAATATACGGTAAATTGGAATTTGTGCAATATTCACAAACTTATAAACAAAAAATCACAAGAAATGCAACCAACATTCTTATATATCTGGAAAGAGCACAAAAAACTGATTACATGACAACAATATCGGTCCTCTGGTTAATTTCCTGGCCTAGATTTGACAGTACAAGCATTGTGGATCATGCAGTTTTCATGTCCGAATAAATGTAAATTGGCATTTGGGCAATATTCACAAACTTATAAGCTAAAAATCACTGGAAATACAACCAACATTCTTACATATCTGGAAAGAGCACAAGAAACTGATTACATGACAACAATATCAGTCCTCTGGTTAATTTCCTGGGCTAGATATGACAGCCCAAACATTGTGGATCATGCAGTTTTCATGTCCGAATAAATGTAAATTGGCATTTGTGCAATATTTACAAACTTATAAACTAAAAATCACTGGGAATACAACCAACATTCTTACATACCTGGAAAGAGCATAAGAAACTGATTACATGACAACAATATCAGTCCTCTGGTTCATTTCCTGGTCTAGATATGACAGCCCAAACGTTGTGGATCATGCCATTTGCTCACGACACAGTAATTATTGGTCGACTTCAAAAAATAATTTTCCAGAAACGGAGCTGAACACCATCCTGAATTTTGCACCAATGAAGGATCTGCATGTCCTCAATATATGTGCAAATTTTCATCAATTTCAAAAGATACACATTGTCACTTTTTTGATGAGCTTTGGACCCCATTTTCACGATCACGACAAGGAAAACGTCCTTGAAAAACACACTAATGATGAAACTAATCAGGTACTGACTATATGTCTGATGAGCACCAATGTGCCTCAATATAAAACAACTACAAGTTTTATTACATCTCATTCCTGCCTGCTGACATGATGTCCACAACTTGAGTGAGAATTGGCATCTGTGCTATGTTTACTAATTTTTATATTAAAAACCAAAAATAACTTCATCCAGGTTCTTGCATATTTGGAAAGAGCACAAAAAACTGATTGCACAAAAAATATTTCAGCCCTCTTGCTCGTTTCATGGTCGAGATATAACAGTCTAAAGTTGGTGTATCATGCCGTTTTCTCGCGGTTCGTTTTTTGGTCACTAACTTCAAAAATTAATATCTCGGTCAAATTTTGAGATATTCTGCTCAACTTTTCACTGTTGTTCCTTATATTGCATGTAGTTTATGCACAAAAATTTTCAGAAAAATCTAAAGGGGTCTGATGGCAAATTGTCACTTTGCTGGTTGATTTGACATGGAATGACCCTTCAATCGACTGACTTATATAAAATGACGTATTTGTATGTGCACTTGTTATAGCGCCCCTTCAAGCTATCTACTCAGAGGCGCTCCTGACTGCAGAGCGGACACTGCATCAGAATTTCACGCCGAAGCGTTGAGCAATTGCGAGTAAAGGACTTGCCCAAGGTCCCTATGCGGCGACTTGAGGCGGATTGTGCCCCACAATTATTTGATTAGTTTGTCTATGTCATCATTTTATATTTTGTTTTAAGGGCTGTAGTATATATATATATATAGGCTCACCCTTATGTGTACAGTAGGAATTTTCCACCGGTTGCTATATGCCTTCAGAAAATGAAGCTAAATAATTCAGCAGTGTTGACCCGAAATTTATTCACCTCTGCTCATTTGTAGCATCAGGTGTTAGGAAAGCACTCGTGTTTATGTCTATGGTAACAGAATTTGCCCTTTATCTGCCATCGCGTGCAGAGAAATTTTTATTACTGAAATGAGCCGGAGAGTATCTAATGAGATGCGGTATATTGTAGCTTATGTTACACTGTGTCTGGTGTTATTTTGTATCTGGAGGTATTTTTTAAAATCTAATCTTATATTGTAGCTTATGTTACACTGTATCTGGTGTTATTTTGTGTCTAGAGTATTTTTTTATCTAATCTTATATTGTGTCTAATGCTACACTGTATCTGGTGTTATTTTGTGTCTAGAGTATTTTTTTTATCTAATCTTATCTTGTGTCTAATGTTATATAATTTTTTATACTGTATCTAATGTTATAATGTATATTATAATGTTATTACAGGGAACACCTTTGTGTAGCCTTCTTGAAGGGGCACCATATAAATTTTCAGAATAGATGACTGAATATTGTATAAACTATGTATATGATGATGTTAAACTGTGTCCAATGTTATATTGCATCTAATGTTATATCGTAACTAATAAGTGTACTGCCAATGTACACATTTTACATGGTGAGTTGGGTAATTAATCATAGTCATCGCCAGTTCATTATGCCAGCCATTTGATGGCGATGGGTAGGAATAAATCTCCTCTTTCCTTTGTTAAGCTCCTCTTAGTTTCAGTGCATGTGCACTTTATCCTTCTGTTTGCTCTACAACCCTGCCTGCCAGTCTCTCTTAATACCTTCTCTCTTATCAGCAAAACCTGATTCTTCTTGCAGGATCTTGCATGCTGCTTTGAGCTTTATTTATGTGTAAATACAATACAATTATACAAGTGATGTTATATGTCCTCATTTATACTGTCTATAGATTGATTCGGCGGTGTAGTCTTGGTCTGCCATTGCTTCCTTTCCCCCTTCCTTGTGTGGGATAAGGTCGACAACATTCTCTTTACATGGCCAGAGACCATTTGGAGTCTTTCTTTGTTGAACGACTTTGTCAGCCAAGTTGTTTCCTGTCAGCGTTTCTTATGTTCTGTTCTTTCAGTTTGGTAATTACCTGTCATGAAATTAGTCTCTTTGCTTTGCAAGTGATCTGTCTTGTTGGACTGCATTGAGTAGAGAGAGGCTGGTGCTTTTAAGGATCAGGTTATCATGGAACTGTATTTGTTGGTCTGTTGTGGATAGGGATGTTTTTCTTATGTGGCAGTGGGTGTTTCAGTACAAAGCCTGGGCAAACAAACGGTTAAAACCCTGGGGCGAGACAAGGGGAAATGACAGGGCGGGCCATTGTTTGCAGGGCTTCTGCTTTGTATAGGATGGGCCTAAGGGCAAGTCCAGTACTAGGGAAACCGAATAAGGGGGTGTTGGGGCTTTTATGGAGATCCAGCTTCCATTAAAAATAAGGGTAGCTATGTTTGCTTAGATTTCCGTTGGGACCCCTGTGGTGGAGATGGTGGGCGGGTTAATAAAGCCCCATTGTTGGAAAGCGCCTGATGGGGAGGGGCAGTGTATGTTCAGTCTTTTAATGGTTTCCTTGTGAAGTCACATACGTGGTGCATTTTTTATAAGTGAAGTCTGCCTTATGGCTGCATTTCTGCGGCTATAATTTCCGGAAGAGTTGGTGATGTCAAAGCACATTCATTCATTCATTGTCACCTGCTACTGCTGGCCAGTTACACCAGGGACTCCCTATAAGCCTTTCTGTTATAAGACAATGAATTCTATTAATATGTAATGGTCAGGATTAGGGAAAGAAAATTGAATCATATATATCGTAAAATTGAATCATATATATCGTAATGTTTAGCTTTATCATGCATGATGCATCTCTTTTCGCTTTTGTTAGCTCCAGATGGTGTTATGAATTATTTTCTCAATAAAACGAATTCTCAATAAGCAGACTCAGACTCGTTGACTTGGAAGAAGAAGGTTCACTGTCAGTGGCGGCGCCAGGATTTCAGTTTGGGGGGCAGAAGCCTCGCGGCGAAAATTTCACATTTTCATCTGTCAAAATTTCTGACGTCCTTTTTTTTGGTTGTTGGCCGAAAATCGTGGATATTTCAATGTAAAAAATTCGGATGGCTCGTTTTTTTAGGTAGGGGCTGAGCCTCTTGTAGGGGGGGCTTAGCCCCCACCCTAGCGCCGCCACTGTTCACTGTTGTTGGGCAAATCTTTTGGCATAAGTTCATGAACTCATGAACTGTCTTAGAGAGTTGAGTGATTTTTTTAATTCTGTATATATTATGCTTCACTGATTGGAAACTGTGAACTGCAACCTGATGATGATACATGTAACTGCCACCCTACAGCTTCACAGATGCTCCAAATTGTGCAGTATTATGCTATGGGCCATGCCTACTGTATACATCAATCTGATTAAAATAATACTTGTGCGTCTTTGGCCGCATTTCACGGTAACGATCAGTGTGAAGTCCATTGGGTGCGAGTACTTAGACCTTCGGGTACCCATTTGGAAGTAAAGTTTGAAGTGGATTACGGTCTCATGATTTACGCTCCATGCTGTATAATGCGGCGATGCTTTCCATATAACTATTAAATTTAACAAACTGTTTTGTAGGATTCATCTTACTCATAATCTCCAAACTTCTAAGGTGCCACTCGAGAGCCAAGTGCAGGGCACCAGCTTATTCACGAGCACTGCGTTGAATAAGAGGGGTTTCTGTAAGAGTAGTCCAAAGGAGATCTTGAGAGTCTGATTGCCAGAGGATCAGAATTGATGGGGCAACTAATGAGCTGTTAATGCGTTGTGCAAGAACTACAGTATAGCGCTACGTATTGACTTTTCGTCTTCTTCCGTCTTAACATGCGGCCTGGTTAATGGTTAGCACACGATATGCGTCTGAGGCTTCTTGTCCATTTCGTCAGATGGCGTCTTCTTAACGAGTCCACACTGTTGTTTATTTAAGCGCTGGGATGGAGGGGAGGTGAAAGAGTCCAGAGACTCCTCCGGATGGAATTGTCCTATTGTAAATGTTTTATTGCATGCGCTGTGGAAGTTAATGAAGAAAAGAAAAACTGCGAGTGATTCAATCGTGTGGGTGAGCGTATATACATTATGCACAGTAATGTGTCTGAGCACAAATGCATTTGCGTACTGCATATAGGCAGCTCGGAATTCCTGTAAACCATTGAATGTTATACCTCTTCATTCATTCATTTATATAGCACCTCTCAGAGATACCTACTCTAAGACACTTCCATCCCAATCCCTGCTGAAGAGAACAGTTTCTAATTGCTTGCAAAATGCTTCTGCCTGCATGTTTGATGTAAACAAGTGTGCAGATCTGAAGGAATGTTATTTGAGGCTAATGGTCCAACCACTGAAAAGTCAAGTTATTGTGTCTTTGAATTTAAGTCGAAAGTCCTTTGAATTTTTTTTATCAATTGGTCTTCCCCTGGTTCCGACATGTTTTCGATTTATACGCATATAATATTAAACGAGTGATAGTCAAAATGACTTTAAAATTTACAAGGCAACAAGCCGTCTGTTTATTGTTATTGCTTATGTGTTTATAGCAGACAATGTCTATAGATGAAACAATGGTGGCTTACATTAGGGATGCAATACAGACTTTTTGTAAAATTAGCTATCAAATCATTTTAGAAAACTAGGGAACAAAAACACAGAGATCTGTGAACTGCTTGCTCATGGAATTGAATTCCAAGATTAATTATCCTGTGGAAAATAGAGTCTTTAGCATGTGACCCATATATATAAGACAGTTTCTGATGTGAATTGCAAAGAGATGAACATTGTAATGAGTTTATAACTGTTGTTGTGATCACAGATTTACATTTCATTATTATATGAATCTGGTTTTACTATTCTATCAATGAATTATTTTTTTATTATCGACATTGGCTTATTAACAAGTGGCATATATAAAATAGTATTTTATTCTTGAATTTTATTCAGGAGTGGTTATCAGTAGTTTTTTTAGTAGAATTATCAATTGCAGCCTCAAACTTGGACATCATTTCAGCATGGTTTTGTGATGAGTTTCCCAAGAGCAGCGTAACAACAAGAGTGTCTGGTGCATTCCACATTGGAATGCAGTCTTATAGCAGACAATGAATAGAATTCCTGTGGAGATGCCTGTGGCGTATATGCATTGTTGGACAGGAGAATGAAGAACCTGGAAAAAGTTGGAATGCACAGCTGATGAGATTGAGGAGAGGATAGTTGCTAAGGCAGGATGGAAGAGGAGATGGGGTCAGGCAGACATGATCATGCCCTGAACAATTGGACATGCATTTACATGGACATATTTGCGCCCATGGTAGAACATAACCCCAACCAGCCAACCTAGGACAGAAGCCCCATGCTATAATCCCCAACGTTCTAATTGAACTGCCTAATTATTCACCTGAAATGCTTACATTATTATGATTATATCATTTAAATGTCATTATCATTTCTATGATAAATAATGACAGGAAATTGTATTCACACGAGATTTTGCCATAATATTATACGTATATGACATTAGAATATAAATAATGAGATGAGAATTTAATTTAAGTTGTTTATAAACGAATGCTGTGGCCAAGTCAATGTAGTGAATGTCCTCAATAATTACAGTGAAATTCCATATTATTATATAAGAGTATGAAATTCGTAAATCTTACCTGCAACGTCGTAGTACCAACATATTCTATTTATCTTTTTCGCCTTCTTGGGGCACGTGATGTAGTATTGGATATTATTGCAAAGGGTTATTAAATTGATAATCAAGGTGGTCAACAAGTTTCTAATAAGTCTAGAACTATTTTAAAATTGTGATCTATTTGATGATGAATTCGAGTCTTAAAAAATCTACAACTCATTTCAAAGCAATACTTCCATTTTACATATGTCAATGGCTTAACTGTTCAGAAGGCAACCACCTCATTCAAGTCTCAACCTTTGCATAGAGGGAGGGGTTGGCTCGTGGGGGGAATAATGTCCTATGCAGAATTGTAGGGGCTTTTGTTTAGGGGTCCAGAGGGCTGATGGAACCCAATTTATCAGTTGCCTGATAAGAGAACAATGGGAAGGCAGGTTGATGAGGTATTAAAGGCCCACAAGTACAGCTTTTACTCCAAACTCCGCCACTGGTTGTTCTTTGCCTGTGCCAGTCCCAAGCGGGGCTAAAGGAGGAGGGCAACACTAATCATCTTTGACATGGCAGTGTCGTTAAACAAGCAACAATTTTTTTCTTTTACCATAGCTACCGTATTTGAACATCAACATTGTAACTGGTTTTCTCTGGCTTATTGCATTGGACAGTTGTCTGACGATTTGACTGCTTCTGTTCTACACTAAATGTTAGGTTTAAATTGTGTTGTAATGAGACAATTATATAGCGGCATTTTATTAAAATCCTTGACCGTTCATGAGCATGCACGAAAAAGATGTTATAATTACTCAAATGACTAATGGATGGTTGTGAGTGAGTTTCCTGGAATCCTGGCGACATAGTCGTTCAGTGAAGAGTCGCTGTCAAAATGATCGTCTGCTCTGAGCGACGGCGGTTGTGGCTGTGGCTGTGGCGGCAAATCGACGTCTAATCAGCACAGGATGCATATCTGTATGATAAATATCGATGTGCGTTGAGCCAGGCCAACGGAATTCTAATTGTGAATGCCAGTTCAACGTGCTGAACTGACAGAACAGCTGCGTATATATATGTATATATATATATGCATACATATATGTGTATATACACTGTGTCCGGAAAAAAAGGGACCCATTTTGTAAATATGAAAAAATATAGTAAACATTCATCGATTTTCACAATTCAAACAGCATTTTAATCCTGACATATTTATCTAATACTGGTGAAAATATAAAAGTTCCTGTCACAATGATGACGTCAGAATGACGTTATTTGCATTAAAGTTCATTAAGCCGGCCAGTCATGCATGGTTTTGGTTGGTATATTTGCTCTTGGTAAAACGGAAATCCATGTAATAGAACCGGGAGTGAAAATAAATGCAGCTTATTACAGGAATTGTCTGCTCCATATAAAATTGATGCCTGATATCCGGGAATACTCGAATTAATAAACATTTCAACAAGATGGCGATCCAGCTCACTGAGCTCGTTAAACTGTTGAACTGTTGACTAAGGAGACTCCAGATTTTAATCCTCCTATAATCTTTGGCCGCCAAACGGCCCGAACTTAAATCCAGTTGATTATAAAATTTGTAGACTATTGCAGGAGATGGTGTACAAGACAAGAAGAAGAGACATTGAAGATCTCCGTGAGCGAATTGTTAATGACTGGGAGAATTTGGATAAGCTGGTTAATTATCGATGCTGCTGTTGGCTATTAGCGCGACCGTTGTGAAGCTTACGTTGAGGCTGAAGGTGGACGCTTTGAGCACAACTTGCAGTATGACATAATTCAGATATAAAAATAAAATTAAACTAACATTTATTAATGATAAATGACATCTTAAAAATATTGAAATTTTAGCTAATTTTGTGCACTTATCTCTTAAATTTGAATTTTGATGCAAATGACGTCACTATGACGTCATTATTGAGACTGGAACTTTTATATTTTCACAATTGTTAGACAAATATGTTAGGATAAAAACGGTGTCTGAATTGTAAAAATCGGTCAATATTTACTATTTATTTTCATATTTACAAAATGGGTCCCTTTTTTTCCGGACACAGTGTATATATGTATATATGGGTTTGCGGTACTCATCATCAGCATCGTCTGGATTGTAGGCAGATTTTTTAACTCGGTTTGTTATGCTTCTCTTATCTTATGCATTTGATTACGTGTGTGTGATGGGCTGACTGACTGACTGGATATCTGACTGACTGACTGACTGACTGACTGGATATCTGACTGAGTGACGGGGATGATCTTCCATGGATATGCTGCTTATCTTTCGTCCCTGCATTTTCCATGCGCTTGGAAAGTGGCTTCTTCCTCTGGTGGTTGGTGAGAATTGTTGGTGTAATCACAGATTTATATAGCACCATTTCATATATATATATATATATATATATATATATATAAGAAGTGCTTTGGGCTGGAAGAGAAAATGAAACCCCAAATCCCAATTGAATGGATATTGGTTGTCAAGCTGTTTCGGGAAGAGGCAAAGAAAGGACATGAAGGCCAAACTGCATACATTGCAAGTCAGCTTTTCGAGAGAGAGGGTGGGAGAGGCAGAGACAAGTAGACAGAAAGCACAAAAACCTCTTTCCTGAGTGCGGAAGTTCAAGTCTGGAGACCAACAAACTTGTGCCAGACCATTTCACATCTTAAAGAATTATCTACAATCGTGGACCCCATGCGCTTTTGCATAGGTGACCACTGACCAGCACATACATACATTTCATATAACTTCCGATTAAGCGTTCATATAATCAGTGCTTTAATATTTTTGCGAAACGACGTGCTATTAGATCGGTGTTCAGCGAAAAATGACGTTAAGAAGTGAATCAAGCGATGACGTCAAAAATCTATGAGTTTCGTGTTGAAAGTCGATGGGCGACATAAATACTGTGTTAACTGTGACCGAAATTAAAAATGTTCCAAACTTGGGAAAAGGTGAGATTTTTGAATCGCGAACCCCTTATGTCCTGCCCAGGGTCCACCCTGACCCTCTGCAAAGGATTGCTTCAAAACTGCGATCATGTTCATCTAACAAACCGACAAACACACAGACTTGCTGAAATATATATAAGATATGCCACAGGTATCCGAACCACAGCACTTGCAAGTGAATGTGCAGACTACAGCTAATCAGCATAATTTATGATAATATATGCAGATGAGAATGAAGAAATTGCGCAGAAAATTGCCTGGTCGAATTTCATTTGCATTTTTTTTATAGGTAAACGATTTATTGTCGTAGACTAGTTGGCATCGTAAATTGGGGAAAATCGGGGAAGATTATATGCCGCTGAGATTATGGCTGCCAGCGCTGAAGGTTAATTGGCGATAAAGACGATCATTTTATGTTTAAGTATTAATGCAACGCGCGAACGATGTGCGTTCTGGATATTCAATTAAACGCATCATTTAAGATTTCTGATTACAGTGATTTTGTTGACAGCCATGCTGGGTTGGGGTTCCGATTTATGGTGTCTGATGGGGCATGTCTGGTACAGACATTAGGGCACTTCATTCATTCATTCCGAAAACTTATATAGCGCCCCTTCAAGAAGTCTACTCAGAGGCACTCCCAGCCCAGCCACAGCTAAAAAGATAGGTCTTGAGCAACTGGTAGAAAGCAGGCAAATTATTCCGAGGTAGTAAGCGTAGTGCAAGCGGAAGCCCATTCCATGTGAACCGGTCAACAACCTTGTAAGGATTCTAAGGTAAAGAAGAAGAACAGTCGCCTTAATTTGTCCATGTATTTATGTCTGTGTGTATGTATGTATGCATGTGGATTATGGACATTTATGTGCGGAGTGCACCCCCTCTGAGGCATTCAAATCCAGACTCAAGACTTATCTATTTAAACAGTCGTATAATTGCTAGTAACTTTTGAACTCTTGTACAGCGCCCTTTCCTTCGGCCTCGGCTGAGCTACGGCGCTATATAAATCGTCTTATTATTATTATTATTATTATTATTATTATTATTATTATTATAGCACCTTGCAATAGTCTCACAAAGGCGCCTACCGGACAGTTCTAAACAAGTGCGACTTAAGTGACTTTTGAGAAATAAATTCTATCCTAGTGACCTAGACTCGTAGTCATTAAAAAAATTCATAACCTCCTCACTTTCTAAATGCTGGCTACTCCCCTGTTAGGCAGGTCATATAAAATGAGCCCACTGGCGGCAGGTTGGACAGCATTGCACTGGACGATAAATGAGAAGTTAAAAGCCATCATCTGCAGTGATGACTGAGAGAGAGAGACGGAGAGAGAGAGACGGAGAAAGGGAGAGACAGAGAAAGGGAGAGACAGAGAAAGAGAAAGAAAGAGACAGAGAGAGAGAGACAGAGACAGAAAGAGACAGAGAGAGAGACCTACCACTGTGGCGGTGGAGACCTAATGAAATGCGATTTGGATTGACGATCTACGCCACTGTACGTCAGTCTGTACTGAGACCGTTGCTTGCCGCCTTGTGTGTATGCAGCTAAATTATCCAATGCCGATGGCGGTCATCAATGGCGGTCATCAGTGGCGACTGGTGGACGCGGCATTGCTGAAGTTATGGTTGGCAGATTCTGGTCTAATCTGGTTTAATGGCTTCTATAGCGCCGTCGATGTCGTTAAGGCGTTTTAATAGACGGTGCCTGAAATGAGCAGTCCTTTGAATTTGTGTGTGTGTGTGTGTGTGTGTGTGTGTGTGTGTGAAATGTTAGTGAATTAAGTTATATGACCTTCATGTGTATGGGCAGATATCAAGTCAGTCATCTTCAGTGTGATTTGAATTTTGATCAAGTAATTTTGTTATGGTCACTGGTCTTATTTACTCTAGGGGGTGAGGTTTGTGGGGGTAATCTCCATTGGTTCCACTTTGCCCACTAGGCATCTCAGCTTGAAAGAGTACATTGGCCGTTCACTTTTCATGGTTAGATGAGATGGATTGGCCGCATGCCCTCACCTTTCATATGCTGAGAATAAGAAATTAGAGTCGCCTCTTTATGGAATGGCCATAATACATTGAAGCCTCTCCCCCTCCCTCCCCGGTCGAAAACCAATTGGTCAGACAAACATGGAAACATGGCATGTTGCTGTTTAAAGAGGACGCTGTGTAATAATATCTAAGATGATTAGTGTCGCCCTCCTCCGTTATCCAGGCTTGGGACTGGCACTGCCAGAGTGCCAACAGTGGCGGAGTTAGCCATGAAGTGAGACTGTCAGACGTATTGTGTTGATGCTGATTGACAATGAAGAACTGATTTCATTCATTCATTCATTCAGATAATTTATATAGAGCCCCTTCAGAAGCCTATGTGGACTCAAACCTTGTACAATTTTTTGGAGGTGTTGGGCAAGCCTTGTATGTACATTTTACAATGCTCGGATTCTGTGATGAATAACAAGTTCATTGAGAGTGGTTGTGTTGTCAACAATAATACATGCGTCATTCGCCTAAATGATAATTACTGGTCAAGTGGCTGTTGACAGGCTCTGGTGGGGGGAGGGAGGGAGGAAGAGCAGGCCAATTACTGTCTTGCCTCTGACTGCAGCCGTCCGCAGGTGAGCCTAGTCAGGGTCATGGCCTAGTCAGGTTCTATTTGTTATTGTCAAAGTTATTGCAGACTCTAGATACATTAATGTTTATGCCCAGACTTATAATTGCTAATATTCAAAGCTTGTGAATTTTATTGAATTGAATTTATTTATTGCACACAGAGTATAATAGTATTCTGTTAGGCACTGAGAACAGTGCAACAGGAGTCAGGAAAAGCTGGTAGCATATACTTCCTTGAATATTTTCCCTGCATGCTTTCATTCAATACTTAGCTAGAACTTTAATATACAATTTTAAGTGGCGATTCTTTATGTTTAGAATGGTTGACAGTGGCACACTTTGTGAAATGCATAGAACTGGCCAGATGCTTTTAAAGCAGTGGTTCCAGCCTGTGGGGGCGTGGGCCAAAAGTGGCCCTCCAGGCCTAAAAAAATGGCCCTCAAAGAATTAGCAAAGATATATGCAAAAATTGACAATTTGTACAGGATAGAATGCATAATTATTTTCTATTACAAATTATTTTATTTAGACGTTTATATATAACATCAAACAATCTATTTTGATTCAGGGCAGTTGGCCAGCCACTAACCATGAGAAGATTAATAAGCTGGACTGTAAACTTTAAGCCACCCATACCATAGACACACTAGGCTTCTAGGACGAATAAGGTCTTTGTTTTAACCAGTTTATGCCATCTCCATTGCATCCAGTCTGACGGTTGGGTCAGGTATTAAGCTGGGGAAAGAGTGTGCATTCAGTGTGGCCTGACTGAGTTTAGTGAGCTGAATGAGTATGGTAAACATAACATAAGCAAACAGAGGTATTTTGCATGCTGTTAACCGCTATAGCTGTGGCTTAAATATTCAAGCAAGCGCTAGTTAATGTTATAGGGAATGGTGGTGAAGAAATACAGCTGAAGATCATTGATAGAACTTTGGGAGTCACATCAAAAGTTGTCTTTATGATGAGGTCATGATATAAGATGAGTTTGTTTTCTGTTGCAGAATTAATTTCGGGTTTCTTGCTTCCAATTGATTGTGCTCCATCTTACCTGCGCGTTCTCTGTCTCCCAGTCTCTGACATTGAAGCGCGTTGGGCTTCGCTCTGCTGTGAAGGGACAACTGCTTGTTCCACAGGCTCGCTTAGCTACCAGACAGCGCCGAGCCTTCTCGGTTGTGGGGCCGTCAATCTGAAATGACCTCCCTCCTAACTTCCATCTCCTCCACCTGACCAGTCAATCTTTATTTCTTAAATCTCTTAAATCTTTTTCTTTTGCCGTGGCTGGGCTGGGAGCGCCTCTGAGTAGTTTCTTGACGGGGTGCTATATAAATTCTAATAATGAATGAATAATGTTACATCAGAGTTTGTGCTATTCGTGTTATAGGTATTCATTTATGTAGGAAGATAGTCAACATTGTTTATCTTGATGGCCTGATATTAATGTGGTTGCAAAAGATTATCAGGCACTTTAAGGATGTTTGCCTCTGGGCCACAGTAACTATCCTCAATCAGCAATAAAAGGTGTGAATGAACATTTGTCTGTCATTAGACAGAATGTGCTTCTTGAAAGAAACTTCTAAAGGGCAGAGTGTGCTGCAGGTTTAATTTTTCTGTAAAAAATATATCTGGTGAAAGATATGTCTATCTTAAGTCTGTGTTCTGAATACTGTGCAGTGACCAGCAATGTTCCTGAATGCTTACTTACTATATGCTTACAAGTAGGTGTCAATCATGTCATACAGGTAGAAAAGGTACACTGCCAATGACTTAATTCAAGGAGACATTTGACTGTGGCAAGCAGTCATGACCTGTACTCTTCAAACTCTGTGTGCTAATCTGGATATAATAACTTACATTTTAGCAGCTGTCAGAATGTGCAGGACATCAATAATTTGTTACTTCAAATGAAGCTGTTGACAAAATATTTTTTGCGATAAAACATGCAAATCTTGAATGACATCACCGTGGTAACCACTAGTTATAATGGTGTGGTAGACAGTACATTAGACATTTGGATGTTTTATGTATGGCCAGACAGAGGCATGTATGTTTCTGTCTGTCTGCTACTGTTACAAGACATCTATTGGCAATGATTTAGCAAAGTCTCTATGGATGTTCATTTAGAGGCTGGCAGCTCATTATGCTGTTGTCTTAAGGGACCTCTATGTCTGCAGTATAACTATAGACTCTATAGGTTAAACTAAGATCCTTTTTTACAGTTCAGTTGAATTTATAGTACGTGTCTCAACTGATTTACATTAGAATTACAATGTAAGATTTTTTCAAACAAGTGCAGTGTAGTAGCCTACTAAATATGATGTACTAAACAATGATTCACAAAGTTCAAGTGAGCGATCAATGTCTGCAATAGTATAAAAGACATCATACTTAAAAACTCCGTCAGTCGTGACTGGCTCCTATCTTTTATTTCATCTGTGTTTCATGCAGTTAGTTTTTATTTTATTTTAACGCCAAGTGACATTCTTTGTATTCAAAGTTCTGCAACGTTGGGCCTATTTTTATGGGTCCATTTACTCAACGTGCTTTGAGTTGAAAAAAGCATTATATCAGTTGTGATAGTCATCCGTTTTCACACGTTTTGATTCGTTCTGTTATATAGGATCTATGTTTCAACTGATCTATGTCAGTCTTAGAATGGAAGCAGATTCACAACGGCAATTTTGGGAAGGACTGGACTAGGGTGATTGCTGGTCCTATTTTTTTGTTATTGTAGCTGAATTGTTTCTAGGGTTTTGGCACTGGTGTGGCCTTGCAAAGGCTTGCATCCTTCGTTTGACCTCTTCTTATCACAGGGGATTTTTGCCACTCCACTCAGGATATCTAGACCCAACGTTCCCTTTGCTCATAGAGCTGCACAGGGCGAACTTCTTGTCCCCTATGGGCATACTTCTATCAGGCAGCGACGTGCTTACTGTGTACCGTACTCTGTTGCTTGCCCTGTGGTCTGGCTGGAATGGGCGATACCTTTTTACCTGTGCCTGCCACCAAGGACTTCCTCTGGCATGTTTAATCACAATCTTAAAACTGTTCTCTTTAGCCAAGGCTGGGTTGAGAGCACTTCTGAGTAGAAACTTTGAAGGGGGTGGGGGCTATATAAATTCTTGTAATGAATGTATGAATGGATAGAGTACTTGTCTTGTAACACGAATGAGTGTGGGTTGAAGCTTGTGTTCAGGCGATTGATGTGTATGGCTTTCAGCAAGTCCTGACTCACCAAAAAGATTTTTATAATGAGGATGGTTTATAAATGCACTCTAACTAACGAGCGATATTGATCACACAGTTTAACTGCTGCCTAAATAAGCCCAGAAATGATGAAATCTGTCTGAACTCCTTGGAAAATCTGTGCATTTCTGGTGCAGAAATGAGCATATTTTAAAACTTTTGTGTACGCCAAAACGCAATTTGTAATTGGCTGATTAGTAAAGAATAATTTATTTTATTATTCACTCATTGTTGTTTATTGGCATCAATGTTTGGTCAAATGGTCATTTGTCATCGGTCATTTCTCATTGGTTATTTGTCATTGGTCATTTGTCATTTGTACACTTTGGAACTTTAGAAGTAGTGCAATATTAAATTGCTATTGTACTGCATTGGGAGTTGAAGCTGAGTCACTGTGGTAAAGGTCAGCAGCAGATTAGCAACCGTTATTATTAGTGTCTGCTTTAAGTGGTCTACTTCTGAGCAACAAAACGAAGACGGCGATAACTACAGGCAGACAACAACAACAACGTCAGTAGTAAAGGTATGGCTGACTAAAAACATCAAAGGGCCCGAAAGTTGGAACATCAAAGGGTCCGGAGTTGAAACATCAAAGGCCGAAAGTTGAAACATCAAAGGCCGAAAGTTGGAACACTAATGCTTGTATGACTCATCGATAATTGGCTGACATCATCAGCGCGTGCTACAGTCGCCACCCACAAATGGGTGGAGGGCCCAGTGTTTTATGAATCGACAAACTTGGCTCATATGGGAGACCCCCACCCCCAACCCCACCCATGCTTCGTCAGCTGATTATAACCATCGGCTGCAGCAGCCCGGGTTTTATGAATCGCCAAACTTGACTCATTATTTGACTGCTTTATATGAGATGATGCTTGGAATTTCCCAATTCTATTTCTTATGATTGTGCAATACTTGTATTATAAAAGAGCCATTTGAACAGACTGGAACCATTTCTATTTCATTTTCGATGCCGGCATATTCGCCACTTACTACGACGAAAGATGTATGCAGCACGAACTCTCGTACCAATTCCAGTGAGTATTATAGAATTTTCTTTAAACTTTGTATTGAAGAACTTATTTCATATTGATGAACATGTATAAAGAAAGATTTGGCCGTCTATTTGCAATATAACTCAAAATTCTGCTCTTGTTTTGTGCATCTGTAGCTCGCAGAATTCAAAGAGGCTATTGGCAACAATCGGTATCTCACAGCCAACCACTACAAGAATGAGCTAATGGTGCATATACGCGAGTATGTACAACATGGAAGCAAATCATATCCCACAAAGAAGGGAGTATCCTTCAACAAATCAGCTTGGGCGAGATTTCGGGCTTGCCTGGACGAATTGGACAGAAATGTACAACTGCTGAAGGCGAATCAACCTGTTGACGTCTACCAACATCTCGGAGGTCGTTATTATGCATCAATTTCAAAGGACTTCAGATGTTTGAATATTCGACGATACTTTCTACCACCAAACACCACCAAGGAGAGACCAACCCGCAGCGGCATCGCTCTACGTCTGGACGAATGGGACAACCTTCTTCTCAAAATTGATCAACTCCACGAACAATTGCCAGAACTTAAAAACGCTATGCCATGTTATAGCTCTTTAGATCATTCAAATCAATTGGGATTTGTAGCATGCACTCAATGCAATCCTTTCGGACTTTAAATCTAAGCATTTCTGAATAAACTTGTGTGATGTGGAACATGGCTTTTATTTGTAACATAATGAAGTAAAGAAAAGACACAGAGATCATTTTTAAATTCTTTTTTTTCTTTCACAAAATATCTATACACACATGCAAACATGCAAATTATGAGTGTCTCTTTCTCTATTACTATAAATCGCAAGATAAAATATAATATAGTCGAATCTAATATATACATTTAAATCAAAACATATCAGCTCACACAGTATATAAAATCAATTGTCTTTATATAATGCAATATCGACATGTCCATACGCAAACGAATCCGACGAATTCAGTAAGAAACGTTTATCATCGTACGGAGAAAGGGCAATCTTTCGCAACTCAACAGTGTGTAGGGTATGCTTTTTACTCTGAATCACACAGAATTTGGAGCTAGTGGGCTTCTCTTCAAAAATACAGGCTCGGTATTCTTCATGCCTGATACATTTCTTGACAAAGCCCCTTTTTATCCCCTTTGCAGTCTTCTTTTCCTTCTCCCCGGCCAACAGCAAACTATACATTTTCGACCGGAGCCCACAAAATTCTATCACCGCATCCCCATTGCATTCGTCTTTAAATTTCCCAATGACCTTTGCGTTGGATCGGCTATGTAGAAAGTGCCCACAGGGGTAGTCTGAGGTGTCGTATTCATCTAAATTGCGTTGCATGTCTGTGTATATGTCGTGTGTGAAAATATGGTAGCAGAGGCTGTCTGTATCTGTAAAAAGGAGTTTGCAGGCAGATCCATAAATGGGAATTATATGCTGATAGTGGAACTCGTACATTTTTAATTTTGAAATGTCCAAGATGCACATACCAGCATATAGGGGCTTGTTTAGATAAACGTTAGAATTTGTTAATTTTATGACGGTCAAATCTTCATTTATTATATTGTACGACTCGAAATTTGGACGGGCCACGAAGCGTTTGGCCCGTTTCGCGCTAGTTACAAGTTTCACCGCCAGATGTTTCCTGTTGTTTTGCATTGTTTTGCCGTAAATTGAGTTGTTCATTAATTTGAAGAGGTCTTTTTCAAAGGAAGATTTGGCAACCTGCCGTTTGGAAGTGTTGAAGTCGATATATGGCTTCAGCCATCGACTTTGGCGAAACTCGAGGATTTTATGAATTTTGGCCAATTTCATACCCATTTTCAGGTAGAACTGTAAATTTCTGTAATGAACGACGTACCGGGTCTTTGCCATGAGATTGGGCACCAACTTTGTGACACCGGCACCGATTTTAGCCGAAATTTTCTGAGAAACAGATTTTGCGTAAGGAGATATCATGTCCGGTCGTATGTGCAATGTCTCTGGTGCAAGGGGATAGTCATTGTGGTCGTCGTGGAGATGAGAAGGATAGTCCAAGTCCACGTCCAAAATATACCCCAAATCGTCGTCTGTCGATTTAGAGTCCAAGTCAAAGTCGTCAATTTCGTCTTCGTCCAAAAATCTGAATTTACCCGTCGGGAGCGGTTCGGACATGGCGTAGCCGTAGAGGTTATTGCAATCCAAATACATTATATAGCTGTTTGGAATGTTCGGGTCGTATCCTTGGGCGAGATACGGATTGTTCGCCTTTGCATATCGATTTGATATCATGGAAACGCCACCTCTCATGCCTCGCTCCACAAATAGGTAAATGTCCGGGTCTGTGATAAGGTCCAAATTTACATTTGTCATGCGCAAGCACGCGTCGAAGCTAAGCCCAGGGCTGCTGTAGTAATGTAGCGGGTCCAATTTATAAAAGTCCAAGGACATACCACGAAAAGATTCGAAAACATCGGCCAGTAAAATGACGTCTGTCTTCAAATACAGATCGTGGTAGTCCTGCATAGTCGTCATGTCGAAAGTCTGCCAAATTTTCTGCGCATAGTCGTAGTCGTCCTGGGAAATGTCCTCGTCCGTCAGTTTGCTAAAGAAGCAGCCTTTGGGAGGCAGAGTCCTTTCGGTCATTCTGCAGGCTGAAGTCATGTATTCGTAGGGAAATACGCCCTTACGCAAAAGCAATTTGTACTCGGTCGGAAAAAGACGGCGCAAATGTTTGAATTTGGAGTCATCCTCTTTAGATAAATTTTTAACCAACACGTCCAAACCGCAGTTTAGAAATTGGAGGGAGTCCAAAAATCTGATGTTGTTAATTTCGAAGGAGAGATATTTCTCCATGTTGGTTGCTATCACATTTATTTCCTGCTCCGCAAACTCCTTTGTCATATTTTTGAGAATAAGGTGAGAGTCATAGCCTTTGAGGTTATGGAAGACGACATTTGGTAGGTTTGCGAAACTTGAGTTTAAGATTGCAAGGAGAACAGAGTGCAGAAACAAAGTTACCAGTCATATGACAGTGGTGTCGAACTTTGTTGGCGCCAGAAAGATCGATAGAGCAAGAAGGACAAGATTTGCAAGAATGAAAATCCATCCACTGCTGCTGGGTCAGCGGCTTCATGGGTGTGTTGGTGGCCAAAATTTTATTTATTCGCGTTTGCTCAGATTTTATATGTTTGAAGAAATGCTGCATCACATCAGGACCTGAGTAAGTGTATGGTGTAACGTCATTTAAGTGCGGAAAAGAGGATACTGTGAGGCAGCAGAATCCGCTGGGAGTATGTGTGTCTAGAATTTTGGTCGCGCCGCTGGGGGCGGCCGAGGCGTTTGGAGCTAGGTAGCTTTCAAAGTCGCTGTATATCACGTATGGAATGGGCATTTCGTGCTGAGTGTTTGTGAATGAGAGGTTGGAATTTTCTGGGGTCGGGTAGCGCACGGACTGCAAGCCGTGCTTGCCGCATTCGTCTATGTGCGCATTTTTCCCAGCAGCAGTGGTGAAGCAGTGCAAACAGTAAGGGCAAGGAAAAGTTCTGCCACCAGTGTGTGAAGTTCTTCCGCTTAAAAGTGCTGAAAGGTTGCGAATTGTAATGTAGTGGCGTTTAGCGCCATCGTCGAGAAGAAGAAGATTTACAATATGTTTTCTACCCCTGTGAGCACTTGCATATAGGGGCGTAAATGTCTTGTCATCGGGATTTGAGTACATGACATTGATTGAATATTCAGCGTTCATGGATTCGAAGAGTGGGATTTGTTCGATGGTCATTGGTAAGGTCAGCCCCTTAGTTTCAAGTTCATCCAGATATGGGATATAGTGACTTACGCGCTGTGGATTGGCGGTTTTGAAATGCGACACAGATAAGATGCTATAGAGGAAACACTTGTCATCGTCATTTTGGATATTCAACGTTGCATGTTTCCCAACCAAATGTCGTGGGGTCGGAATATAGCTAGATGCTCCAATTGGATCGTATATGGCATTAGCCAATTTAAAATTGACCACGCTGCTAACCACCCACCCCGAATTTTGAGTTGCGAAAGTATCTACCAATTCGTCAATTCTTTGGATGGCGTCTTGCACTTGAGTTGATATCTGCGATGGATGAAGCAGTGTAGCTGGTACGGACTTGAAGTAGGCTGTAGTTCTACTTTCGCCTTCGGAGCACTCTCGTTGAAATTCGACATCTACGGCCACATACCATTTCACCGGCCTAAAGAATCATTGCAGAAGTTTATTAATTTTCTGAATATAATGCTCATATTGCATATAGTTTGAAATTTATAGAGGGAAAGTGTAAATGTCAGCAAGATCAAAAATTAAGGTTCGCGTGTGGAAAGAAGAATTGGACAAGTTTGCAAGAATTTGTTTAAGACAGTGTCTATATTACAAATGTACCAGCATAATTTTGGAGAGAAAATTCTACTAATTCCAAACAAGTGCGAATTGTCAATTCTCTACTTACAAATAAAATATTAAAATTTGTGTATAATGCAAACTCGCCCTTCATCTCTGACTGTGTCCTCCAAAGCATTGATCATCTGTTGAGCATCTCCCACCAACATGGCATGGATATCTGCGGTGTCCGGAGTTGGAAAGGAGATGTCCATAAAGGCATTCTGTGCGGAAGTACGTAGCCCTGGGTTCCTCTCTTTCTTGATGCATGTAACGCACACATCTTGTCCAGCACGGAAGAAGCGTGAGGCCCTCCGACATTTGCATCGTATGCATTCTTGGCGCTGCAGACAGGTTTGACAAAGCCCATTCACCAAGTTCGTCGTCTTGTATGCATGACAAGAGTCACATCGACCTACAGACACACAGAAAATTGTATTAATTTCAAACAATACAATGCGTATGAAGGCTGGATATAAAAGGCTACAAACATAAATTGCGTTGTGTGTGTGTGCGTGCGTGCGTGTGTGTGTGTAAGATGAGTGCAAAAGTAAGACACTTACTCGAAGTTCCGGGTTCTGTCGGCGCTGCCGCCATGTCGATGCTGCTAGCCGCCGCCGCGCTGCTGCCGCCGGCATTGTTCGTCACCGCACCCGTCGCCGCCGCCGCTGGGGCCCCTTCTCGCGGGGTTTTCAGATCTGCAATATACAGAAATTTATGTAGACATATCGAAGTGGGATATCCTAGAAAAAAAATTTGTCTCAGATGAGCACTATAACAACTACTTAATTCTGATTTTGATACCTCTGTCGTACACTACTTTCGAAAAAATTTCAAGTCACACGCAATATAATAAAAATTTGTATTTGGTTAGAGAGTAAGGCCTAACAGTTTGTGTGCGTTTGATTGCGCGTATCACAACTATTAAATTCAATAAAGATAGATTTTTGTAAATGTCGAGTATGACTGCCGAAAATGAAGAGAGTAACTTACGCGACGGCGCGAACTGATTATCTCTTGTTGTTCCTTCGCCAGCCGATTCCTTGAAAGTAATGATACCCGAGCCATCAGACTCTGCAAGAATTAAAAGAAAAACAATTAATATTATGCATAAATTGTTATAATTTTTAAAAAAAGCATGCATATATTTTTGAAAGTTCTACCGATTGTGAGATAAATTAAAATTCACTTACTGAATTTCTTTTCCTTAAGCTTCGGGTTTTCGTCAAGCGATGCAATTCGTCTTTTCGCTAAAAATATACAAATCAAGTTTCATTTATTGATGCAAGTCAATCACTATTTAAATTTTTGACAATTACAAGAAACAATTTTTTAAAATACTGCGTTTCAAAATGTATAAATGGCTAAGAGCATTACCTGGCATTTTTCCCCGTTCCTGTTTTCTTGATTCTTTCTTTCTTGCTTCATCTGCCTCTATTTGCAGCACATATCCCAACAGTTCCTGATCGCTCATAGGCCCCCAAAGTTCGGCTAGTTCAGCCTCTTCTGCAGCTCTCATCAAGGCTGTATCTTCTGCGTCCAACATCGCAGCTGCAATATTATAAGAAATTTTTAAAAATAGGTCAGAAGACATTAAAGACGAGGTGAAAAAATATTATTCGTAGAAGTTGTCGCGGGTAATAATATAATAATCTTATTAAATGCTGTAAAAACAGAAATGTGTAAAATGATTCGTGTGGGCGTGAATAAAGGTTCCTATGTACTTACTTGCTGAAGCCGAATTTGTTGCTGCTGAAGAGGAAGCTGCTGGAAATTCTAATCGCTCCGGATTCGGATCTATCTGTTCCACATCATTGCATTGCTTAGTTTCTGTAAGAGAGAAAATTATACATATATTAAAGTTTTAAAAGAAACACCACACAGAAAATATTATAGTATTAACATAACACCTCGCGGTTAGCATCACAATTTCATTAGAATTCGCTAATTCGCAGGCTATCACATTGTCATAGGGCTATGCTTTGCCATATGCAAAAGCCGTCAGTATGTATAAAGTCTGTTTGAGTAGCTTCACACAATACTGTTGAGTTCTTTCACAGTTGCATTGATCAAAGTACTATCATGTGTAAAAGAAAAAGCTTTTATGAGTTTGCAATATATGTAGTACCACTAACTTGTTCGCTTAACGGTGTGATGTTCATCTGTTTCATTAAGGTCGCGCAGTCTTTCTATAATATAAAAATAAGATTCGCTATAAAGTTTTATAATATAATAATTAAAATGGCATATATTTTTAAAGAAAAAAATTATTACTTTTATCCAAACTGTTATGAAGCTATGATTTTAAAAAGCAATGAAAAATAATATAAAAGATTCATACTCAGTTCACGTATTCTGGCAGCAAGTTCCGCCTCAGTCTTTTTTAGTTGAGAGATCTCTGCTCGAAGTTTATAAACTACAAAAAATAAATATA
Organism: Lumbricus terrestris; assembly: GCA_949752735.1. Taxonomy (NCBI): domain Eukaryota; kingdom Metazoa; phylum Annelida; class Clitellata; order Crassiclitellata; family Lumbricidae; genus Lumbricus; species Lumbricus terrestris. The sequence continues at coordinate 9,364,688 of OX457043.1, read as the reverse complement.
AGATAAATGTAGCGTGTGTTTAAAGTGTATGTCTAATATTCTACAATATCTTGATTATTCGAACCCTGCATGTTATTTCAAAGTGCATTAAGAGTATAGATTATAAATCTCCCAAGGCCGTGCAAGATTTAATCTAAATAAGAGTGATTAGAAGTTATGTAAAGAGCTGTAGTATACTAACTCGTCTCCATAGTTGCAGTAAACGATCAAATCGCCAGATTTCTTGAAGTCTGATTCCGACGTGATGTTGTAGAAAGCGTGCGTAGAAGCTGGACCAGCGAGGTTGAAGGTAGTAATGGCTGATATTCTGGAAAGCTCGTGTAGAAGTTGTTCCCCGCGAGGTTGAAGATGGACCCGTCTGATGCTGGCGAAAGCTCGTGTAGAAGTCGTTCCCCGCGAGGTTGAAGTTGTCACCGTCTGATGCTGGCGAAAGCTCGTGTAGAAGTCGTTCCCCGCGAGGTTGAAGTTGTCACCGTCTGATGCTGGCGAAAGCTCGTGTAGAAGTCGTTCCCCGCGAGTTTGAAGTTGGCACCGTCTGATGATGGCGAAATCATGTGATTAAGCGCTGTTTGGACTCATCTTTTTATAGCCGTGTGGCCGTAGATTGCAATCTGATGGCGCAATAGTATACGTGTTTATACTCTTAAAAGTGTGTTTGCGTGTCTGTCTGGGTGTTTGCGAATTTCAATGTGTGGTGCAATAGGCGTAAAAACCCGAGCTGCGTGGTTTTCAAGCTTATACGGTCGATCGTCGGTATTCCCTAAGATAGCGGTTTAAGAATAGTCATCTGTGTTGGGCTGTCAATGTGGTTGGCCGTCTAAGTAAGCCTGCTTTACTGTCTGCATATGTGCGTTGCACAATTCTTACTGTTGCATGTCGCAATGGCATCGCTAGGGGAAAATACCCATGACTAAGCATCGTCTGTGGCTGCTGCTGCGTCCGATGGCGATAATCGGCTGACGAAGCATGCGTGGGGTTGGCGGTGGGGGTCTCCCATATGAGTCAAGTTTGTCGATTCATAAAACACGGGCTGCTGCAGTCGATGGTGATAATCAGCTGACGAAGCATGCGTGGGGTTGGGGGTGGGGGTCTCCCATATGAGTCAAGTTTGTCGATTCATAAAACACGGGCTGCTGCAGCCGATGGTGATAATCAGCTGACGAAGCATGCGTGGGGTTGGGGGTGGGGGTCTCCCATATGAGCCAAGTTTGTCGATTCATAAAACACTGGGCCCTCCACCCATTTGTGGGTGGCGACTGTAGCACGCGCTGATGATGTCAGCCAATTATCGATGAGTCATACAAGCATTAGTGTTCCAACTTTCGGCCTTTGATGTTTCAACTTTCGGCCTTTGATGTTTCAACTCCGGACCCTTTGATGTTCCAACTTTCGGGCCCTTTGATGTTTTTAGTCAGCCATACCTTTACTACTAACGTCTGTTGCAACATCTTGAAGCGATATTTATTAGCATTCGTTTGTCATGTGTTGAAGACTAGTAGCAAGTGTAACTTTTGCGGCTGAGGATTGGAAAGTACTAACACATGCTTAGCAATATTTCACCTTATTATATATGCCTTAGATGTAACTGGTTTGGCCATGCTGCGCTGTGAATCTAGGTACTCGTAACATGTCTGCTTAAATATGCATGCATACATTTATACATGCACACACAAGCTCCATGTATTCTATTCGATTATATGTACTGATTTTTTAATGCACCTCTGGCAGTACAATCTAATCAACGGGGTTCTTATAGGGAAGAACCCATCAAAAGAAGTCTTAAGACAATGGACAGGAATGCCCCCCCCCCAACAGTAGCTTAGCACCAGTTTAATATTATGGCAGGGAGGTCATTCCACAGCAAAGCGCCTACAGGGGCAAAGGCAGGATGCTGTGCTATTGCAGTCCATGCATACCGGTAGTTAGGAGAGCAGCATGTATAACTTAATATATTATGTTAATATATTTTGTACTTTGTCCTATATTATATTATAGATGCATGTTGTAGATCCAGTGGCGTAGGCAAGGGGGGTTTCGGGGGTTAAAACCCCCCATTGGCTCCCGGAAAAAGGTTTTTTAAGGCTATTTATCCATTTAAGTAAGAAAAAGTAGCAAAAAACAGGGTATCCAGCCATAAACCCCCCCATGAAAAATTCCTGGCTATGCCACTGTGCAGATCTATTAATAGTTTAATATGGATATAAATGTGTCTATTAAATACAATTATGTGTGCTTACAGAGCTATCTTTAAATGTATTTATTGGAGATATTTCAGTTACATTATTGCAAATTATAAAGATATTCAATAATGATTTTAACTGCATGTGGGTGCAGTGTTGGTTTGGGTGCTGCATGTATGTGAGTAGCCTACTTCTGATACATATATCAGTGTGTACTCGTTTGCAATTATATCACTGTTTAATATATGGAGGTCAATCTTTCAGGCGGTGGGTGCTTGCCTTGTTGTAAGGGGGTGGGAGTAGTCACGTGATTAGGTCACGTGGTTGCCCCTATAGGAAACAGAAATTGTAAACTAGACCAAGGATGAAAGTTCCTTTCTGAGATTTAAGTCCATCAGCTTTAGTGTCTAAGAATCCAGTTAGTAAAGGTAACTTGAGCAGAGTTTAAAGGGACAGCTTGCCTGCAGAAGTCTGGAAAATTGTTCCAAAACGATGGACCAATGACTTAGGGCAGCCAGGGGTAGGAAAAGTTCCACACTAATGTGAGACTACTAAGTTGTCAAGTATAATCATATACATGGTGAATTTCTGTTTGTCTGGTGAGCCAGATATAATCCAGGTCTTCCAGGCTTCACCTATAATATATTGGGAGCGCCTCTGATTGGTGTGCACTGTGAAATGCGCTATATAAATGTTTAAATGCAATGCAATGCAATAATTGTAGTCTGGCTGTGGAATGGTGACGGCAGAGCTTTGTTTTGCTGAAAAGAATCTCTCTCCATTTAACATCGCCATTCTTTGTTATTCACTGGAACCTAAAACATCCTTTCGCTCTCTCAGAAGTAAAAAGTTCTACTCTGTTTTTCTCTGGGTCTTTTGTACTGGAAGCGTCTCTGGCTGCTTTATAAATTTATCGATACAATACGATACGATAGCTATTTGTGTGAAGAAGACAGTAAGGGGTTGAACCAATGCTGAGGTTAATGAAGTATATACCTAACGCTGTAACAACAGATTGAACTGGTTCTCGGATCGCTTTTTCTGCACTTTCACCATTAGAGGTTCAGAGACTTCAGAGGGTTCTCTTCTGTAAAATTCTTGCACAGATGTTGAAAGTAAGTAAGAATGAAAGCTGTATTTGTGTGAAACAAACATTGGATGGCGTCGGTTTGAGAGCGTTCAGCCCAGGTTAATGCCTTCTGCTAACATAGATTAAACGAGAAGTAAGCTCAGTGATGACTGCTTTGAATTCTTCGCGCTGTGGCTGATGCGTTTTGGTGTAGATCAATCAATTCTACATGTCACTTTTATATGGACTCATGTTGGCAAGTACTTTCGTCATATTTCTCGCTCCTGCTCTATAATAGTCCTAAGTTACCTGTGTGCAGCATGTTTAGTGAATGGCTGCAAAGACCTGGACAATCCATCAGCATCAGGTTGTCAGAGGCAGATCTGAATTTCTTCGGGTTATCCAATCTGTGCGTGGATCTCTGTATGGTAGTATGTGGATGCAAAGTCTTGCTGACTTTTTGTTTGGTTTGCTGGTCAGAATGCCGAACAATGAGACAAGAAAAGAATTCGCGTCTGGTAGTTTAACTCATTCCAGAATTTATGTGGCACTTCTTCGAGGAGGCTACTCAGAGGTGCTCCCGACTCATTGCCAAAAATCACAATTTGAGTATCAATTAAAAAAATGCTTTCAGAGTAAGAGCCCCAGAAAGCAGATGTAGCTCCGTGGGAACCCATTCCAAACAACTGGGTCCACGACGGAAAAGGCTCGATTCTGCATGGTTGCAGTTTATGCGAATGGAATGAAGAGCACTCATTCTCTTCTGTGCAGAACGGATGTTTTGTCTATGGAAAGTTCGGTTGGAATCTTTCAATACAGGAGATGATCAGAATGACGATGATGCAAGACAATTAATTATTGGGCCATTAATTATTGGATATCCAAACACATGACAACATAGGACCAGTGATTATTGGATAGCAAAACACATGACAACATAGGACCAGTGATTATTGGATAGCAAAACACATGACAACATAGGACCAGTGATTATTGGATATCCAAACACATGACAACATAGGACCAGTGATTATTGGATATCCAAACACATGACAACATAGGACCAGTGATTATTGGATAGCAAAACACATGACAACATAGTACCAGTGATTATTGGATATCCAAGCACATGACAACATAGGACCAGTAATTATTGGATAGCAAAACACATGACAACATAGGACCAGTGATTATTGGATATCCAAACACATGACAACATAGGACCAGTGATTATTGGATAGCAAAACACATGACAACATAGTACCAGTGATTATTGGATATCCAAACACATGACAACATAGGACCAGTGATTATTGGATATCCAAGCACATGACAACATAGGACCAGTGATTATTGGATATCCAAACACATGACAACATAGGACCAGTGATTATTGGATAGCAAAACACATGACAACATAGTACCAGTGATTATTGGATATCCAAACACATGACAACATAGGACCAGTGATTATTGGATATCCAAGCACATGACAACATAGGACCAGTGATTATTGGATATCCAAACACATGACAACATAGGACCAGTGATTATTGGATATCCAAGCACATGACAACATAGGACCAGTAATTATTGGTTAATGTCCAAACAGCTCTGTTTGAGGGAGTGCGCCGAGCAGAAATTCAGATTCTTTGGTGTTATGGAGAGAATGCCTGCTGACCAAATGCCAGACAATGCACTGTGTGCAAGCTTTGATGAAAAACCCAAAAAGGAACCATGACTGCACTTGATAGATCCAAACAAGGTCGTCTTTAACAAGACATGGACTAACAATGAGAGTAGCGCTGGACTTGATAAATGAACGAGGAAAGTGGAAATCGTTTTTGCCCATTGCCGCTGATTGACTGGCCTCCGGAGATGCTGATGATGTTGTTGTTGACGTTGATGATGATGATGATGATGACGACGACGACGATGATGATGATGTTGAAATTGAATGGCCACAGTTGAGCTGATTCCTGCCATGAGTCTAGTGTACTCTTAAAAAGCATGATGCCTCAGAACTGTTGTAAGGCACATCATCATACAGGAATTCGACCAGACAGCAATAAAAGAGATCTGTTTGTTAGTCTGCTCATAAAGCACATCCAGAATGGCTGTCTAGGTTATTCTACTCTCCACCGAGTTATTGTTATAACAGCAATTTTTTAGGATCACGAGTAGTCGTAATGTGGTGCTATACAAATGTCCTAATTTGTCAGTGCAAGGATTAAGGCTTAGTTGATAGATGACTATTTCAGATTGCCTCGAGTCAATCAGTCATTCATTCCAAAAAATTATATAGAAGCCCCTTCAAGAAGTCTACTCAGAGGCGCTCCCAGCCCAGCCATGCTCATTCTATGCATGCAGGCCACTGTGGGGTGCGGTGGTGTAGTGGGTATGTTAGTTGCCTTGCAGCCGGAGACTTGAAGGTTCGAAACCACCTAAAGGTGCCACATTGGGACCTTGGGCAAGTCCTTCTCTCGCAATTGCTCAAAGCTTTGGTGTAAAACTTCGATGCAGTGTCTGCGCTGTTGTCGGGAGCGCCTCTGAGTGGAGAGCTTGAAGGGGTGCTATAACAAGTGCACATACAAACAAACTGAACCATCGTCCATTTTTAGTGTGTGGTTTGCCATCAGACAACTGTGTGCGACTGTCTGTAGGCCACAGTGGGAGACGGTGGCTAATTGGTTAGACGGTCACCTTGTTAGGCAGAGATGTGGGTTTGAATCTTCTCTGAGACATTAGCAGTCTTTGCATTTACCAGGTAACGTGCTGCATTTGATGTAGGGACCGGTGCTGCTGGGTTGGCGTTGTCTCCTTGACTGTGCTCCGGCCTGGCTAAATATGAGCTCTGTATCTGTTGTCCTATAGCTTGCAGAGCCCTTTGCTCTGCCTCTAGCAGGGAGCTGCTGGTCCCTCCTGTTGAAACCTCAACCTGTCAGTTGTATCCCGGTAGGTCCTTCTGTCTGGAATAATCTTCCATTGAAGATACGTCTGTTATATATTCCTAGGAATGACTCATCAGTGTTTAACAGGCTCCTTAAACCTTTTGTAACACCCTGGCTGGATTGGGCGCACCTTTCAGTGTGCTTCTTGAAGGGGTGCTATATAAATTCTTGAAATGAATGAATGAACTCGTAGTTGATCAGCGCCGTTGAGTAATGTTTATTTGTTAACCCTTTAAGACCAGCTACATATGTTTTCAATGCATTTTAGTACATGCTGGTCAGTAAAAGGTTAAAGGTGTAATTTAATCTACTTTTGTTCATTAAATGAAATTATAATAATGATGATATACAGTTGTGTTCTTTGCTGAAGTATGTATGAGGTTTTTGACTGTGCTGGTTTCTGATATTATCAGGCGATGTGTTTACATTGGGTTTGGAAGTCTTGCATACAGGACTCTGCCTCACAGATCATGCAGACTAATGGATTCTGAGAGATTGTTTTTGCCCAGTTGACTTGATTTTGATTCGTTGGAGCAGCTTCAGTCATTTGTCAGATTTCGTATTTGACCCTGGGACGGTTGTCGTATATGGGGAATGCGCTTTGGTTCCAGTGCCTGGAATGTGGAATTATTGGGGGGAGGGAGTGTGTGCATTTAGCCGCATCCGAAGTGGTAAACTGATTTATATGGAGGCTCTATATAAATGAGTATCTGAGAGTGGAACTTGCTGAAGTTGCTCCCAACCTGGTGATACGCCCTTTATCAAACAAAGAGTCATAGCTATTTGTTTATTATTAGCACTTTTATAGCGCCCCTTCAAGTCTACTTACTCAGAAGCACTCGCAACTTAACCTCAGCTAAATAGTTTTAGGGCTATCTAGAGAAGAACATTGTGGAGTGATTGTGGGCACTGCAGGGCAAAGTGCCACAGGAAGATCATTCCAGGTGACAGTCAGCGACCAAGAAAGCACCGCGTTGCATCCTTGTGGAGATCCGTGAACGAGAGACAAGAAGCTGAGCGGGAACGAATAAACAAAGTTAACCTTGGCATTGGACATTCAGGGTAGAACAGCAAAGTTCCCGCAGGTATATGGGGTGCACTGAGTGAATCTTTGCAGTGCCTAGAGTGTGGAAAAATAAGTACCTGGACGCCCCTTGCCTCTCTAAAAGAAATGCCTGGACGCTTCTTACCTTTCCAATAAGTGACTGGACGGCATTCAGATTTTAAAACAAGTGCATGGACGCCGTCCATAACGGTCCAGGCACACTTTAAGCCCGGAATCTTTGGTTTTAATTGCAGTCTGATCTTGGTCCTTCTGTAATTTGCATGTTTTGTGGGAGCTTGCAATGGAGTTGTCCCTCCGGTTGTTTGATCAGGGTTGCTAATAAGGCTTGTAAAATATAGGCAAGCAATGATTAAAGTGGAAGCTAACTGAACTGGTTGTGTTCAAATGAAAGGCAGAGGGTTTGAAAGGTCGAAAACTGCTGATTAATTACTAATAAAGAGCGTCTTGGTCTTATGTGGCACACGGGAACTTTGACGAATGACTGAAGCTGCTCCAACTTATATCTTATATCTATTTCACTCTGTAGGCGTAGAAGATATATTACTTGTGCTCAATGTGCTGATCATTTTTTTGCCTGCCAGCAGTGATTAAGGTGGAGGCTATAGTATTCGGAATCACATTTCGAGCATCAGATTCACATTTCGGTGTGACCTTGCAGCCATAGGAAATCTGTTGATAGTAATAATAATAGTAATAGTAGTGGTAGTGATAGTGATAGTATATAACTGGTCATCTGAAAGTGAAAGGCTGAGGTAATTGAAAAGTACAAAACTGATGATTTTTATTTTATTTATTTGTTTCTCGCATTTGCTATATCGCCCCTTCAAGCTCGCTACTCAGAGGCACTCCCGACGACAGCGCGGACACTGCATCGGAGTTTCACGCCGATACACACGAGAAATTGTGAGTGAAGGACTTGCTCAAGGTCCCTATGCGGTGGCTTGAGTCTGATTCGAATCTGGAACCCTCCGGCTCCAAGGCACCAAACCCCCAATACACCATATAAAGAGCGTCATGGTCTTGCGTGGCACATGGTAGCTTCGCTTATGTCTGTTCCTCTGTGTAGGCGTCTCGATACGTTACATGTGCTGATCATTTCGACTGGTAGTTTGCTGTTGCCTGCAAGCATAGCGTCTGTTATGGTCATCAGTGTCTGCGGCAACATGCCTCTGTCTGGAGCCATGTAGTTTCCACACGTAGGCTGGCAGACGACGACCGTCTCTATTCTTCACTCTACTTGTGTAGCCGGACATTTATTGGGCTCAGGTCCTACTGCCCCTTGGGGGGGGGGAGACCATCCAACTGGCCACTTTTATGGCTTTATGGTTGGAGATTTGCAGCAAGGGATCTGGATTTCTCATTACACTTTAGGATGGCTGCCAATCTAGTAAAGCATTCGGTGTAAAATGTTGGCCTGGATTTCAGACAGCATCTAGGACTCCAAGACCACCGCTGCTCCTACGTTCTCAGTGCCAGTCCCAAGCGTGGAGAAATGAGGAGGGCGACACTAATTATCTTTCGTGTGGCACAGTGTCGTCGTTAAACTTCAAGTCAAATCAGCCGACCTCTATACTGGTTCCCTGCCCAACTCTTATACTACCCGGTAGCTAATGTTGCACCCAACTGACTCTATACTTTGACTCTACCTTGACTCGTAACTCGCAGTTCTTCACGCCAAAGCAGTGTCATGGCATTGACGAATGGCTAGTCGAACGCTGTGAAATTCACTCCTCAATTAGTTTGTCCTGTCAAAGAGGAGGTCCTGACCTATTAACTTACATGTCCCATGGTAAGGTAGGGTAGGGTAGGACATGGTAGGGTAGGGTACATAGCCTAAGACCAACCAGAAGTGTGGCTTGCTCTATAGTCTGGACGTTGAGATTCATTATTTCCTGGCTGATGACCTGGACAAGGAGTGCATCCCTGGGAGGAAATGAAGGTTGAGGAAGGGTGGGGCGGGGCTGACGGTGGCACAGACAGCCCTGGAAGATTGGGAACACAATGACATCTCTTTTAGATGTTATTAGCAATGGCTGTATGCTATTGACAGAGTCGGACAAAGAAGCAGAATTGTCGTGGGGGCATGGGACACACACACACACACACACACACACACACACACACACACACACACACACACACACACACACACACACACGCACACACGCACACACGCACACACGCACACACACACACACACAGATACATGACAGGAAACGAAGGATCCGAGATCGGGGAAATAAGTACACTAGAGGGCGGTCATTTAACTTCATTAGCTCTGTCCTGAGAGAGAATGGGAGAGATGGACCCAGAGCAGACAGACAGACAGACACAGACAGCCAGACATAGACAGACAGACACAGGCAGATGGAGAGAGGGGTTTAGGAGGATACGGTGAGCTGCAGACACATTGGTCTCATATTCATGCACAGGAAATTGTCAGTTTTGTCTGAATCATTTTCATCAGGTCGCCTCACTGACATGACGCATATGCCACTTACATATTCATGATGTATGTGGTGCTTACATATTCATGACGCATATGCCACTTACATATTCATGATTATGTGCCGCTTACATATTCATGACGCATGTGCCACTTACATATTCATGACGCATGTGCCGCTTACATATTCATGACGCATGTGCCACTTACATATTCATGATGCATGTGCCACTTACAGATTCATGATGCATGTGCCACTTACATATTCATGATGCATGTGCCACTTACAGATTCATGATGCATGTGCCACTTACATATTCATGACGCATATGCCACTTACAGATTCATGATGCATGTACCACTTACATATTCATGATGCATGTGCCACTTACACATTCATGGCACATAATATTATGCCACTTCCATATTCTTGAGACATGTTCCACTTACTTATTCTCGAGGCATGTTCCACTTACATATTCATGATGCTTGGTCCACTTACATATTCAGTGACCATGAGTTCAATCCTAGTTTAATAGAGTAGTTAGTTAGTTGCCAAAATACTTGGTTATGTATATATGTGACTATGTATGTATGTATCTATTGTCTAGGTGTCTCACTTGTGTCTACCACACTAGCCATAGTTCCAATTTCGGGAGGAAAATACATATGGCTGTGTGGTCATAATATGCAGACTAGATTCCTCACTTCAAGAGACCCATTTATGGTGTTTGCTTTAGCAGGCCAGCCAGAGGAGTCACCACTAGCAAGAGCCCAACGGACCAATTAGATTCATCTTTCAGTTAGGTGTCAATATCTTGCAGGCTTTATTAAATTCTGTTGTAATGCCAGTGTTGCAATATTACTCCCAGCTCACACACATGTCAGTTAATGCTTGCATTGCTGTACAACTGCAACTCTCAATCTTGAAATCTATGGAACAATCAGACTTGTCTTAGAATCTTGTGTGCTCTCGAAGTGAAATTCAGATCAATTGGTCTATTCGTGGAGCTATATACATGTATGTGTTGCATGTTAATAATGGAACCTTTTTTGTTTGTATGTGCACTTGTTATAACGCCCCTTCAAGCACACTACTCAGAGGCGCTCTCGACTGCAGAGCGGACACTGCATCGGAGTTTCACGCCGAAACGCTGAGCAATTATGAGTAAAGGACTTGCCCAAGGTCTCTACGCGACGACTTGAGGTGGATTCGAACCTCGAACCTTCTGGCTTCAAGGCAACGACTTGTTGTGTACAGAGACTTGATGGTGAAGTCATGTTATGACCAGCTTGCCATTGCAATACTTAACTGTGTGACCGTGTCTATCTCAAATTGCTGAATCTCATTTACTGTTACTATTTCATCTGCAGTGTATAGTCGTCTATAGTTGCAGGTAAAAGCCGTTTAATAAAACACCTTTGTCTTTGACTGGCTAAAGTGCTTTGCTGTGTAAGTGATCACTTAATGTTCAACATATTTCTGGAAGTTGAATGCTGTGTACTTTTCCTTCATGAATGCCTGAGGGATATCCTTCATGCTGTGTGCTGCTTGTCTAGCTGGAGGCTGTTGAACTGTCTCACCAAGGACTTATGCTTTATTATAAGGGTTCTATAGAAGCCATATATCATTACATTTTTTTATACATCTGTTTGTAAATGCAGTATGCGCTTTGAGACACTTAATTTGTCTGTTGAAAGCACTGCACACATTGGCTGGCAAATTGAGTGCAATGAATGCCAACTGTGAAAGTGTGTTGACCAGCTTCAAGTGTGCAACAGTTGATAAGTAAGTAAATAAGTAGGTACTTAGCCTTTCATTGATGAAAGGGGGAACGCTTAGATTTTATGTAATAAGCAGATGTTGCTGCATTGCTATCCCATTAGCTACCAGTACTATGAGCACTTCTTCCAAACAAAGATAATCGCAAAGTTTTCATCTCAAGAGTCTTATAAAAAAATTAAAGTTATTCCTATCTAACAATATCATCATACACACACACGCGCGTGCACACACATTTCTATAAATGAAAACCCTTGCAGTTAAGAGCCCATGGTTTGTCATCTGATGCTCTTCATATAGTCACTAGAGCAACAACTGTCTCCAAATTGTTATATGCTGCTCCTTCCTGGTGGGGCTTTGCTACCACCAATGACCGTGCCAAAATTGAACGTCTTTTAGCAAGAGTCCGTCGTTCCGGGTACCTGCCTGATGACTCGCCTACTGCTACTGAAATGGTAGATCTTGCCGATGCCCGTCTTCTTGCAGCAGTCTCCAGAAACGGTTTCCACGTTCTTCGATCGCTTTTCCCACCGGTTGTCGATCGTTCCTACCAATTGAGACCACGCCCTCACAACTTTGTTTTGCCAGTCAAAGACGACAGACACTTCATCTCACGTGTTTTGTATAGGAAGCCACCTATGCCCATTAATTATGTCAAATGATCTAATTCTCATATCACCCTAGTATAAAAACGTCAAATCATTCCTTTTTTTGCAATTATTTACGTAATTTTCTACACTCATCCTATAAGATGGATTCAATTGTTATGGACATAAACAATTTTAGGTAGCCTATAATTGTGTTTCATTTGTTGAATTAATTTGTGTACCTGATAGCGGTGTGTCTATCAGTTTTGTTGCCAATTAAACGAATATAATAATAAGCTGTATTACGCGAAAGAATTTTTTTGGAGGGCAATGGCCTCTGTTGTCATAAACCCTCGTCAAATGTGGATCAATCCATTAGATCCACATGACATGTAGTTTGAACTTTCATATATAAAACCTTCGAATGGCTAGTTAAATGTGACTCTATCAGCCTGATGTTTTGAATAAACGAAAATTGATTGACTGACTGATTGCAATTGATTGATTGATTGATTGATTGATTGATTGATTGATTCTCTCGTTCACACATATATGATAAGTGGTTCAGAGAATTTCCAGTTACTTAGTGACTGATTGGTGTTACAAAGTGACAATAAAGTACAATTCCGAGTTAGGATGGTTTGATACTGAAGTAGGTATGTCCAAGGCAAGACTGTTTCAAGGGGAATGGTTGAACTGAGAAGAATGCTCAATGTGTTTGACTTGAATCTGACTATCACCGTGTGATTGCAGTGCTTTATTAGTTTACACATCGGTGCATGCAGATTAGTTGAACTATTATCTTAGAACATGGATTATGATGACTGACTGAAGTATATGCAATTATGCATATATGATAAATTGATAAATTAACACCCTTTTTGTTGCATTGTGTCATATTATTATGTGGCGTTTCTTTATGTTGCAGCACTTTCAAAAGAAGAAAATGAAGCGAGAGAGAGACACAATGTAGGTCAAACTTATATTTTGTTGTCATGACGTACATGTATGTGTGTATGTATGTACTTGTAATCGTGCATTTATATAGCGCCCCTTCAAGAGAACTCCTCAGAGGCGCTGCCAACCTGACACCAAACCACAATCAAAGAGAATGGTTTTCAAACGCTCACAGAAAAGGGATATATTTTGAGGAATACCAAGAAGTTCATTACGGAGTCTATTAGGTAAGTTTTTCCAGACAGATGGCCTGACCATAGTGAAGCTTTTATGCTGCACTGAGGGAGTTCGGCATGTATGTTGTATATCCTGTGTATGTAAGTAAATTAGCAAATTATATTCACTATTTTGATTAGCAATTATTGTTTTTCTGGGATTTATTAGTTAGTTGTTTTCAGTCTCTGTCTCGTTTAATATGGTTTGTCTGTTTGTTTCTAAGCTCTATTGAAGCGTAGTGTTCCTGTGTTGGCGTGAGATGATGCATCCTGTAGTCTGTATCCTGTAACTAGCTCTGCTGTATGTATGTAAGTATGTATGTATGTATGCAAATATGTATGTATGCAACTTTGTGTGTATATGTATTTTTGTGTGTTTGTATGTATTTTTGTGTCTATGTATGTATGTATGTACGTATGACATATGTATGTTTATGTATATTTGTTTGTGTGTGACATTGCATGTATGTTTGTGTGTATGCATTGCAAGTATGTATGTATGTTTGTGTGTATGTATATATGTATGCATGTTTGTGTGAGTATGTTTGTATGGGTATGTTTGTGTGTATGCTGCAGTATGCATGACATGTATGTTTAGAAGCGCCTTCTTGTGTTGTAATACGATATGGATTGGATTAGTCTGTATGTCCTGCTGCTTTGCAGTCTGTCTTCCTGTTCGTCTTTTTCCTCGCATGCATTCTCTTCGCTGTTCGCTCTCTTGAGATTTATTTATAATTAGTCTGTTCCTGTTTTTGCACACCGCTCTCTTTCTACGCATCTCTTTCATTGTCTGCTCCTTGTGATGTGTGCGTGTCTGCTGGTCCGACCTTCTGTTTAGCTGTTGTGTGTTATGGTTAGGCAGGTTATGTCTGGTTCTCTTGGTGCTTGTGTGAACAGTGGGCGCGATATAATGCAGTCTGCATTACGTACGATCTGCAGGACAGCCATCATGTTCAATTGCCTTGGGAGGGGGAGGGAAGGGGGAGGGGAGGGGTTCGTTGGGATCACAAAAGGGATTGTATACAATGTATGGTGTTGATGACATACAGTTCTATATTCTCAGAATTCATGTATTTCTGAACTGATTGCATTCACCTTTATATCTGCTTGTCACATCTGTTTGCATGAATGTGGGTTATAGGCATTGGACAATATTATTATTATCGAAATAATATGCATACAGCTTCTTTTATGTTTATTTGAGTACGTGCACGGCATGCGTGTGCATTAGTACTTCTGTGCATCATTGCGCACATAAACAATTCGCAGATCTGTACAATTGTACATACAATGCATACATACACACATATGTTTTATATATACTGGTACATGCGTAATGCATACATAAGTACACGCATGCGGCATACCTACAATGTGCACATTCATACATATGCATTGCATTACATACATACATACATACTTACATACATTCATTCGTACCTGTATATGTATATACATAGACACATTCATATACATGCACATGTCCATGCAATCATACATACATATATACATGCATACATACATACATACCTGTATATTACATATACAATGCATACATACATGCATATTACATACAGACTTATGCACATACATATGTGCATACAATACATACATAAACACAAACATGCTTGTGTAATTTTCTGTGGACCTGGTACTGATAAAGTGAGTGTTTTATCCTCACCTGACGTTACGCTGTTCCACTGTTGTGCGGCGCTTGAGGAACGTAACATCCGTTCTTGTCGTAACTCATTCAGTTTGAACGTTGAACAGCTGATGGAACGATTGATTTATGTGCAGCCAGGTTAATCATTCCATCCACCCTCTGTCTCCACATCACCTGTTGAGTTCTACTCACAGCGGCTGCAGCTCTTCCATCTATCCATCCATTCGTTGGTCCTTCTATCCATCCATCCATCACTTATTCTATCCATCCCAAAATCCTTTCTATCCATCCGTTACTCCTTCTATCCATCCCACAATCCTTTCTATCCATCCATCCATCCATCCATTACTCCTTCTATCCATCCCACAATCCTTTCTATCCATCCATCCATCCATCCATCCATTACTCCTTCTATCCATCCCACAATCCTTTCTATCCATCCATCCATCCATCCATCCATCCATCCATTACTCCTTCTATCCATCCCACAATCCTTTCTATCCATCCATCCATCCATTACTCCTTCTATCCATCCCTCCATCCTTCCTTTCCGTCCATCCATCCATCCGTTGCTCCTTCTATCCATCCCTCTGGAATCCTTTCCATCCATCCATCCAGCCATCCGTTACTCCTATCCATCCCTCTGGACATCCTTTCCATCCATCCATCCAGCCATCCGTTACTCCTATCCATCCCTCTGGACATCCTTTCCATACATCCATCCAGCCATCCGTTACTCCTATCCATCCCTCTGGAATCCTTTCCATACATCCATCCAGCCATCCGTTACTCCTATCCATCCCTCTGGAATCCTTTCCATACATCCATCCAGCCATCCGTTACTCCTATCCATCCCTCCATCCTTTCTATCCATCCTTTCCATTTCCAGATGGTCTAACTAATTGCATGTACAATCACTTGGGTGTCTTTAGAAGTTGGGGATTTATTTGGCACTGACCTTTGACCTTGGGGCTCAGCGTGGTTACATGCCAGAGCCTGGAATGCCCGGCAGACTCGTCTGAAAGCGCGTGGCATCTCGGTCAGCACGTGCCAAAAGTAGGGTCCTCAATGCAGAATTGCAGATGTAGCTGTGTGCACTGCTATTTTATATATCAAACAAACACAACCTTGCTGTTTCTCAATGACATCCTTCATCATTGCAGTCTGTTTGAATGGATGGCACGTATTTAAGTTCCTCCCGGTGGATGTGTTTGGACTGTGCAAACCTGAAATCTTTTAAATATGCGCTGTACCATTGGAATGAGGCGGGTGAAAGACTTGCTTAAGAAGGTCCTTGCATAGTCCTTCCTGGGTGGACATTCAAGGAAACTACTCAGAGGCGCTCGCGACTCCAGCACGGCCAAATAGAACAGTTGGAGAACAGTTTAAGTGCTTATAGAATGTGTCAGAGAGTGATCTATGGAACAGGTGCAGCTCAAGTGGGAAGGCATTATAATGGATCAGCATAAAGAATATACTTACATTCGATTTAGGATGGTCATGTGTGAACTTTAGAATATTTGACTGTTGACCGGCTCTTTGGATGATGTGCGATGATTACCATATAATATATTCCAAGAGTGTGCGCAGCAATAATTGGTCGATTAAAGAATATTTTTTATCATTTTTTATCTATCCATTTGGCTAAGTGCTATGAACACCTTTTGACATGAAAGAAGCCGAACTTGAGCCAAATGATCAAAAAATGAGGAATGAAAAACTAAAAACACAGAGTGTTAATGTACACAGACTCAGTTGAACAATGACTGTTTGACATGTGTTACCAATGAAGAGGCTGAGATGTCAAATGTGGTAACAAACAGAAACACATGACTACATTGGAGATGGGGTTCTTGGTCAAAAGAGTCTCCTGTTTTAGGTCATGATTCTTATGCAATTCATGTGGTCATTGTTATAGCAGTATCAGATCAGCTACTATTTTGACATGGCTGAATTTCATTGCTACATTAGAATATACTTGTTTGGTAAACTATATGAAACACTTAAAACATTTTTGCAACTTATTTTCTGATTTTTATTATCATTTCAGATCATTGTATAATACTCAATATTCACTTGAATGATCAATTACTCTTTAGTTTGCTGTTTAGTTTGTGAAACACCAAATTTTGTATAAATAATTAATTGCTAACTTTTATAATATACAATCCAATGCAGTTGAATGTTAAATTAAAAAAATTGCAACTTGGTGTAGACCAGTGGTTCTCAAACGTTTGCAAGCCACGAACTGGCTGCAAGTTTTTCTTGAAGCTCGCTGACTGGTGACTTAAATGGCATGCGCAAATAAGAAAGACTAAATTGTAAGGCTTTTTTATAATTAGGGATTTGTTTCCAATAACTAAAACATATACCTTAACAGCAATTAGTGTATTTCTCAATTTAAATCTCACTTAATTGTAAACATTTTAAAAAACTAAACAAAGTTTCAAACTGGATTAGAAGTGAATTTAATTTTGTCGTAGTAGGCCTAAGTGGATTTGCAAAAATATAGGCCTAGCTAATGACACGTAATTGCTAAGATTGTGTGTTAATGATGGAAATACATGCTCGAAATAAAACACAGAATTTGACAGAAACCAGAAAAAACCAAAAATATATTTTTGAAAAATTACAATTTATTTTCAACTCTTCTCCACAGAGAACCACTCGGTAGACCACAACCGATGTCTTAATATAAAACACAATATTTAAGAAAAATAAATTTACGCTGTTTATCCAGACAGTAATTTTCATAATGCTGCACTGTGTGTGGTGCTGGTTGTATTGAACTGCATAATGTCCATAAAACCTGTTTGTGCTCACGTACAACAAACCATCATCTATTACAGTAGGTGTCCCATTTATCACATTTCTAATTTCATATTCTTTCGCGTTCGAGTCGTACAGTTCATCGGCTGGTGGCGCCACATGTGCCATTCAGTGTTTGCGGATAGTGGCCGAATTCACGGACGTTCCATCACAAAATATGCCCCGTTCTGCGCTGGCTTCCTGTACCTCAGGGAGTCGTGCTGAGGAATTTAATGGGGGCTCTGCAGGATTGGACACCTGTTTACCTCAGGGAGATATGCTGTCGGTTTTGAGCCTTTTGGGACCCATGAGACTCTGCTTGCAGTGCTTCGGGAGGGGACTTGATTGTCCCATTGGTATGCATTCCTAGGATGCCCGGATTGCCCTTTTATGACTCCAAATCCATCCATTTTGAGTGGTGCCGAAGAAGCGGTAGGCATTCTGGTGATGAACAGCTGCGTGGACGGGAAGTGAGAAATTATTATGGAGATTGGGACAGCGGCGGAAAATTTGGGGGCTGAATGTAGGCGGAGCGGAAAATGTAGGAAATTGATAGACTTTTTAGATGAACATGTGAGACTGGAGCTGATATTGTCCATGCTGGAATATTATGAGCACTTAATACACGTTAAATACAAGCTACATGTACCTATACTGCTGACGCAGATACGAGATTTGGCGTTGAGATTGCTAGGCTTTATCGAAGTTGAAATTTCTGTGCTTATCTAAGCTAAAATCGTAAATAGTTAGTAGGCTTTATTCAAGTTGATTTTATGATTATTAGGCTTTAATAAAAGTTGAATTTTTTTACGTATCCATGTATTATTATTGGATGTATCCATGTCTAAATTTTAACTATTAGGCTTTATCCAAGTTGAAGTTAATAATTATTGAAATTGTGATTATTAGGCTTTGATCCAAACTGAAATTGTTGACTTTATCCGAGTTTCAATTATATAATTATTTTGTGCCATCCAAGTTGAAATTATCAGACGTCATTCAAGATAAAATTATAATAATTACTGGGCTTTATCTCGGTTGGAATTTATAAACTTTTGACCAGAATACATTTTGCAGGAGTTGATATTTTTCCAAGCGGGAAATATAAGGGCGGATTATGGTTACAGAGTGGAATGTGTTGTGCTGGAATTCATGTTGGCTGCCTTGAAGTTATAAGATGTTGATTGACTATTAAGAAAAATGTGTGTGACAGCAACAGGTTATGCCTGAGGTGATAATGTAAGAGCTGAATGGACTTTTAGAGCAGTTCTAAGGGTTTGGGTTGATGGGGCTGAACACAAGGTGGATATAGATATTTAGTTGAACTGACTACTTGAAGGAATGAAAGGAGCCAGAATATATGAAATCAACTATGAATATTTTTACAATGTACTGACGTGAGTACAGATGTAAATAATTCAAGTTTAACACAAGTTTAGAGCCTTTTAAGTGACACTTGATGACAGTTGCGGACTCTTGTGATATGTCGAAATGTCGCATGTCAGTCAGCTGAGCTAGCCATTGTAGACAATACTTGTGCAGAAAAGTTGCCCTAAAGGGATACCACTTCCGTTTCTAAAATGGTTTAGATCTATCAAGTTACTACGATTTGCTTGTGACACTTTAACATGTGAGCTATGCATTATTTCTGGAATATCAGATCTATAATTGCAGGCGTTCAGTGCAGTGTTTATTACGATCAATGTTTTAGTCGTAGAAGTGTTGATGAGTGTAAAAAAACCTTTGACTCTTCTGCTTCTTCGTGGTACCCCTTGGCCAGTCCTCCTCTCCGTCGCCATCTTGCCCTTTTGCGGTCCTTTTTACTTATTATATTGTTGAGTTGGTTAGGGGAACAGGTGAAGCAGAAGCCCAAAGGCAAAAAAACATGTCCTACCCTGGTGTGAATTTGAACCATTGACCGATCAGTTGATTGTGTAGACTGTAGACTATCCTCTGCTGTTCCTGGATGGGAGAAACTGCTGCAGCTGTAATTCAGTGGATTAGAGAAAGCAGAACTGCTGCTATGGGTAAGGCTACCGGTACTATGGCTTAAGCTATAAGTTGGTACTATGGCTATGCTATAAGTTTGAAAGAGAGGAGTCTTAAGTATCAAACACTGATTAGTATTGTTATTGAATTTTAACATGACCTACTTGCTGCATGGGGATAGGCATAGATGTAAAAAACGATGGAAACGGAATAAAAAACGGGAAAAACGTCGGTTTTTTCGAAAAAATAAAAAACGACAAAAAACGATAAAAAACGGAAACGGTAAATAATTTGACTTTGCCACATCTAAAACCGCATTTTAACCTTGAAAACATTGATTAGGAACCTACTACAAGCAGGCTATCTCTTAAGTGATGATGTTAAACGATGAAATAATGACTTTAGTTAGCTGAATCCTTGAGAGTTGGCGGAAAACATAAGGAATATCAGAAAAATTAAAATTAAGGAAAATAATAACAGAAAGTAAATGAAAAAATAAAGTTAAAGAAAAAATAAAAAAACGATAAAAAACGATGGGAAAAATAAAAAACGATGTTTTTTGGGAGAGAATAAAAAACGGGAAAAAACGTTTTTTACATCTATGGGGATAGGAATTGCCTCTTATGTTCCTAACATTCTGACTAGACTACCTTCTAAGCTGGAAACTTACCTCTTCCACTATGTCTATGGGTTTTTTTTGTTTCTCTTTATAAATGCACTTTTAGACCTTTAAGTATGGCATTCCCAGACTACTATTATATGGCATTGATATTAGGAGTTAACATTGTTATGGTTCACCATTGTTATCCTCTTAGTTGACTTATAATCTGAACTGTGGGACTTGTGAGGGTTTTTTTTGCTAAAATACTCTCATTTTCTGATTAATTTCATAATTTGTATGCTAAATTCTAAAAAAATTGAGGCCTAGCAATGTAAGCAGTTGCGTAATGGAAATCGGACCCAGCCATGTTTAAGCTGTTGCTTTGCAGGGCTCCATTTGAACTGAATGATTGATCGATGATGATATGAGATCAAGTCTAGAATAAACATCAGTTAGAGATCTGGATTTTGTATGAATGGTGTGGTTTTTGAATGGTATAAAGATTTCGTAGGGTTCCATCGAAATAGGTCAATGGCTATGGTAATAAGGCCTACATCATGTCCAAATGGGCTAATAAGGGCTAAAGCTGTACATCATTCCAAATAGGTGTTTGTGATGATTGTTGTTTAGAGAGATTCACACACATTTTCATCACCTTTGTGTCATTCTAAATGAGGTCGTCAACGAGTAGCTAGTTATACACACAGAACACACAGAGTGAATTGGAAGTGGGCTAACCTCATTTAAAGCTGAATTGGGGCAGGGATAAATGTAGGCTACACGAATGCATTAGAACGGGTCTGGATGTGGTTAAACAACCTAGGAGCATGCTGTCTGACATGTTTGTGGAGTCTGGTCTCTCCCCCATCACTTGCTTTCTTAATCCAAACCCACAGTTTTTATGTTTTTTACTGCCTCGTCTTGTAAGATCAGAAGCTGTCTGGTGTATGTGTTAGATTTTGATCTACCTTTAAAGTAAGCATTTTGCCATCTGATCCCATCAGAAATCCTATCTATAATGGATTGCCTTCCCATTTGTATTCTTATTTATGAATATTTATCTAGGCACTTACCGTAGTGCCTCTTAAGTAACCGCATGGAGTTCCGCCTGATCCAGCATTGGATGCTAAAGTCATTTACAACAAAAAGTTGAGACAAAAATACTGCTCAGATGACATTGGCTAGCAACGAACAGATATGGCTTCAAAGATGATGTTTTATGAGCACATAATTCTATTCTATTTATAGACTTGTGAAGCATCTCCTCAGAGGTGCTCCCAGTGCAATGAACCACCCTTGAAAAATCTTAATGGCCAGAAAAAGTAGACCTCCAAGATTAGATCTCAGCATGAGTTGCAGCAGGAGGGTCAAAAGGACAAAACTATGATGTGATATATATATATATATATATATATATATATATATATATATATATATATATAGCAAAGTATGAGCTCTGCGTGTTAAGGGAAATTCAGAGAGTAATGCAAGTTGTCTGAATGCAATTGCCCGGAGGTCCCAACGGCGCTGGAATCGTTCTTTCATGTAATATGCTGACGACAAGCCTTTGTTCTATTATGCAATGTAATCAAGAGATCTATTTGGTATTCCCCATCAATTGTCCAGGTCATAGTAGCATCCAGCATTTATTGATATCTTATGGCTGACATATAGGGCCATCAAAGCTGCCCTCCTTTTCACAGACGCTACCAAAGTATAGGAAACGGTTGGGCTGAAAAAATTGCGAGAAAACGCTGCTATGACTTAAGGGCAGACAGGAACACGTGACGCATATCGTTGGATGGTTTTATCTCGATTCCTTTGCTTGCGGTGTCCTGAACCGCATTACGTCTTTCGATCTTGAGTCTTGCATCCCGTTCGTCTAATGGCTGTGCAGTCTTGCGCACCATCCCGTGTCTGATAGCCATCTCCTATTAAGGGCAATGGCCTAGTACGATGGAAGATTGCAAAAGTGCCTGACTTGCTTTCTTTTATTTTTTCTCTGGGTTTGAAATTTGCTGCCAGCAAAGAACGAAGCGGAATTTTTCTCACATGAATATTGTACTGACGTGAATAAAATTCGGACTCCACATCTACTTAACTGAATGACCAGAACTAATGATGTCATTACCGTTTCTTTATATTCCCATGTGTGGTGTGTCATCTGGTGTTTTTTCTTCTTTTCATTAAACAAATTGAATGGTTTGTGTGTGTAAAACAGGCTTGCTATATACTGGTGGCATAAAACACACTTGTTTCGATCAGTCATAGGATAGCGGTTATGTATGGCTGCTTTCTGAGCTACCGGTAATTGAAGTGCTGCATATAAATGTCTTGATATACATCCCTACATACATTCATACATACATGCATGCATGCATGCATGCATGCATGCATGCATAGTTGCATACATACATACATACGTACATACATACATACATACATACATACATACATACATACATACATACATACATACATACATACTTACATACTTACATACTTACATACATATGCAGCGGTGGGACAAATAATGAGGTTGACTAAATATTGCATTATAAGTACCCGTAGAAAGCTATTCAACAGTATTTAAAATAGTCACTTGGCGCAAACTATTGCAAATACGGCATACCGTAGTAGTTTTAAATTAACAATGCTGTGATAACAAATATTTTATCATCACCCTCCTCCTTTATCCAGACTTGGGACTGGCAATGCCAATAAATCGAAACACTAGCTGTAGGCTGCTGTTCATTTCTTAGACCAGAGGTAGTAGCATTCTGTTGACAAATGCCGCAGTTGGTGTTTGGCATTAGCAGAGAAATATCATAGTGCATGGAAGTGATGGAACATATGCCCATGCCACTTCATTGATCAACGCCTTTTGTGATGGTAGCAAATCTTTGGCTTACTTTGTGATTAGATAATTAGATTGGGTGTCATATGATTCTCAGTGATAATAATACACCGCAGGGCCTCTATGTTTACCTATGTTTACCATTCCTGGTACTGTTGAGAAGTTGTGACGTCCTGCATACAATTTTACAGCATGAGACAATGGAATTTTGTTATTTGCTGGTTGTCTAACTGCTTTGCTACATCCGGGACGAGTTGATGAGAGTTTATGACAATTATTGGATTATTGAACTGGTTGACCCTTTGACCCAGGAATCAGACATCATATTTACTTATGGTTGGGTGCAGGGCGTTTTTCGCTCTCTGTGTGTACCTGCGCTGTTCACAGGTTGCCCCAAACTCTGAGTAGTAGGTCGGTTCAGTGCGTTGCATGATTAGCTGCTTGTACCTGTTTCCACCTCCTGTGTTATTGTATTTATTTGCTTTGCGTCATTGAGTGTGTGTGATTCAGCCGACGTAATTATGTATACTTTGATTGTGATGATGGCTTATTGTGGATCATGTGCTTTTCGCCAGTGTGATTGAACATATGATGTTGTACAGTGTACATGTACATTGATGTAATGCTATTCATGTTGTTA
Source organism: Lumbricus terrestris (assembly GCA_949752735.1). Taxonomy (NCBI): domain Eukaryota; kingdom Metazoa; phylum Annelida; class Clitellata; order Crassiclitellata; family Lumbricidae; genus Lumbricus; species Lumbricus terrestris. The sequence goes on along the minus strand of OX457043.1, from coordinate 9,340,876 downwards.
TTGCATATGTACATTGATGTGAGCTTATTTATGTTATTGTATTGTGTTGTATTCAATTATTTTTAAAGCGCCTGTATGCGAGGTGAAAACCATTCAGAGACACTCCCAGTGTGCAAGACTCTGGGAGAAGATATAGGTTTTGAGAAGAGAGAAGGCAGAGGAGAGACTACCACACAGAAGTGTAAACAGAAGGAGAAAGAGCATTCCAAAGAGAAGGAAAAATTGAGGCAAATTATCAAGACTGTGATATAGCAGTTCCAGAGCGAGGAACCAAGAAACCAAAATGTCAAGTCTATTGGATGAACAAAGTGGATGGTGGGAGGAATCTGAAGTTATGTTGTACATATACACTGTATATAATATAATGTAATTCATGCAATGTACGCTGTATTGTATTGTATATAAGCACTTATAAAGCACCTCTTACAGACTAGCTATGCATGACAGCCCCAAGGAAATAAAAAAAAGACTACAAGCAGTGAGTGCTGAAGATGACACCCCCAATAAGATCTTACTATAGATAGTGGGAGGGAGTCCATTCCACATAGAAGGGCCCACAATGGCAAATGTGTGGTGTTGGGCCATGGCAGTCCTTGCCCTTGGAACCAAGAGATCAAGTCGATCAGCAGACCGGAGAGGGCAAAAAGAGACTGCAGAGAGGAGTTTATGCATAAAGTCACAAAGGTATTTAGGAGCTTGTCCAGTTTGAGTTTTTGACACTAAGAGCAGTACCCTGAAGTGAATATGAGAGGCAACAGGAAGCCAGTGAAGAACATCATTCATGTGGGTAGAAATGAGAGAGTAGCGAGGTAGACGAGCAGAGTTCCTAACTGACTGAAGGGAGGATAAGCATATATATATTACATGCACATGTATATGTACAATTGTACATTGATGCAGACTGATTGTACCCAGTTACAATCCGGGTACATGTTTGAGAATTGCGGTCACAAGCCCTGTAATCTAAACTATATTTCTGAAAATGTGTGTGTGCGGGCGTGCGTGTAATATATATGTATATGCATATAATATATTTCTCTGTCCTGCTAAAAACATATAGTGCTTAATATGAACTTTTCATATAACATTCTTCTGCAAATCTCTAGGTCAGCTCAACTTTTTTCAGCTCAAAATACTTTTTCCTATCAGATATAGTCTAAAATAGACATTTTACATTCGCATGTGTTCGCATTCAATTCCGTTAAAAGTCACTCGTGCCATAGCTTTTGACGGACCACGTGATGGGAAGGTGGGGCTAAATATGCAAATCTTGACCATCCGCTTGGCATTGATCTTGACGTACACACATCATTGGAAGACATGGGTTAACTATGCAAATAAAGTTGGAACCATGTATGTAGCTAGCAGTACATGCAAACCCTTTAAAAGCACAGGAAAGGTTGACAACAGAACCGGGCCAGAGCCCTAAACATCATTTGGTCATTCTGTGAGTCATATGATGATGTTGAAGGGTAGAAATGTATGAAAACCATGGAGAGAAAAGTAGGTTTAAATACCATAATTATGATATTAAGTACATTGGAACATTATATCTTCTGTTGATGCCAGGTTAAGAGATCTGCTTTGCAATGGGTTCTGTTGTAAAATATTGTCTTTTTTGGAATGCTGTTCAAAGTGTATTTATGACCCATGCCTTTGACTCTCGTGTTTTTTCATGGTTGACCTTGACCTTCTTATCCGAAGAGCAAGGGCTTTGCCTTCATTGATTCTTCACTTTGGAATCAATTTCTTCCTTCGAATCTTCCTTCACTTTAATCGGTGATCCAAGAGTGCTTCATATCACTGCCTCTGGACCATTCTTTTCTCTCGGGATCTTTTGCATTGCGAGTGCATCTGATTGGTGTTCTGTGTGAGAGGTGCTTTGTAAATCTGTAGACAATACAATACAATATAATATAATGCAACATGGTAGGTTATAGGGAGTTTCAATTGTGTATGGGGTATAATCTGTGTGATTATAGATAATTTGCAAAATAATCGTGGTTGCACTGAGGTCGGGAGCACGTCTGAGTTGTCCCATTGAGGGGCATTATACAAATTCATTTAATGAATTAATGAATAATATGAATTGTTAATTGTCCATTGTAATGATGAGGCTTTTAAAATGCAGGTGGTCAAGGCGTTTTATAAATATGTGGACACAGTACAATATTTACAATATTAAAGCAGGGTATGTGGTAGTTGGTATTTGTATAATATGAATTGTTCATTGTAACAATGAAACAGGTGGTCGAGACAATATCAAACGAGCACCACGTTGGGGCCGATGGGTCGCGAAGGACCCCGCTTGTCTTCCACAGTCTCAACGTCACCCCAGACCATACCCTGGCGACCCACCGTTCGGCCAATTCCATGGCAACCTCGCTGGACGAGATCATGCTACACCAATCGCCCGGGTACCAGTATGCAAAGAACCACGACACCAAGTCTAGTCAGCTTACGGGACGGATCCGCAGCACCGGGAGCACAAGCTCAGGACGCGAGTCACGCTGCAAGTCAGGTGAGTGTCAGTGTAAGTCAGGTGAGTGTCAGTTCAGTGTAAGTCAGGTGAGAGTCAGACTGTCAGTGTAATTCGGTTGAATTTCAGTGTCAATTAGGTGAGTCTCAGTGTAACTCAGATGTGTTTCAGTGTTAGTCAGTTGCTGTGGATCAGATGAGTCTTATTGTTAGTCAAGTGAAGCTCACAAGTCAGTTGAGTATCAAAGTATTTCAGTATCCTATTTAAGTCAGTTGAGTATCAAAGTATTTCAGTATCCTATTTAAGTCAGTTGAGTATCAAAGTATTTCGTTATCCTATTTAAGTCAGTTGAGTATCAAAGTATTTCGTTATCCTATTTAAGTCAGTTGAGTATCAAAGTATTTCGTTATCCTATTTAAGTCAGTTGAGTATCAAAGTATTTCAGTATCCTATTTAAGTCAGTTGAGTATCAAAGTATTTCGTTATCCTATTTAAGTCAGTTGAGTATCAAAGTATTTCAGTATCCTATTTAAGTCAGTTGAGTATCAAAGTATTTCAGTATCCTATTTAAGTCAGTTGAGTATCAAAGTATTTCAGTATCCTATTTAAGTCAGTTGAGTATCAAAGTATTTCAGTATCCTATTTAAGTCAGTTGAGTATCAAAGTATTTCAGTATCCTATTTAAGTCAGTTGAGTATCAAAGTATTTCAGTATCCTATTTAAGTCAGTTGAGTATCAAAGTATTTCGTTATCCTATTTAAGTCAGCTGAGTATCAAAGTATTTCAGTATCCTATTTAAGTCCGCTGAGTATCAAAGTATTTCAGTATCCTATTTAAGTCAGTTGAGTATCAAAGTATTTCAGTATCCTATTTAAGTCAGTTGAGTATCAAAGTATTTCAGTATCCTATTTAAGTCAGTTGGGTATCTAAAGTATTTCAGTATCCTATTTAAGTCAGTTGAGTATCAAAGTATTTCGTTATCCTATTTAAGTCAGTTGAGTATCAAAGTATTTCGTTATCCTATTTAAGTCAGTTGAGTATCAAAGTATTTCGTTATCCTATTTAAGTCAGTTGAGTATCAAAGTATTTCAGTATCCTATTTAAGTCAGTTGAGTATCAAAGTATTTCAGTATCCTATTTAAGTCAGTTGAGTATCAAAGTATTTCAGTATCCTATTTAAGTCAGTTGAGTATCAAAGTATTTCGTTATCCTATTTAAGTCAGTTGAGTATCAAAGTATTTCAGTATCCTATTTAAGTCAGTTGAGTATCAAAGTATTTCAGTATCCTATTTAAGTCAGTTGAGTATCAAAGTATTTCAGTATCCTATTTAAGTCAGTTGAGTATCAAAGTATTTCAGTATCCTATTTAAGTCAGTTGAGTATCAAAGTATTTCAGTATCCTATTTAAGTCAGTTGAGTATCAAAGTATTTCGTTATCCTATTTAAGTCAGCTGAGTATCAAAGTATTTCAGTATCCTATTTAAGTCCGCTGAGTATCAAAGTATTTCAGTATCCTATTTAAGTCAGTTGAGTATCAAAGTATTTCAGTATCCTATTTAAGTCAGTTGAGTATCAAAGTATTTCAGTATCCTATTTAAGTCAGTTGGGTATCTAAAGTATTTCAGTATCCTATTTAAGTCAGTTGAGTATCAAAGTATTTCGTTATCCTATTTAAGTCAGTTGAGTATCAAAGTATTTCGTTATCCTATTTAAGTCAGTTGAGTATCAAAGTATTTCGTTATCCTATTTAAGTCAGTTGAGTATCAAAGTATTTCAGTATCCTATTTAAGTCAGTTGAGTATCAAAGTATTTCAGTATCCTATTTAAGTCAGTTGAGTATCAAAGTATTTCAGTATCCTATTTAAGTCAGTTGAGTATCAAAGTATTTCGTTATCCTATTTAAGTCAGTTGAGTATCAAAGTATTTCAGTATCCTATTTAAGTCAGTTGAGTATCAAAGTATTTCAGTATCCTATTTAAGTCAGTTGAGTATCAAAGTATTTCAGTATCCTATTTAAGTCAGTTGAGTATCAAAGTATTTCAGTATCCTATTTAAGTCAGTTGAGTATCAAAGTATTTCAGTATCCTATTTAAGTCAGTTGAGTATCAAAGTATTTCAGTATCCTATTTAAGTCAGTTGAGTATCAAAGTATTTCAGTATCCTATTTAAGTCAGTTTAAGTATCAAAGTATTTCAGTATCCTATTTAAGTCAGGTGAGTCTTAGTTAACATGGGTTGCAGAAGGTCAGGTGTGCTTAACTGTACAATTCAAGTGTTAGGCTGTCTTCTATTGTCTGACTCTTGCTAGATCTCTTGCATTGTAATGTCCAGAGATAGTTTTCTGGTTTCAGTCTTCTACGACCTTGATTGATGATAGTCATGATTCACTAGGTGCTGAATAAATGAATTATAACAGGTAATAACAATGGTCAGATAAGTCCTAATGAAAGACAGGTGTTTCGTCGTGGAATTCATATGTTTCGTTGTTAGTAAAATGAGTGAGTGATGTTAATCTACTTGTAAATCAATATTAAGTCGGGATATATTATTTATTCTCCATAAATTAGTCAGAATGTCTATGTACTGTCTTACTGATGGTTTCTCTGGAATTGAATTACTGTGGGACTACGAATCACAGACAATGCTTTGGCTGAGTGCTTTAAAAACTAGGCATTAAATGTCTTTATAGCTGACTAACATGTATATGCAACTGTTAGTTTAAGGAATAACAGTGAACGGCTGCTGTATTGAAGTCTGTTCCTCACAGGTCTTTTCAACAACTCCTGCAGTGCATGTGTGTGTGTGTGTGTGTATGTGTGTGTGTGTGTGGACATTTATATAGCTGCATACAATTATAGTCCGGTGCACATTTTATTTGTGTATACAGAATGCTTCAATGTTTCTTTTGTCTAGTCATCGAAAGTGAAAGCGCTGTGAAGCGCCACCATTCTGTGGGTGATGTGCTTGGTGCTGGGAATGGTGCCAGCACCAGCACAACGACGGTGTGCCCGAGGAACAACACTCCGGTCAAGCCTCGAATCTTGCGACCAAAGTCGGAGGGAAATTTCAACATCGAGGGCTTACGAGCGAAACGAGCTTCGAGTTTTGGGGTGAGTCGGGTTTTCCTGTTTGGGGAGTTTTGGAGTGAGATGGATTTCCTCTTTGGGATTTGTGGTGGGAGGGTTTTTTGTAATTTGGGGTGAGACAGCTTTTTTGTAATTTGGGATGTGACAGCTTTTTTTGTAATTGGGGAGACAGCTTTCCTCTTTGTAATTTGAGAGGAGTCAGTTTTCCGATAAAACAAACAGTTTCAGTGTCAGACCTTGCTCTACATATGAAAAAACCTTGATACTGTTTTTGCAAATTTATAAATAAATCGTTTTCTGATAAAAGTGAGCTTGGTGGACTGAACGAGTTTTTAATACATGCGTCTGAAGTCTTCATCGACTTTACAACAGAATTCAATCATAACAAAGCATCTTAGAACTTGGAGTCTATGGTTTATATCTGTCTGACAGTTTACGACTTGGGCCTAGAGCCTCCGACGAACTTTTTGTGTGTGCTGAGCTTTTTACTTAAGTCTGTGGCTAATCGTCAGAAACAAAGAAGACATCTGTGGTGCTTTTGCTGTCTCCCTAATGCCTGGCCTTGTGTGTGTGTGTGTGCGTGCGTGTGTGTGTGCGTGTGTGTGTGTGTGTGTGTGGGTCTGGCTAATCTGTGTTCCCATGGTGATAAAAAGTGTTGCGTAACGCCGGGGACGATTTCAGTGACAGCCCTTAGGAGGCTTATACATGTATGTGGAAGAGATACAGCACGGTCTGTAGTCTAAGTGGGGAGGACAGAGGCATTGTCTCGTATTGCTCATTGTCCTGCAGACAGAGTAGCAGGTGTCTGGGACAACCAACTTACTGTCAGCAGACATCAAAGAGGCTTAACTTAACAGGACCGTAACTATAAATGTCAGGTTTCAGTGTTAAAGGTTTAGGACTTTCAGTCGTAGATGTTTGAAACGACAAAACCCAAATAAAAAATGGAATAGAATGTTGTTTTATAAAAATAAAAAACGAAAGCAACCCTGATAAAAACAGAAAGAGAAAATTAATTGAACTTTGTTACATCTTGTACTACAGTTTACAGCTAGAAACCTTGTTTATACAGTTGATCTTAATCGGCAAATAAAAACAACTTTATTAGTAAACAATAAGTGAGACGGTCGAATAGTTAGTTTCCTGAATTAGCGGAATCCTTGAATGTACGAAGACGAAAATCAAACTAAGGAAAATAATTACAGTAAATAAAGAAATAAATATTGTATTTGTGAAGAAAAAAACCCAGAAATGAGACGAAAAAACAGAAAAGTGTTTTTTTAGGAGAATAAAAAACTAAAAATTGTATTTTGCAACTATGCTCTGGAATATGCTGTTGATAAGGACACTTTTAATGTCTGAAATAAACAAACTCTGTTCCAAGTGACCAGAAGACTTCACACGTATATTCGCACATGTCCTGCTTGCATGTATATTGTATATGCCTAATTGCCTATGTAGATGCATGCATGCATGCATACATGCATGCATGCATACATACATACACATATCCAATTATCCATAAATGTATTAATACATACCTGCATGCATGCATATGTGCTGCCTACAATGCCCTACATATATACTACTAAAAAACCTGTATGCACATACAGTCATGCGTGCTTACATGCATATATACATACTGTACAATACATACATACATGAATTCATACATGCATACATGGATACATATGTGCGTGTCACACATTCAAATGTCATACGTACTATGCAGTGCATCTCTAATTTGATAAATGGCTTCCTGAATATGCAATTCAGAATTGCACATTGAAGTCAGGCAACAGGAAACATTACGAACCACGACATGACAGGCAGAGAGAGAGGGAGAGTGGGAGAGAAAGAGAGAGGGTTGAGAATTCAGGGACTGTGAATGAAAACAATGGCTGTGTACCACTGGGGAACAAGATACTTTCCAGCAGGTGCCCATCAAAGTGAGGATTGATCTTCGGCTGGAGGCTGTAACCATTGCTGATTAGGAGGAAGGTTGAGGCAGATGATTTGCATCTGCTTTATATACACTGTGAAGAGCGCCAGCTTGAAACGCACCGGTGCAGATAGAGGAAGCCAGTGTAGGGAATGAAAGGCAGGTGTGATACCGTTGAGGTGCGGGGGCTTCTAGGCACAGTGCTGCAGCCTGGTGCATTTTAGAGAGATGTACACACACGCTTAGGTGCATGCGTACGTGCTGTACAGTGTACCTTGGCGCGTGATGTGTTTATTTCTGCAGTATTTATGATGTCTGATACGGATGAACTGTGAAATGCAAACATATCTTGACGCTTACTTAGATGCAGAATTATGTAGTTTATTTATGCATATGTGCCCACCTGTCAACACACACACACACACGTGTCTCACACACACACACATTTCATGTGTATATACAATTATACGTGTGTGTGTGTACGTGTGTGTGTGACTGTGTGTATATATGTGCGTGTGCATGTGTGTGTGTACATGTGTGTGCGTGGCTATGGTTCTATATTCAACCACTATGAGAAATTTTATGGCAGCTCTTCAAGGGAACTATGCACAGGTGCTCCCAACCATATTGCAGGCAAATAAAGCTGTCTTGAGATGAGAGAAGAATGGCTGAGTAGGAGTTCTAGAAAGGGAATGGAGCATCAAGGGTAGACCATTCCAGGTCGAGGGCATACCGCCAAGAAGGCACGGTTCTGCATGGTGGAGGTATATGTGTGTATATGTAATATACATATGGTATTTTATATATATATAATTATATATATTAAATATACACTCAACTTTTCATGCTGATAATTATGGCAGAATAAATTGCCAAAGGAGCGGATATCTAAATTTAGAACTATTGTCGTTGGGCCTGAGGCATTTAAAAAGACATCATAAGGCAGGCAGGTAGCTGTTAAAGATAGAAGCAACAATTGATGGTTGTTGTAACAGATTGGAAAAGTTTTCCTTTGTTTAGTCTTCGCTTCCCATCTGTTCAGTGTTGATATCACATCCAGTGGTTTTTTACATTCTTTTTTCTGTAGATTCTGCTTTCCAGCTGTCACCCATGACCCTTTTTGTTTGGCTGATATAAGCAGCCAAACAAAACATTCTATTGAGATGGAATTGCCGAACTTTCTCGCGGGCTTTAGGATCTGTAACTGTACTCTGTCTTGAAGTTATTCCTACTTTCCGTTTATGACATTGTGAGTTGCTTTGACTGATAGCAATGGAGTTGTCTCTGCAGAACAGTGAATGCCACCCAATTCTTTTTGATATTTGAAGACTTTCTGAGTTCATTGCTGCTAAATATTAGCAAGAGGTGCTTTATAAATTCTCATATGCAGATACAGTTATATAACCATTGAAGAACCTCTTGGAGTGTAATTGCTTAGAGAAGAAGTCTGCAATGGACTGCTTGAAGTGTTATGTATGCCTGGCTCACAATCCATGGATTCTATTATATATATATATATATAATTTATACATGTGTTTAACTGTATAATGTTATATAATATATATATTTTATTTACAATTTGTGCTCTTTGGTCTATGGTTAGTCGGTTGGTTCTTAATTTCTGTCTGGTGTCTTTTTTAGTCCAAATCTCCGTTTGGAAAGTTGGCGAACTACGAGAAGAAGGAGCAGCTGGGTGAAGGTTCCTATGCCACAGTCTACAAAGGTCTCAGTCTGTAAGTCTCAGACTGCTCAGTCTACATTGCTGATTATATTTCATTCTCTTACCAACAAAGACCGGTTCGCCTGTTTCTCAAGACACTTTTAAAGTTTTGAGGCACTTTTTAAAAATTAGATTCTCTATTCATTTGCATTTCTGAGCCTATTTTAAAGAGCCTTAAATGTTTTAAGGCTTTAAGCGATTTTCTTTGCTGATGGATCTACTGCATGGAGCAGTGCTTCTTATCGTGTCAATACCGCTCCAGCTTTGGAGACAGTCAAACCACTGCTCAAGACCTATCTTTAAAAATTATCCATATGACTGACATTAATATTTTTTGACTCTTCTACTTTTCTTTGACCTTAACTGTGCTAAACATTAGATAAGTCATATTATTACTATTATTTTTTATTATTATTGTTATTCAATTTTTCCCCAAGGTACATATGATTCCTCAGGAACTTAAACATTAATGAAGTACAGAATAAAAAATTATTATTGTTATTATTATTATTATTATTATTATTATTATTTTTATTATTATTTTCAGGTGCTCTAGGTCACCTGCTAGATACTGAGTTTCTTTTGGCAACATTTATGTTACTCTGGGCTATAGATGTCTTTTGTAATTTTAAGGTTTTAGAGTCCACTTTGATGTTCTTTAGTCCATTTTGAAAGTTCATAATGGCATCTTTTATACTGACTCTATCATGAATTCTGATCTGTTGGCCATTACACTATTTCACTTGGCCACCTTTCACATAAATAGGCTCCTGGCAAATATTCTATTCAAGCTTAGAATCTTGAATAATTTGTTGTTATCAAAAGTTGATCGTAAATTCAGCTGTTAATAATAATTGCTATTAATAAAAGGCTTTAAATAGACAGAGCTACTTAAGTGCAGTGCGCTAATTGAAGCACTTAAATTTGTTTTGCTATGGTCCAGTCGGTCGGTTGGCGCATTGAAGTGGATGTGGTTGATGTACGTTGTCGTGGTCGTCGTTGTTTTGTTGTAGGTTAACGAATAGAATCGTCGCATTGAAAGAGATTCGCCTCCAACCCGACGAAGGAACACCTTTTACTGCGATCCGAGAAGGTGATTGATTTAATAACGGAAGGCAGCAATATGGAAAAGATGATGAATGATGGACGGTATGGACACAGACAGGCAGACATACAGGCAGCATCTCAGGCAGACATACGTAGAGACACAGAGGTTGATCCATAGACTAATCCGGAATCCAGAAGCAGGGATAATAGCTGGACATAAAATACAGGACAGCACAAGACTCTGCATTGCAAAATTTTCTTCACATTGAATCATGCTGGCCTGTAATTTAAACTGATTGCTGTTTTTAATTCACAATTTAGTTCATAATTTTTTAATTGCGATGAATCCAACCTGTAATTGTTTTCACTGAATCATGTCTGTAATTTCCTCTGATTCTCGTCAGTAATTCCTTACACTGAATCCCGGCTGTTATTATTTACACAGAATCATGCGTGTAATTCTTTACACTGAATCCCAGATCTGTAATTATTTACACTGAATCATGCATGTAATTCTTTACACTGAATCCCAGATCTGTAATTATTTACACAGAATCATGCGTGTAATTCTTTACACTGAATCCCAGATCTGTAATTATTTACACTGAATCATGCATGTAATTCTGTACACAGTGAATCATCTCTGTAATCTCTACACTGAATCCCACGTCTGTTATTCTTTACACTGAATCCCATTTGTTATTCTTTGCACCGAGTCCTGTCTGTGATTTTTACATGTGCAATTATTTACACTGAATCCTGTCAGTAGTTGTTTACGCTGAATCGCACAGATCTGTGATTCTTTATCCTGACTCCTGTCTTATTTCAGCGTCTCTCTTGAAGGGATTGAAGCACGCGAACATTGTGACGCTTCATGACATCGTACACACAAAAGACTCACTGACGTTTGTCTTTGAGTACCTGGTGAGAGGAATGACTTTCTGGTGCCAATTAATTGCAGTCAAAATCTGTTTTTCTTTGCACTTTAAAAATCTATTATACACTCGATTTTCTGTAGAACTTTATGGTCTTAATTTTCATTTTTTAGTAAAAATTCTAAATATTTATGGGCACATTTTATATTTTCAATTTTTTTAAAATAGCTTATTTCACTGAAAGGACAGAAAAATATTTGGAATCAATATGGTGCTGTTTTAAATCCTTTCATGTTTAGACTTCAAAAAGTAGTTGAATGCGTGAATCATATTTGTTTAGTCTCAATAAATTATAAATTTCTTTCGGATGAAAAGTTGTGCAGGAAACCCCAGCAGAAAGTGCCTCTGATCTTAGTGGCACACTTGTAAATCAGTTTGGCAATATTTGTCAATTTGAGACATTTTTAGATGCCAGGAATAATTGGATATTTGAATTGAAACTTGTTTTATTATATTATCGCTATTTTTATTATTATTATTATTATTATTATGCATTTATTATGACCTTTCATCGATGGACGATACTGAAAATTGAACCCATACTTCTTGTGTTACAAAAAGGAAGTTGCTGCCTTCCTGTTGTCATAAATAATAACAATATTTTCGTTATTGAAGTAATGCGGTTGACAGATCTAACCGGTTACAGTGTACATTTATGCAATTGAAACAATTCACAACAACGCAAATTACATTTAAGACATCCTACTAACGGAACAGACAGCTAATAGCAACCTACAAAGCTTGTCCGCCCTACGGGGCACAATCTAGTTACCTCTTGCTCTCCATGCCAGCGTGTTAAACAATGGCTAGAAGTCCCCCAATTATATAAATAAACTCACATATAAATAGAATGCATACATAGCATTGCTGTTCTGTTGTCCTAAAACGTTGAGCTGTCCTGTTGCATTTCAGCATACAGATCTGGGCCAGTATCTTGAGAAGCATCCAGGCGGCCTGAACCCTCGAAACGTTAAGGTACGCTAAGCCTTCCTCTCTTGTCAATCATCGTTTCTTGCTTCCCTTTCATCGCCACCTGCATATATTATCTATGTATATATATATACAAATAAAAATACACAATTTATGATGTAGCTCCTTTCTTAAGAGCCTCTCCGGGACGGAAGGAACCTTCTCATGCCTCCGTCTCCGTTACTTCATTATCGTAGTTGTCAGTTGTCATTCGTCATTGTGCTTACTGGATGGTTAAGCTGTCTGGCCTGTCACGCAGAATGCGGAATGTTGTCTAGTACTGCTGGCTGTTGCTGTGTGTCTGCTTCTTTGTATCTGTATCTATGCGTGTGGATTTATGTATGCAGGGACGAAAATACATACTTACGTATACACATGTGTGCACGTTTTTGCACATATACGCGTATGTATATAGATATTCATTCGTTCCAAAAATTTATATAGTGCCCCTTAAAGAGGCCTACTCAGAGGCGCTCCCAGCCCAGCAACGGCCAAAGAAAAGGTCTTGAGCAACTGGTAGAAAGCAGACAAGATATATGCACACAAAGACACGTGCATACATACTTATAGATATATACATGTATGCAAGAATATGTATATACATAATACATACACAGATATGTACACTGCGGATTTTTCCAATGAATTAGTCGTTAAAACTATTCAATTTATTTTTGGGCTGCAGATTTTAATAATTAATTGATCGAATAATAGTTAAAACTTTAATCGATATTAATTTTTTATATTTGATTAATGATGTCGAGTTGCCCCCCCCCACCACCCCTCCAGAGTAAATAATATGACATACAATGATAATAATGTGAGGCATTATGACACTTGAATTCCATTGCAATTGTGACGGTGAAGTGGATCCCAAACCCGCATAGACAGATGCCCATACAGACGTAATTTTAACCCTGATGTAACATGAGGTTTATACTGCAACTTGTGGCCTATATTTCATTACATTATCTGATTGTCATGCTGTGCAGAAATCACATGAAACGTGTCACATACATGTGTGAATCACATAAACTGCGTTATTTCTTGGTTATGACAATAATTGTGCTGTTGTTGATGTGACCAGCACCTGTTGCTTTGATCATATCTTCGCGCAATATTTCCATTAACGTTGCATGCGTTGCTGTCGTCAACGCTGTCGTTAAATTGGCCCTTCAGTAATAATTTTTGATGCATTGAATGTGTGCGGAATACACAAGTATTGTACACGGAAGCATTGGTATTCACTGTCTTCTTCATTAGAAGACAGGATGTTCTTGTTTTACTGCGTTTTCTGATGTTTTCAAGACATTGGTTGGGCCTATCTCCCTATCCATGTTAAATCATAGGGATTTGGGGGAGGGTGGTTTCAAAGCCCTAGCACACTGGAGTGGTACAGCCATAAAAATAGGTACTCTCATACAGTGAGGACTAACCAACCACCTTGATGAGCTGAGACTAAGAAAAAAATGGGTGCTGGACTGGGAGTACCTTGGAGTAGGCGGTATGGTGTTATTGATGGCTGAATGAAATGTTCAGATGCGTATATATGTTAAGTTAATTGTTTCTGATCATGGTTTTTCTTTCTGATCTTTTGCATTCTAGCTGTTTCTGTTCCAACTGCTACGGGGATTGGCTTTCTGCCATGCACGCCAGATTCTACATCGGTAAGACAATGTTTGTTCGTTTATTACTGAAAACAATCAGAATGAATTTTTTAAATTTTATTATTTGTACACTTCATAATATATCAACCGAATCCAGTCATCCCAACTCATTTTTCCTTGAATTGATCGAGTGAGATTGTTCACCACCACCACCACACATGGTGGTTTTGAATGGTCTTCATGCCATTTTGTGTAGCATTATGTAAAATTTTAGTAATTTCTATAGCGCTCCTCGCAGCCATTAAGTAGGGCTCCGGGTTTAGGTCCTGTGTACGGACCATGCTAGACCAAGATTTGAATAAGTAACCACTAGGAGGCGTATCACGAAGCGCACACTTTCGCACTCACACGCACATGGTATGTTGTACGAATGCATACGCTCTAACCAATATAGCTAAATGGGTCAGCGATAGGATGTATATTGATTTCAGTTGAACTAAGTAAGGAAGTAAGTAGCCTTTATTTGCATCTGGCAAGCGCATGCACATGCATTACAGTGCATGGAATGATTACATACATTTAAAAAAGTAAGCTGTACATAACAGATTAGATAAAATAAGATGAGATTATTTTTTAATTCATCAATTGCTATGGATCTGCATTTTGGTGTACAGACAATATAAGACATGTGGTATAATAAAATGACTGTACAAATCTAAGTATTCTGCTAACTGCTGTATTTATCCATTAAAATGACATTTAGCATTATATGATAGGCCAGCACAGAGAGCACCTCTGAGTAGATATCTTGAAGAGGCGCTATATAAATTCTCAGAATGAATCTAGATCCTTCTTTTGGGCTACCTTTTAAAGGATGCTTATGCTGGCGTTTAAGTTCACTCAGAACAAGTAATTCATTTTAAATGCTCTGATAACTGGGAAAGCCCCCTGCTGGTGGTCTCTCACACGCACATGACACCCAACGAATGCTGTGCACGGTTAGACGTGATTATTTAAAGTGTCATTGAGGTGTGATTCGGCTATTACCAACCAACCTATCTCTGTTCTGTGCTTATCCCTCGCGCAGATAAATCCCGCACCTGTTCAATGCACGCTGTGACTTTTGATGTGTCCCGAATGGTGTTTAGCTCTTCTTCGTTCGTCCTCCTCCTCGTTTGCTGCTGGTCGGTCGGAGGCTTTGGAATTAATTGCCGGTTCAGTTCAGTCTGGCAATTCGATTTTAAGTCCGAACTTAAGACTCTAAGTCTCTTTCTTTGCCACGAGAGAGAGCTTGGCTTCTCGTCTCTGTCTGTTTGTTGTGATCTGTCTCTCTCTCTCCATTTTTTCTCATTTCTGTGGTTTCTTGGGTAGATTATGATTTTTTTATTTTACTTTACTTGCAGCAACAATCGACGATGTTTTTGGACATTATTGTCACTTCGCTATAGAAGTCTTTAGATAGGATTAAATTAGGTATATATAGAAGTCTCCAAACACAGACTTGGTCTTGTCCCCAAATATCTTTCGGGGTATAATGCATAGGCCTAAGCCTCTTTCTCTGCGACTTCTATTTTGACCTTTGCGCTCTACCGACTGTTTTGACCTCTTTGTCCCTCGTGTTTATGGTAGGGCTCAAGACAGGGCAATTGCTGTGATAGGTCCCTTCACATTGAATGGTCTTCCCCATCTTTTATGGGCTAACTCTCATGACTGGGCTTTTCCCACGCATCCTCTCGTTCTCTGAAGACATTTCGTTCACCAGGGCTTCTGTGCTGAAAGTGCCTCTGAATAGTCTATATGCTGTGAGATGCACTCTGTAAATTTTTAGATAAGATAAAATTAAATTAGATCAGCTATATATAAGTAATTGAATTTGAATTTCATTGGATTGTCTGGTCAGCAGATGCACGCAAGGCCAGTGCTTCACACAAAATTGTTGATGATTCGTGTTTTGAACATTTGTGCATTTCATGTCTGGTCAAGTTTGCGTTTGCTTTATACTAAAGGATTTTCTTTTGTCGCTTTCTGCAGGGATCTTAAACCTCAAAACTTGTTGCTCAGTGAAATCGGAGAACTGAAGTTGGCTGACTTTGGTAAGGTTAAAGGAAAACAAACAATAACCTTATATTAAGATTTAAAAAAAATTCAAGTAGCGATTTCTGCAAAGTTGGTATAATGGCTATAGTTGCTGTAGCTATATATGTCATATTGCGGAAGCTACTTTTATTATTCTGTGTGCAGAAGGGTAATTGTTGTTTTAGGATTATTTCCTCATTTTAAATCACAGTCTTTATTGGCTTGTTGACTTAGGTTTACTGGTGATTTTGATTTTTAGGATTTATGATTCTGGTTCATTACAGGCACGGTCATCTGACCTTGCTGTGTTCATGGGATATGTTGTCTTTACATGGCAGTACAAATGAGTACTTGCTAGTAGTATTGAAATATTTATTGGGCCTTTTAGCTTATATGCTTTTTATCCTTGTTTTTCACTGAAGTTAATGGTTAACTTGTGATCATGATGCGGTCGACTTTGTTTTGATTCAGATTTTATCACTGACATTGTTTTTTGTGCCTTTGATTTCGATAGACTTGTGTTACTTTCATTTGTTTTCTTTTCGACTTTTGATTTGTTGTGAGGTGGCAGGGTTGCACAATTGTGGTTAGCCTACTGGACTGTCTTTGCTGAGAATGGGTGTAAAGTTACCAAAATGGCAGAATGATGCTATTCAACTTTTATACTTTTTTGCATTTAATAGCTTACTCGAGTAACTTGACTCTAAAACGAGTACACTTATTGTACACTGTCATTGGAAAGATGAGATGGCAGGCTAGAGTTTTGACTTTATTCCCTTGTATGCTGAATTTGCTGAGATACAATTCTTTAGTAACGAACTGTATTGGTTTCCATTCGCTTATAGTACTCTTTTGTTGTTAAAGTGTTATGTTGCTGCTCTACTTTTCCAGGTTTGGCGCGAGCAAAGTCTATACCGAGCAGAACGTACTCACATGAAGTGGTGACTCTGTGGTACCGACCTCCCGACGTCCTTCTCGGCTCAACCGACTACTCGACTTCACTTGACATGTGGTCAGAACCAATTGTCTTCTCCTTTGTTGACATGTGGTCAGAACCAATTGTCTTCTCCTTTGTTGACATGTGGTCAGAACCAATTGTCTTCACATTTGTTGACATGTGTTCACAACCAATTGTCTTCTCCTTTGTTGACATGTGGTCAGAACCAATTGTCTTCGCCTTTGTTGACATGTGGTCAGAACCAATTGTCTTCGCATTTGTTGACATGTGGTCAGAACCAATTGTCTTCGCATTTGTTGACATGTGGTCAGAACCAATTGTCTTCTCCTTTGTTGACTTGTGGTCAGAACCAATTGTCTTCTCCTTTGTTGACATGTGGTCAGAACCAATTGTCTTCGCATTTGTTGACATGTGGTCAGAACCAATTGTCTTCGCCTTTGTTGACATGTGGTCAGAACCAATTGTCTTCGCATTTGTTGACATGTGGTCAGAACCAATTGTCTTCTCCTTTGTTGACTTGTGGTCAGAACCAATTGTCTTCTCCTTTGTTGACATGTGGTCAGAACCAATTGTCTTCGCATTTGTTGACATGTGGTCAGAACCAATTGTCTTCTCCTTTGTTGACATGTGGTCAGAACCAATTGTCTTCGCCTTTGTTGACATGTGGTCAGAACCAATTGTCTTCGCATTTGTTGACATGTGGTCAGAACCAATTGTCTTCTCCTTTGTTGACTTGTGGTCAGAACCAATTGTCTTCTCCTTTGTTGACATGTGGTCAGAACCAATTGTCTTCGCATTTGTTGACATGTGGTCAGAACCAATTGTCTTCTCCTTTGTTGACTTGTGGTCAGAACCAATTGTCTTCGCCTTTGTTGACATGTGGTCAGAACCAATTGTCTTCGCATTTGTTGACATGTGGTCAGAACCAGTTGTCTTCACCTTTGTTGACATGTGGTCAGAACCAATTGTCTTCTCCTTTGTTGACTTGTGGTCAGAACCAATTGTCTTCTCCTTTGTTGACATGTGGTCAGAACCAATTGTCTTCGCATTTGTTGACATGTGGTCAGAACCAATTGTCTTCTCCTTTGTTGACTTGTGGTCAGAACCAATTGTCTTCTCCTTTGTTGACATGTGGTCAGAACCAATTGTCTTCGCATTTGTTGACATGTGGTCAGAACCAGTTGTCTTCACCTTTGTTGACATGTGGTCAGAACCAATTGTCTTCTCCTTTGTTGACATGTGGTCAGAACCAATTGTCTTCTCCTTTGTTGACTTGTGGTCAGAACCAATTGTCTTCTCCTTTGTTGACATGTGATCAGAACCAATTGTCTTCGCTTTTGTTCTAATCACTCGTCTGCTTTTGTGACTGTGCTTTTGTTCGACCTTAGTTGCCATGGTTATCATGTTTTTTGTATTGTATTGTGTTGTATATGACCATTTATAAAGCACTTTTCTCTGCAAGAGCCTTTCAGAAGAGAAAATTGAGGAAAGACTTGTCACCAGAGAGAAAGGCAGAGTGAGCTGGATGTGCTGGAAGTTCATTCCATCGAAAGGAACCTATGCTGACAAAGCGTCATCTGAAAATTGAGGAGCTCTTGTTGTGTATATTTCCTTGACTCTTGTTGTACGCTTCCTTGTGTCTGCAACTTTTGTTGTTTCTGGTCTTTTTTGCCACTGCTTGATCTGTATATAAGACTTTCTTATTTCCTTGGGGCTGTCACAATGAGAGCGTCTTTAAATAGTTATTACTACAAGAGGTACTTGATAAATTCTCATCTCGGATACAGTATGATATGTGTATGAGTTTTTGTTTGTCTGCCCTAATATCTGTCTTTGCCTCTCTGTGTATCTGTCTCTCTGTTTCAGCATATTTTCTGTCTTATTCATTTATTTATTTTATTTTCTGCTTGAGACAAATGCGCATAAACAATCCATCCAGGTTTGTCACATGGAGTCCACTCGGCAGTCTCAAACCCACAGTTGTTGGACTTTAGATCCAGGACTCTACAGAATAGACGAACTTTCCATCTCTTTTTCTCCCGAACTATGATGATGATGATCATTATTTTCTTATGTTATTTCCAGTGGATTTGAATCTGTTTGCTCGTACAATAATTCATAACTGGTCTGTTGTTGTTATTTCCAGGGGCGTTGGGTGTATCTTCACGGAAATGGTGACCGGTACAGCGACATTCCCAGGAACAAAAGACGCCTGGGATCAACTCGACAAGATCTGGCAGGTAACGATGATCTGGCGAGACAATACGTCCGTCGTCTGTTTCTATTCAAACTGCTTAGCATCACACTACGCTGGACAGACGATGACGATGACAGCCTTGGATGCATCAGACACAGACGTTGATTTACAGATGAATGACTGATCCACTGAACTGAAACGAATTTATATTCATAAGATTGTTTCTCTTGAATGGAAAGTGCTTTGGACAGAGAAAGGAAAACGGACTGCTGATTCATTCATTCATATGAGAATTTATATAGCAACTTATCCAGATATATATCTACTCAAAGGTGCTATCTGCCCTGGTCTATAATGTTAAATGTGATTATGGTACAATGATTTTATCACATCAGTTAGCAAAATAATGATCAGCAAGAGAGTCACCAGGGACTCACGTGGGTCACCGTATAAACTGTTGGAGAAAAGATTCAAATGAGACATTTCATGTAATTGAACATGCTCTGATGTAAGAGTTTTGTCGTGAAACAAGCCTGGGCCAACTTTCTGTGTTTTATCCTTAATGGACTAACTTCAGATACAGTTTGTTCTTTTTTGTGTGTGCTGCCCTTGTTGAAGAGTTGATAGAAACAGCTGTGGAACGGTTTGCATGGTCATGTGTTGAGCTTTAATATTTATGTTCTTTGTTGTTGCTTCAGGTTCTTGGAACTCCCACAGAGGAAACTTGGGAGGGAGTATCGTCATACCCAAATTTCTCCCCGAGTGAGTAAATCTAATTACATTGATTCCATCTCCAAAGATTTTCCATCTCTAAAGGTTTTCCAGCTCCAAAGGTTTTCCATCTCCAAAGGTTTTCCATCTCCAAAGGTTTTCCATCTCCAAAGGTTTTCCAGCTCCAAAGGTTTTCCATCTCCAAAGGTTTTCCATCTCCAAAGGTTTTCCATCTCCAAAGGTTTTCCATCTCCAAAGGTTTTCCATCTCCAAAGGTGTCCATCTCCAAAGGTTTCCTCGCTAAGGTGCTCGACTTTCTCGGACCTTCTAGTTTAGTGTTGAAATCGAAAGATCATGATCACTTGTGGAAGTCACAAATCTGTTTGCTTTCCCCACTCTATGTGAATTGTTATGCTTTCTGTTTCTGTAGGCAAGTTTGGGTGGTACTTACCTCGCCGAATGTCTCACATCATACCGAAGCTTGTACATATACCATACTCTGAGATCTTAGCACACAATTTACTACAGGTAAGACGCAGTTGCTTCACTCGCTTGTCATAGAAAAAGTGTTATAAAAGCGATGGCGATATGAGACAATTGTATCATAGCTCTATGGATTTGTATATAGTGCCTCTCTCAGAATGGCCATTCAGAGGCTTTCTGAGGAAAGAGAAACTCCAGGGGAAAAGAAATGTCTATAAAGAATGAGAATCTGATGGGGAAAAGCCATGTGTTCGAAGCTGCTGAGTTTGGCATTACATTAGCATTTCAGTTGGAAAATAAATTAATCGTATTATTGTGGAATTAATAGAATTAATAGATCGAGTTAAGTCCTTGGTTACTAATTAATACATCATGATTTGGTGAGATATCGATTGAGTAGAGTCCTTAGTAACTGTAGCTTGTAACAATGACTTGACAATCCTCTGTACATTGATTCTAAAGATGCTTTGTATCGTTTGATGAATGTGTTATTCTTTTTCTTTTTACAGTTGCAGCCAAAAAAGAGAATTACTGCCCAAGATGCACTGCGTCATTCGTTCTTTGCAGACCTTCCTACGAAAATATTTGACTTGCCAAATGGTCAGACACCAGCAGATGCTCTTAATTCTCATGAACTTTTCTTTATTCTATACTAGCTGGGGTACCCGGCGTTGCCCGGGAAATTTAGGATTCGACCCGCTTCGGCCACAACCCCACCACACAACACCCGACCACACTCCGGACTCTACCGGTACGCCACCCGTTTTGGGTTTCAGAAAAATTTCCATCCCACCCCACCCCCAACCCAGCCCCCCCCACCCCAACCTCCTCCCACCAACCACCCCCAATCCACCCCTATTCCACCCCCACTCCACCCCGAACCCCCTCCCACCCCAACCCAACTCCCACCCCATCCCCTACACCCCTCCACTTCCCACCCCACCTCTCCACTCCACCCCACCCCTCCACCCCACCCTCACTCCCTCCACCCCAACCCCCACCCCTCCATCCCACCACGCCCACCCTCACCACCCTCAACCCACCCCTCACCCTACCCCCATCCCACCCCACCCCACCACGATCGATCCCAACCCCCTCAACCCCACCCCCTACCATCCCCCACCCCACATCACCCTACCGACCTCCACCGGTACGCCACCCGTGATATTTGGGTTGGGGACAAATTCCCCCACCCCACCCCTACCCCAACCCCTCAACCCCACCCTCCACCCCCACCCCACTCCGACCTCCACCGGTACGCCACCCGTGATATTTGGGTTTAGGGACAAATTCCCCCACCCCACCCCACCCCTACCCGACCACGATCCCAACCCCTCAACCCCACCCCCATACCCCACAACACCCCACCGCACTCCGACCTCCACCGGTACGCCACCTGTGATATTTGGGTTTGGGGACAAATTTCCCCACCCCTTCTCACACCTGCTCCCCCAGCCCACCACACTACGACCTCCACCAGTACGCCACCCATGAAATTAGGGTTTTCAGAGAAAATTTCCCCTCACCCCCATCTCCTAATCCCACCTAACCCTCCCCCAGACCCCCAACCCTCTTCCCCACCTCACCCCACCACACCGACCTGCACCAATACGCTACCCGTGAAATTAGGATTTTCAGAGAAAATTCCCCCTCACCCCCATCTCCTAACCCCACCTAACCCTCCCCCAGACCCCCAACCCTCTTCCCCACCTCACCCCACCACACCGACCTGCACCAATACGCTACCCGTGAAATTAGGATTTTCGTTAAAATTACATCAGCAGCTCTCGCCATTTATATAATGACCATGCACGCGTTTAAGAAGGTGTTTAACCGTCATAATGTTTTCGCCCCCACTCTGGCCCCCATGGTGGTAGAGATTCACCAACTACTGATCCGGGTGGTTCTGACGGCCCTCTATCTAGAAAAAAAATTCATATCAATGGCAAAAAAATTTTGAAAAAAAAATTGGGGGTTTCGCTCCCCACCCTGGCCCCCATGGTGGTAGAGAATCGCCAACCCCTCGACTTTGTATCTCGTGCCGAGACCTACATAGTAGTGAAGGTTTGGAGTGAAAAGCTCAAAAACTGTGGAAATGCATCCCGAACAAACAGACAGACAGACACACAGAATCTTCTCTTTATTTATATAGATTATGTACAGTATGACTTAATTATATGAAGTGATAGTTAACTATGAATATGTAGTGGTTCTTGTGTAAAAGTTTATCAACAACAGTTTGCTGTAACTGTAATTGAAGATTTTGTTAGAATTGAAGATATTTGAAGCGATTTTATGTAGCGTGTAGTTCAATACTTACCGGTACTTAGTTTCCCAGTAATTATAAAATGTATCTATTCTTTCAGTTGTTCAGATATTAGTTTGCCCCTTCTTCTGTGATCGCCTTCTCCTTTCTTTAATTTCCCAGTAAGAGGCAACCTTTTGTTTGATTGTTTGAAATGGTTATCACCTTGTAAAAGTTGCTGTATTGGCCTTTGGGCAATGGGGGCCTTGATGTAACCCCCACCCTTTAGTGTTTAGGATCATACTTCCCCTCTTGCCTGTTACTCATATCCACACCAGGCAGAGCCTTGCCATGGTGATGAGCAGCTCGATCTAGAATTGCCTCTCATTGGCAATCCACTCCCTTCCTAGAACCACTTCCCACGCATTCCTCTCTCTCTGGTTTTATTTTACCATGATCTGAGTAACCCCATTGAAGAGACACTATAAATAATGATTAAATGGATGAAAAACATGGAATTATGATTACACTTAAAATTATTGTTAACGTGGTAAAGTGTTGTCCTTGGTTTAGAAGTGAGTAGTTGCTTGTAGAATCGCCTTTTGGCTTGACCTCCCTGATTTTGACCTGGCATCGGAACAAAAAAGGCAGCTCTGACTACTGCAGACTTGATTTGATACAGCGCCGGTGAATAAGCTGGTCTCCCTGACTTGGCTTTTGTGGGCGCTGAGAAATTCTCGAAGATTTACATTACATTACATTACATATGACTGACACACTGGAATATTTGCTTTGCAGAGTTGTTTCGATTAGTACTTGACCATCGGCTTATTATGATCGATCGTTTTTAGTGTTTTGCTGTATAAGTTGTCTTAACGTAGATTATTATGTGTCGTTGTTGCAGATGCCTCCATTTTCTCAGTCGCTGGAATCCAGTTGGCTCCGGAATTGGATGAGCTCCTACGTTCCCACATCCGCACGAATCCTCTTGCCACCCAGTCTCGATCAAAACCGCTCAGACCACAGAGCCATTACAATGGTATGTTCTCACGTTCAAACAATGGTATGTTCTCACGTTCAAACAATGGTATGTTCTCACGTTCAACCAATGGTATGTTGTTAAATTCAACTGACATCTGATGATGCCCTAAAGTATGTAAGTAGTATGTAACTATGTATGTTTACATACATGATACATGCATTTTGTCCCATGCCAGGACTGCCACATGTGGCTCAATCGAGATGCTTTGCTTGCATGAGTTCCTCTCTATGGAATGGAGTTCCACCATCAGTTCACTCTGCCGTTCTCTCTTGTAGTCTTTCCTCATCTTTCTCTCGCCTACAATCCTCTTGTGGACGATCGCACTAGGAGCGCTTCAGAAAAGCTTTTGCTGAGGGAAGCACTTTGTAAGTGGTCATATACAAGATGACACAATATGTTGACACCTGCAGTACGGTACCCTTTAATTAACTCACGAGAGTGCTCCACATGTAGGCCAGACTAAAAATGTTGAAGTTATTGAGAATGAAAAACTCAATAGGCATACAGAGCTCGGATGTCAAGAGGGTCACCACTGGCAAACTCCCACAGACACGTTGAGCCTAACTGACAATCCAAGATATAATTCTTGCTCTCTTCGTGTGGTAACCATTGTTGCTGGCTGCAGATATTTCCAGAAGTTCCTGGAAGCTCTTGTACTCTGGAGAGATCCCTGTAACAAGTTGAAATTTGGTGCTCTGCTTTTATACACTGGAAAATGTCTTAGATGCTGTTTTGGCCGTACTTGAAGAGATTTTGAGACTAGACTTAGGTTTGTTTTGGTTCTTTTGTGTTTCAGGCCCATCTGCTGTCTGACATCAAAAAATCATTGACCTCAAAGTGTACATCATCATTCGTTGCTATCTGCCGTGCCATACTCAAATCTACAAGCACCATCTCGCATTGCTACCTGAAGAACAACAACAACGTTCAATTGCCAGACGGATAAAGGCATCGTACGCTTTGTGGTGGTTATTGTCGTCGTTTCTATAGGTATAATATAATTGTGTTCAGACGACCAGCGCTGGTCCGGTAACTTATTCACATCTCCAGCTAGCAACTTCTACCACTCTCGGAAAGGTGACGTTCGGATGATGTCGGAGCGAGTGGTCCGGAGGCGAGATCTCAGCGTGTGCATCTCGCGGCTTTGCTTTGGTTCGCTGAATCTTCGTGTCATGCAGTATTGTTTAGCGACGGCTTCTTCGTTGCTTTGCCTTATGGGTATTTGGCTGCTGAGTTGTGATGCGCCGCGTGTGCTGGTTGTGATGACCGTTTCTACTTCTGTTTTGCTCCCTTTGGAAAGCGGATCAGACAGAAAGGTGTTGCCGTGAAAATGGAGGCTGTGGACCAGGTTGGCAGAACTGCAGGCGACGGCGAATAAGGTGCTTAGGTCATTTTTGTGCAGTGTGCGAAAAATTGACTTGTATGCGGGGGTCGGGATTGGCTTTGCATCAAATCAATAAACTGAATGGAAGTACTTTAGAAGGCGACCTGCAGTATTTCGTGGCGGCTGAGAAGCCAAGCGGTTTCGCTGGCTCTTTAACCACGGATTTGTAGGTTCATCGGACATCATCGACTTCTGTAAATTTGGTCGTTTTTGCTGTGTCATGCCGCCAGTAATTATTATGCTGTCAAAACGTTGCATTGATGTCGTGTAAACAGAATCGTGAGCATCTTATCTGACCTCCATTTGTCTCAAGTTTCGTGCGTTGTATCACAATACAGCAGCAACAAAAGTTACAGTAGAGGTGGCTGTGGGTCATGTACGGCAAGCTAACATTTTGCCAGAACCTACCATCAACAGTCTCGGAAAAGCACAAGTTTATTTATTGCTGCTCAGCCATGTTTGAAGTATTGTTTCGAGCGTTGCGTTTTAAGTCGGTGATCCTAGGACATGCGGAATTGTGACGAACTCAAGTCGATTCGACTAACCTGCGAAGAAGGCTAATCCTATCTTTAACGGTTAACTGGATTTAGCAGCCGAATGAATTGGATTTATTGCTTATGAAGCAATACTGTCGCTGTGTCGCTTGAATCGTCTGGTGGTCAAAGAATCGGAGATGTCGAAATTACAAGAAACACCAAACGACATTTGTAGTTTAGTCGGCTAAATCCGTTTCTCATCTGCTGTTGTCTGTGCATGCCCCTGTACATAGATATCTGCATGTATACGAGTACAAGTTGCTGTTTGTGTATTTTGAATTTTTTAGTCAATTTCGTGTGAAAACATATATATAGGTATTTCTTTTCATTGGCATTCTTTCCGTTCGGTGTTTG
The DNA here is from genome assembly GCA_949752735.1 of Lumbricus terrestris. Lineage (NCBI taxonomy): Eukaryota > Metazoa > Annelida > Clitellata > Crassiclitellata > Lumbricidae > Lumbricus > Lumbricus terrestris. Next base: position 9,315,106 of record OX457043.1, on the reverse strand, counting down.
GTCGTAGGATGTTTGTTGTGCGGGCAAAGTATCTGATCTCTGACAGATATATTGAAAGAGGGGAAGGAAATGCCAGTGATGATAGCTAGCTTTCAAGTTCAGGGAGTGTGGTTTGATACTTCCCTGAGAGAAATGCCGACATAAATGAAATGTTTGTAATGTTTAATTTTTGCCGCACATCATGTAGAGAATGCGCAGTTTGCGCACGTTGCTCAAGAAGTTATTTATGGATTTTAAAATGTCATATAACACTCTTTACGCATTCAGCAGAAAGTGGCATGCACACTAGTAGTAAACTACATCAAACGGTTGCAACTCCACTAAACGAAGAACATAAAGTGACTAGAACTCGATATGAACAAGTGTTGAAATTATGAGTAGCTGAGCTCTGGCTGAAGAAGAGAGATGCTAAGAAATGCTGTGGGCCAAACAGGTTGTATGATTCTGCAGGGCTGTATCATAAAATTATTACCTCAAAAACGGCGATTTTAGCTGTTATGTAGCTGCGTGAACCGAGATAATGTATGGGGAAACTACTGATCAGAAATATGGACATGAGAATCGAGTTCTCGAGTTGACCATGCTTCTCAGTGTTTTTGAGGTACACTCTTTAACCGGTTCATTTGCAAATTATTTGCTGAAGAATGTTCCTGGAAAGCACTTAGTCATTCATTAAATGATGTGATGTCATATTGGACATGGTATTAAAGTGGTGATAGTTCAGTAATATTTGCGAAATAAGTTCATATCCCCAGCTATTGCCGTTTTTCATTCCTGCTGCAGCTCTGAGCTAGGAGCTAGCTGCAATAAAATTATGCACCGCTGCTCTTGACTCAGGTGAACTCACATATTTAGCCAGGATGTTTAATCTACATACATGATCCAACAAGGCTCTTTAGACTTAATGGACCATATAGTAAATTCACCACTTGTACTGTGGTTAGCCGGGTATAGATTACTGGGAACTCTTGATTATTTACTACGATTTACTGCTCAGCGGGGTATTGCCCTAAATATCTGGCTGACGTTATACTGCGGCCTCATCAGCTTCCTCCCACCTTTCACTTCGTTCGTGAAACAGATTTGATCATGATATGTAATCAAGAATGGTATCTCTTCACTCCTCACTTTAGAACAACCATGTATCAGTCTCGATCATTTGCCTCAATTGGTCCTTCTATTTTGGAATGCACTTTCTCTTTCTGTTTGCTCTACAATTCTGCCTGTATTGCTCTTCCTTCTCTCAAAACCTGCTGTTTCTCATAGGATCTTGCGCACTGGGAGCGATTCTGAACGGTTCACCCTACTAGTGGCGCCTTATAAAATAAGTGCTTACCGGTATATGCAATACAATAACCAGTTTGTTAGAGTGATTGCCCTGCAATATGGAGAGTACATATTTGAGCTTTCCCTGCGATGTCTTATCTGTAGGGATCTTGAGCAAAGTTCTTTACTCACAATTGCTTAGTGCCGTCAATCAATGCTTGGCACTTATTAAAGTGAGAGTGGTGCTTTGTAAGATCTGAAAGCAATGTCAAGGCAGTCTAGATGAGCCCCTGTCAAAATGGCCGATGCGCTGTAACTTGAATGTCTCTGGGAATTTAAACCGGTGCTGTGTTGTATATCCCTGCAGTTTCAGTCAGAATTTGTAAATGAAAGCGATCTAGTACTTTGGTGGTAACTTATTTTCGGCGCAAGAATGGTACTGCGTTTACATGCTGCTCTATCCAACTGCCGAAGTACATTATACCGATAGCAGTATCATGTTATTGTGCAGGAGTTTAGCAGTATATTAAGGCATTATGTATCCCGCCTGGACTTGTATTACTTGCGTCCTAAGGGTAAGTTACTAAGTTCTGTAAGATTTCTGTCGGTTGGTTCCAAAAAGACTGAGTTTTCATCTAGTAATAATATAATTTTGTTTATGTAAATAAAGTTATTGCTGTCTTTGATATCCTGGAGTTGAATTTTCGGAACGATACGCAATTTCCAGTTGAAAGTCCTGAATGAAAAGCACCTGAAGAGTACCACCATATTTCAAATGTATAAGATAGGTACTTGCATGAAAGCAAAGAATGAATACCAAGTGCATGAAAGAAAGAATGAATACCAACCCCATCACCAGCACCTTGCAGAAACTGTTTACTACCACATTTTCTCCTCAAAATGGTCAGATCTGCAATCGATAGATCACAAGGCATCCTGCTAATGATTGAATCATGATAGCCTATAAGTTGGTGAAAAAAATAGGTGTTGAACTGGTTCTGCTAGTTGCGGAAGAAAAGTACATAACTAGCCCCTGTTATTTTATCTACGGATACAACGGATTCTGAAGAACTGTTCATCATATTACACCAAGGGGATATAATTTACAACCAAGTATAAACTTATGGGTGTGTGTTAACCCAAAAGGTTATTAAGCTAATGGCCTTTGAGGGCATGTTACTACTTAGCATTAGGTGAAATGTTATTTAAACTGGGATTGTGTAAATGAATTCGTGCCGTGCATGCTGAAGCTATTCCTTTGGATTGAAATGGTCGCTTTAGAGCCCTGCCAAATCATCTTTCAACACCCAATTCGGAGCAGTTTGTTAGCTGTGTGCTAGATTGTTTTCCAATTGTCGATCGATGTGCTATCAAATGCAGTGAAGAATGTTGTGAAACAGTGAATAGGAAAATTATTGCTCACTTGTGAATGTTGTTTTACAATTTGAATTGATTTATTATAGTGTCAACTGTTGTAATTCATTTCATGCAAGTTTTCCGACTTACAATTACTTATTTAATAAAAAATAATCAATTCAGCACATTTCTCTGTATATCAAGTAGGATGCATGGCATTGCAGCATAAATTCGAGCCATCAGCAATAGAAATAGTAGAAATAGCCAGTGAATAAGCTGGTCTCCGTGGCGTGGCTTTTGCGGGTGCTGGGCAATTCTCGAAGATTTACATTACATTACATAACTTTTGGGGTTTCTTGAATAGACTCTCTTAGATCAGCAGTTTAACCATCAGGGTATTGCATCTACTCGAGATTGCCATAAATTCAGCATAGCTCAATCTGCCTCAGATCAGTGGCAGTCGGAATTTTTTGCAAGAAAACCACTGTGTTGTTGCATCAGGGACCTGGTCTATTGTATGCATTGTAATTCCAACATAAGCATATGTGGGTATATTTATATACATCTTGTAGCTAAGGTTGAGTTGGGAGTGCTCCTGAGTAGTAACCTGAAGGGTGCTATATAAATTCTCAAAATGAATTTTGGGTCTCAGCATTGCAATTGACAAGGCACTGGCTCAGGTATATGTAACTGGTGATTAGCCTAAGTACTATCCAATCTGTTTCTTGATGGAATTATAATATGTATGCATGTGTACTTGTTATAGCGCCCCCACATTATTCTACTCAGAAGCGCTCCTGAGTGCAGCGCTGGTAGATCGACTCTTGCCGGTTTATGACTAGCTTTCCAATCTGCATAGGATTATGTTCTTATTTTGCGTTGGCATTGCTTGTTTCTTGCCCATTAGACTTATTGACACCTTTCAACATGCTGTAGGCAACTAAGTTTTCTCAGGGTGTACCCAAGTTGTATGGCGTATTTAATAGCACAATACCGAACAGAGCTGCAATCCTAAGTTGTCTGCGTACCTCAAATGCAGGGAAGCAATTGATATGTATATGTTTTCTCTTAATAAGATTTCATTTTGGTGTTGGAATTGGATACAGGACCTACTTTTTAAAAGAAATTGTGTGGATGGTTAATCAAAAAGGTTAATGCAGTAGTGACAAGAACAGCTTTTGTTCTGTATTGTGCCTGGTTTTGTCAGAACTGTACATGTTCCAAGTTTATGGACTATACTGTCACACTGAGCAGCAGTCATCCTAACAAGAAATTTATTGGTGCATTATGTTTTATTGCGATGCCAAGGGGGTAATTTTGCAGATTCAGTGTTTTATGTACCATTTTTCTTAGAATCATGTGTTTCCGAATTTGGTCAGTTCTTTTCTCAAAATGGTGTACGGTATTTATTGTTGCACGGGCAGTTCTCTCTGGTGGTAAGGACTTATGAAACTGTTGGGCTTTCTACTTTCCTGGTTCAAAGTGTCTAGTTGAAATACTAGGCCTACAGTGCTGGGCATAAAGACATGTTCCCTTTGAAGTTACTATGAATCAGTCTGCAGCCATAATCTGTTGGAATGGAAGGAGTCCAGTAAGAGTCCAATACTTTCATACATCTTTGTGGCAGATGTACAGAAGTTCCACAAAAGTTTTTTTTACCAAGTATTTATGAATCTCATGGCTTACGCGTGAAAATCGGGTTTTCTTCATCTCACGAGTTGGGATTGTAGGCAGCAGAACTGCTTGGTCTAAAAGAATTGTTCAGTCTGAGTGTGCAGCTGAACCAGTTCAGATACAAGTTCCAATAGTTTTAAGGACATCAGAATTATTTATGATTTTTTAAATGCAAACTAGTCCCGCTTGTTTAGGTGATTGACGCAGGATAGTGTTTGCATGATATTTGTAGATCATCCTCAAAGAGAGGCATCTGTGGTTTATATATGTTCCAACAAAGGAAATGACTTGTACAAGAAAGGGTATTTAACAATAAAACATCGTGAAATTTGTAATTTTCTGCATTGACGTGATCTTGTGCAGGTAATAGGGATCATCTGTTAACATTTTAACAGTTGCTTTTAGTTTACTTTCATTGTTAATCATTGACGTCATTTACTAACGGAGAAAGGAGTCATCGAACTGCAGACGAGGGGGAGGTGATTATGGCAATATGGGCATCTGAATAAAAAGGCCTAGATTCATTTATATAGTGCAGTCTGTGTCTGAAAACCGACTTCAGTCAACATTGGATCTTTTTATGGTCCGCTTGCAAGATGCGGCGATGTGAAAACATCTAACCCTGTAAGACCATTAGCCCTGGTAGCTCAACAGGACTGCTTTTAAGCTAGGCATTAGCATTCCACTGAAGTGTGGACCTTCGTAAGTGGGATCCACGAAGAGCAATGCCAAAAACAGACAAAGAGGAGGGAAGGGTCCAAACTTCCAAAGTAGGTAATTTGATAATGTTCCTTATGATAAATAGGCAGTAGTTGAAATGAAATGGGACGGATGTGCGATGATATTTTGAGACTATTTTGTATATTTGCGTGTTTTCATTCAAACAGTGTCCTATTTTCTATCTGTTTGTGCCATCATCGTCGAAACGTTTCATGATCGACGTCTGTAATCATATTTTGTAATTTTTTGTCTCAACTCTGTATTTCGGGCTTGCTAAGTCGAAAGCTATCAAAGTATTTTTAAACTCTTAAACGGAAGTGTTTTTATCATTTAAAAAAAGTTAGAATGATCACTATAATATCAGTTTCAGCAACACTTTAGATTCAAGCAGGCATAAATAGATTAACTTATCTTCTTTGTATTTATATAGCACCAATCTTTAAGGTGTCAGTCAAATTCTGCTTCAAAGCAATAATTTGCATATTGAAGCCTCCAGAGTGACTCAACTTGACAGTACAAGGCAATAGAAGTGGTAGCAGCATTTGACAAAAGTTCAATAAATGAACTACCTTTCAATTTGACATATACGGATCAGAAATCTAGCAAAAAGCATATTAATTCATTCTATCATCACTTCTATTTATGCTCAAATTTATTTCCTCTGCTGCTCAAGGCCATGTCGTTGTTGTGTAAGCCTAAACTTCTACAGTCCAGCAGTTTTGTTGTCATGAGCCAATCCTTCTAGAATAAATTGTTTGCGGAGGCTGGCAACGTATAAGGTGAAGTCCTAAACCTCAGATTGCCTCTTTTCGTTAAGCACTTGTCTTCCTCTTCATGTTTTCAAATCTGACGGTTTCTTTTTATTTATTTCAGAAATTTATATAGCACCTCTTCAAGGTAGGTTACTCAGAAGCGCTCCCGGCCCAACCACAGCTAAATAAAACAGTTTTTAGGTACTTAAGGAACAGAGCGGAGTGACCCCTGGGAATTAAGCGCAGTGTAACAGGGAGACCATTCCAATCTGTAGGACCTGCAACAGAGAATGAACGACGCTGTCGGATAGCAGTCCTTGAGCGGGGAACCAGAAGCTCAGCGTGGTTCACCGATCGAAGGGTGGATCGACGCTGAACTCCCAAGGTGGAACAACAGAGTTCTCGGATACGGTGGAGCTATAATTCAAGTTGAACTGCGTGCAGCAATTTTGCAAATTACGAAAACCAAAGAAAAACTACGAGAAGAATTTTCGTCCTTGATATATAGAAATTTGCCACAGTAGCTGTATCAACTATCAATGACAAGTTTTGTTAAAGAAGCAATCTGAACACTGATGAAAAGTACCTAACTCCAAACGACTCATTGTTTATTTTCAATATGTGGATTGAATCCAAGCGGATTTTCGGGGTTTGTGGGTTTCTTTGTTTCTTCGTAGAGTTCAAATAATTGTCCAATCTGATCTTGAGAAAATTTGCTTAGATCTTCTTCGGAAAGTTTGACACCAAAGCGATCATAGTGAGACTTTCTTCCCATCTGCTTGCTCAGAGTTATAGCGTAATTCTGAAAGAAATGATGATCAATTATTAATAAAGTGCAGGGAAACTAATCTCAGTAACAAACATATCAAACAAAAGAGTGGAATATCAGAAAAGCAATAATTCCATTGACTCATTGTCTACACATGAGATACTGTATGTTTGACTACTATAGAATACTATTAATTAGCAACTTCTTCTGGGCCAATGCGTCTAGTACAGTGTTTGTATGCGCACTTGTTATAGCACCCCTTGAAGCTCTCTCTACTCAGAGGCGGACACTGCATCGGAGTTTCACGCCGAAGCGCTGAGCAATTGTGAGTGAAGGACTTCCCCAAGGTCCTTACGCGGCGAGGTGGATTCGAACCTCGAACCTTCCGGTTTCAAAGCAACGACGCCACCACTACACCACCGCGCCCCACAGTGGTTCCCAACCTGTGGCCCGCGGGCCAAAAGTGGCCAACCAGGCCTTAAAATATGGCTTTCGTCTCTCAAAGAATTAAAAAATATATGAAAAATTGACCATTTGTAATGATAGAACACATAATTATTTTATATTTCAAACTTTTATTTTGACGTCCATAAATAACATCAAATATTCTATTTTGATTCAAATATAGCAGTTTTATGCGCTTTAAGTTAATTAAATTTTACATTTGTGGCTCCCTAATATCCTTCAACAAAGAAAAAGTGGCCCTCGTGTCTTCTAACTTACGAAAAGTGCCCCTAGAGTCAAAAAGGTTGGGAACCACTGGTCTAGTACAAGACAGCTGCCTCTAAGCCAAGTAATCGGCTCAACGTGCATTTTTAAGATCAAAGCAGAGATCGCCCAATTAGATGGATAGATTATAGGCAAGTATCGCACTAGGAATGAAACAATCCAATCAATTGATCACATAAATTTATATAGCACCCATTCAAGATCACTACTCAGAGGTGCTCGTGTATAGTACCAACGACTTACAGCATTATTTTTATTCATTTATTAGGCGACACTCTATTCGATCGTGGTAATGTTGATACGAGTGCAAGTATAATAGCACTTCTGATTAGATAGTCTTGAAGGGATACTAATCAAGTCCTAAAAAATTAATAAATAAAACAATAAACATATGCCTACCATGTACTATATTATTCAAGTGAATTAGAACGGAATCTACTATATTATTTAAGTGGATTAAAACAGATAATGATTAAAGAAGATATTGTCTAAAGCTACACCAACCGTCCATTCCTTCATGAACAATGGCACAAACTCGGGTGCAGCTTCTTTGTGTCTCTTGAATTCATCGCGGACGTATTGGTCTCCTAGAGCTTGTAGTTCCGGTGGCATTCCACGGTGCAGACGGAGAATCGCTTTGTACAAGATTCGCACGTGTGAGACGTGAGATTTTAGGTCCATCAGCGATCAATTTTACCTGAAACTTATTTTAGTAATTTCATTATTCTTACAGAGAAAAATACACACGTAGGTGCCTAATTGTCTAATTAATATCTGACTGGATGTGTTTATTTGTACAAGTTAAGGCATCTGTTTATGATAAACTGTACAACATACATTCTGCTTGTCCTCAATCTTTGAAGTGGTTCACTAGTTCAAGTTTTATAAGGCAATCTCAAACCTGTGTTAGCCAAAAAACATTCTTACAGCAGATATTTATGTACCAGGGAGGGTATCCTAGATTCTGCCAATTGAATATGGACAAGCTATTAATTAAATTGTTTTATATATCTGAAAATCATGAAAAATCATTTGAAAATCATGCGGTTAAACCACAGTTTACGCTGCTAAATTATTTTTTAACAAAATATGTTGCAAAAATATTCTGTTATAAAAGAAACATTTTAAGAGTTCTGGTTGCTTTTAAAGTGGTTAAATGTTCATTATAACTGTCAGCAATTCAACAACTACTTACACGAAGAATTATTTTTGACAATCAAACATCCACTGTCAAAATCCCCAAAACCAAATTCTGCTGAATCCCAAATCAAATTCACACACAACCTAATGATTTTTGAACACCAAACTGTGTTATCAGCAGCACAAACAGAACCACAATACAGTGTATTTAATTTAACTGAACAGTTTTCGGGAGGGAGTTCGGCCGCTCACTAGGAAACTCGAGTGTGTATGCTCAAACGCTAAATTTGCTCAAACGCTAAATTTGCACACATGAGTACCATTCTCTATAAAACTAGTTTCGAGAAATCTGACCGCGTATATTCCGCGTATAGGGGTTTCGTGGATTTTGGTTGGCCCCGCAGCAAGGACCTGACCCCAGAGGAAGGGCATGGTAAGGTCGGGTTTAGGGCAGTGTCGTCACTAGATAAAACGTCAAAAACTTTCCCTGCATGAGTAATTTCTCCATACGTCGCGTTGCTGGACCTTCAGCCGCAGAAAAACCATGCCTTCGTGTCTGCCCCGCGGTCCCCTACCTAGCAATTTCTTTTTGGAGCCATGGGTCTGCATTGCTGACCTCTTGCTTTCAAGTGGTCATCTTATGTAAATTTCGGAAACTAAGTACACAAGAGCCATGAAAATGTGTAATAATTCAAATGTAATTATATTAGAAGAGAATACGAAACATACTTATCAAACAATAAAAATTTTCCTTCCAATGCTAGCGATATTACGGGTCGTTGTCTTGAACACGACGCAAGGACGATTTATACACATATAGAATCCTTGAACACGACGTAAATAAGATTGTGTAGTCTTTGCAAAGGCATCGATCAAGTCGTGCATAATAATTGTTGTAGCCAACGACCTCATATATAGCGCTATGACCTAGGAATAGTGTGAATAAGTAAGTATGTAAAGTGTACTTTCTTAGACATAGACGTAGACATATTTTTATTGATCCCAACAATTCAATTGTACATGTATGCTTAACAAAGTATAGAAATAATCCGCAATAAGAAGATACTCGGTGAATAGGTAGATTGGTAGAACAAGATTGAGGGAACAAATAGGCACGCCCAGGGCTGTAATCAAGGGTATACGCGGGTATACGGCGTATACTTACCTCCGGGGAAAAACGGCAGCGTATACTCACCTCCCGAAAAGTAGGGTATACACTGAAAAAAGCAGGGTATACGGGTATACGCTATATGCTGTTTAAGACGGTTTTTGGGGACCGGATGACGAAAAAGACGGCGAAACGGACGACTTTTCCCAAGATTTTGGCCGGATGACTAAAAAAAAAAGGTCATCAGATTTTTCAGACGGGGAAATCAGTGCCGGCGCTAGCACCCCCCGTACCCCCCAATTGGGGGGGCCCCGAGTTTGAAAGGGGCCCCCAAATTTAGCTGGTCATCATGCCTATTTGTGACTGTACATATCCAGTCTGGTGCATACCTCAACTAACCATGTGGCACTGCCATAGCAGACCTAAAGCAAATATCATACTGGTTTTGAGTGTAAGTATAAAGCCATTACAGTTTGAAAGGGGCCCCCAAATTTAGCTGGTCATTATGCCTATTTGTGATTGTGCAGATCCGGTCTGGTGCATGCCTCAACTAACCATATGGCACTGCCATAGCAGACCTAATGCAAATACCATACTGATTTTGGGCGTAAGTATAAAGCCATTTAAACTAACTCAGGCAATTTCGTCCACTTTCTCAAACACAACGCTTATAAATTGTAACTTATTCTAATTGCTAATTGGATGAGGCCTCAAAATAAAACCTGCGTGAGGCCCAAACATTAAAGCCTGTGTAGGGTTCCAGATGTCCTTGGTATGTGTCTGATCTCAAGTTTGCAAGGGGTCTCAAATGTAGCTGGTAATTATACCTTTCATTACTGTTCATTCCTGAAACCACGCACCGAATTATGTTTTAACGCAAAGCATATAAAATAATATTACTCAAACCAATAGAGCATTGTCCTTCAACCAAAGAGGAGACTTGGGGTGTGGACAGGGGCGCGGCCCCACAATTTGTGGTTGGGACGGAATCCTTGTATCCCCAATATTTCAGAAATATTTCATAAGTATCATCCACTGCCCATCAATAATGATCAATTTTTGTTCAGATGACAGCCTATAAATGCTACCATTACAGTTGGCAAATCGGAAAAATTTAAACAATGGAGAGGGACACAGAAGTCCTAAACCACGACTAACAGCAATGAAAAATAGTTATTTTTGTAAAGATGACGGCTTAAAATTTCTACCATTGCAGCATGGAAATTCCAAAAAATTTAACAATTGGGATGGGACATTTATTGAAGTCTTACACCATGTCTTTCAGCACTTATAGTATGAGAAATTTTGCTGAGATGACAGCTCAAGGTATGGGGGGGGCCCAAGTTTTTCTTGGGGGGGCCTCAGGTACCCTAGCGCCGGCACTGGGGGAAATGGACGACTTTTCTCAAGATTTTGGCCGGATGACTAAAAAAAAAAGGTCATCAGATTTTTCAGACGGCGAAATGGACGAAATTTTCCGGAGACCAGCGTATGCCCACCTCTAAATTTACCAGTACAGCCCTGGGCACGCCAAAAGGGACAAGTTCCGCTAAGTAGGGGCCTAATTTACAAAGTGAAGTGTGAAGTAAAAACTGAAGGGAGATTTGGAATGCAAAGATATTACTTAAATGAGGAAACAAAAAATTATATAAAAAAAACAAAATAGTAAACACTACCGTAAAAATTCAGAGAAAGAACAGAATAAAAGCAAAAGCAATCAAACAATCAAAGAAATCAGCATCAGCATGAGTAACCCTCATGCCTTTAACAGAAAACATTAGACACAAGCAAGCGCTCATTGCTTTACAAACAATGTTAATGTTAAAGCTAACTACGATGAAGAAAATATTATGAATAAAACAAAATAGGCTAATAGTCATTGCATTGCAGGCCGTCTGTTCTGATAGTAGCCTACGATTATGTGATTTTTGTTCATGTGAATTGTATAACTGTATGCCCGACACTAGGGTGTCCCACGATTGCACAGGAACAATATTTTTCTTGAAAATTGAAATGCAGTCCCTCCAAACAGTTTCCTTATGGTCCTATGATAATACCTGCCAAATTTCATGACATTTTAAAAATATTTAGAGGTCCCCCAAAGCTCATACAATTTGTGTAGGTTGTCACAAATTATACGTACGACGTCTCTGAGCTTCAAAATTTTGGATGTTCACACTTTGATATCACTAGCATGCTTTTGTAGTGCTTAATACCATTATATTGCTCTGAAATACTAAAATCTACAAACATGCAACCTTATTGTGTTTGTGAATGAGGTTTTTCAAACATAAGGATGACAGTTAAGCTCTCGAGCAAACCAAGGATGTAAATCTGTCGTGCAATGGGATTGCAGGCTGCTACCTCTACATGGCAATTATAATCATCACTGGAGTGGATATGGATAAGGTTAACAGATTGTCAGTCTGATTTCTTCTCTAGTTGATGGAAGTACTAACATTTTGGTGTGCCAAAGTTGACCTCTGGACCAGGACAGGAATCAGCGGTTGCAGTTTGAATCTTTTGAAGTCTTGGCAGTGTGATGCATTAATTATTGGCAAATGCTTTGAGACAACGGCCTTCAATAACTGCATATTAAATTGAGCTTGCAGTGCCTTGCACGCTTCTACATCAGCCATCAGTCGTAACGTCTTGTTGACATCACATAAATCTTTTAAGTCCTGTTGCCTGATGGATTCTTTGTGTTCTTGGTAAAGTTTGTCCATCAGTGGTCTGTAATTAAACTCTTCGAGCCATTTAAAGATGAATGTTGCAATCTTGTTCACCGTCAACCAAACCCTCGACAAAATTTAATGCTACTGCAGTCTGCATCTAGTAAATCATAGGAATTCATTACTGAACAGCTTCAGCGTGCTCATCCTCGAATTATGACATCAAGAACTTCCTCAGCTCTTGTTATCCATAGATGGATTGAGCAATTCGCTAACAGTTCGCAAGCCTGATGCATATCACAGAGCGAGTTGGATGGGCAAGACAATATAGATCGATTTGCTTTATGATGTAAACGAATCACACATACATTTGACGATCGTGATTTACAGGGCATCCAACTCCAAAAATTCTCACATTTGTGGTTGACATCTACAGTCAGGCGGTGTTCTCATGTATTCGCTGCTCTCATTGAATTAATCAAAAGCTTTATAATTCTGACGATGCTGCTCTAGATGACAAGTCTGTAAATGATGCAATGTCATTCTGGTACCTAAGATATAAGAAATAGCAATTCTCTCTGTTCTTTCAGTTATTGTCTCGTCCATGTGGATTAACGAGGTTTATCTCTTCCAAAAAGTTTTTCACTAACTATATATACTGCATTCAATGACAGTTTTCTCGATCTTTCAGTGAAAGAGCGGCGAGATAGCCAATTGTATAAGACCACATGTGATTTTTCATAACTTGGTCTGTGTAAATGACCGTGTTGAACGAACATGACACAGTTCTGATACAAAATTTCAGTTCAACAATAACGAAGAACGGAGACAATTTCTCGTATAAGTTGACGAAAAACATAGGCACATGTTTTCTAACCGCAATCGTGACAATCTTGCTGACATGCAGGCTATAAAATGTAGAACGTAGAACTGAAGAACAAGTTGAGATGTGTGCAGTGATGTAGAATAAGCAGATCAGTATATGAGAATAGTGAAAAAATAACGGGCCATACGTTGATTTGTGTGTAGCTGCATGGTTTGTGCAATTAAGAATTCCCTGTGTGGTCCTAGGAAAAAATAGGGGGTTGAACCCCTCAGCCCCTCATAAGTTCTTACCATGAAGCAGATGAAGGTATGGAGGCGCTAAAACCATGACTTGTTGCATTATCAAGCATTTGTAATGACTACTCCCAGTGATTAGTTGTTCGTACACTGATACTGTGAAAGCCGAGAAATCTCAATTTGTTCACGAATTTTGCATTTTTTGAGCGTAAGACTATGCCCAAAATATCCATTGTATCCAATAAAGTTAGATACCTGCAAAGTCTACCATTTAAGATCTTTCCAATGGTATTAAATTTGTTATAATAGGATCAAGGGTTAGGCTCTAAAGGCATTTAGAAGTTGGACACATCAGGCGCAAATTATGTCAATATGGGTAAAATTTGGGTGGCTTGGGGGACCCCTAAATATTTTTGTAGTGTCATACAAATTTTCAGGTGTTATTATGGGTCCATATGGAAACTTTTTAGGGGGACTGCATAGAAGATTTCTGAAAACATATTTTTTGGGACAGCCTACCCGACACTGTAAGCGCTTGCGATCCGTCGGACTGTTCAATAAAGGATTTTAAAACTCGAATTAGAGGCGGTAGCTACTGTAGCTTACAGATGGTAGGTTAGCCCAGCGTTTCCCAAAGTGGGTTCCGCGGAACCCAAGGTTTCCGCGGGGCGAGCACAAAGGTTCCGCGAGAAATTGAGAAAAAGAATTTTTTGAGAAATTTTGCTGCAATACAACAGGCTTTGGGAAGGGCCTCATGGGCAAGCTAAAGCAAAACAGGTTAAGTGATAGCTAGCAGTTTAGCCAAAAAACATAGAAAAGGCAGATCAAATAGAGAAAACAGAATCTGTAGAGAGCCTCCTCCACACCCTCCATTCGCTCTCTTCCTCCACACCATCCAATCGCTCTCTTCCTCCACACCCTCCATTCGCTCTCTTCCTCCACACCATCCAATCGCTCTCTTCCTCCCCACCCTCCATTCGCTCTCTTCCTCCACACCCTCTCAAACGCTCTCTTCCTCCACACCCTCCAATCGCTCTCTTCCTCCACACCCTCCAATCGCTCTCTTCCTCCACACCCTCCAATCGCTCTCTTCCTCCACAACCTCCAATCGCTCTCTTCCTTCACACCCTCCAATCGCTCTCTTCCTCCACACCCTCCAATCGCTCTCCTCCTCCACACCCTCCAATCGCTCTCTTCCTCCACACCCTCCAATCGTTCTCTTCCTCCACACCCTCCAATCGCTCTCCTCCTCCACACCCTCCAATCGCCCTCTTCCTTCACACCCTCCAATCGCTCTCTTCCTCCACACCCTCCAATCGCTCTCTTCCTCCACACCCTCCAATCAATCTCTTCCTTCACACCCTCCAATCGCTCTCTTCCTTCACACCCTCCAATCGCCCTCTTCCTTCACACCCTCCAATCGCCCTCTTTCTTCACACCCTCCAATCGTTCTCTTCCTTCACACCCTCCATTCGCTCTCTTCCTCCACACCCTTCAATCGCTCTCTCCCCCACACGCTCCATTCGCGAATGAAACAGAATTGCCGTGAACCTTCACACTCTAACCTCATCTAGGTTATTCTCTCAGTCGGATCCACAAGTCGGGGTTTCGAAAACAGAGCAAATCAATTTTTCATCATATTGTAAGAAAAGTAAACTTACTATAATTACGATCGACTTGGCTCGGCCGACTATAGACTCGATCGACTTCGTCGACTAGCCGATCTTTCGACGACTCGATCGACTTGGCTCGGCCGACGATCGACTCGATCGACTTCGTCGACTTGACCTAGTTTTGTCTCTTGCTCACCATCTGCCGTTATATGATCTTAAAATGAAATTATACGATGGCAGATATGTGTCATAAATCTGTGTGACGTAACAATAAGCCTAATTTCGTAATCTCAGTGAATTTATAGATTTGCACTGTAATCGTAGTGACGTAACAATAGGCCTCGTTTTAGATTATGTAAATGAATCTCAATGATTATTACCGTAAACCTGTGTAATTATGGAAGTTAGTCACAATAGGCCTAGTTTATACTCTCAAAATGTACTTCTATGATAACAGATCATTATCATAATCGAAGTTAACCACAATAGGCCTATTTCATTCTCAAAATGAACTTCTTTAATAGTAGGTCTGTATCATGATCGAAGTGACGTCACAATGGGCCTAGTTTTATATTCTCAAACTGAACGTATAATAATAGATTTGTATCATAATCAGAGCGATGTTGCATTTAAACAGTCCCAGTTTCGTATTATGAAAATGAAATAATATGACAGCAGATCTGTATGATAATCGAAATTACGCCACAATAGACCTAATTTCGTTTTCTTAGTGAACTAATTCAATAGTATAATTGTATTATAATAGAAGTGACGTCACTAAAGGCCCCGTTTTATATTCGCAAAATGAACATAATATACTGGCAGATCTGTATAATAATCGAAGTGACGTCACACTAGACCTTGTTTATATTCTCAAAATGCGTTTCCATAATAGGCCTAGTACATTTGTATCATAATCGATGTGACGTCACAATAGGCGCTGTTTTTAATTCTCTATGTGAACTTATAATATAATAGTAAAATTGCATCATAATCAGAGTGACGTTACAATAGGCATTGGCATAGTTCTGTATTCTCAACATTAATGAAATAGTATGACTGCAGATCTGTGACCTGATCGAAGTGACGTCACAATAGGTCGAATTTCGTCTTTTCAGTGAACTTATTTAATTGTAGAATTGTATCATAATCGAAGTGACGTCATAAAAGGTCCCGTTTTATATTCTCAAAATTAACATCTATACATGACTTGTATACAGGCCTATAATAGTAGATCTGCATCATGCTCATTCAGAAGCGGATCCAAGGAACTTGAAGGAAGGGGCCCAAGGGGCAATCCGGCCATGCACCACCCCAGGGGCGGATCCAGGGGGAGGCCCAATCCGGCCATGGCCCCCCTCCATTTAGAAAATTCTTTAATTTTGACCTGCTATTTTGCTCGGAAAGTAGACGTGCCCCCCATGAGTAGTTCCGTAGGCCTTTGGCCCTTACCTTCGAAAATTTCTGTATCCGCCCTTGCACCACTCCACACCACCCCATTCAGAGATTCGCATATGACGTGGTCCCTCTCTCCATCAGGCTTCAAGAAGCTGCAAATCAACGCAACGGGAACAGAAAGGTGAGAGAGATAGTAGGCCTAGAACATGACTAAAAAGCCATCAGGTTTTAAATAACCGGAGACGCCACGGGTTTTTAGAAGTTTTTTGGGCGAAAGACTAAAAAAAGATTCTTTCGGCGGAAGACCAACGAAAATTCTTTTCGGCCCAAGACCACAAATTTTGTCCGCCCTCTTACAAAATTTCTGTATCCGCCCCTGTATTCGTTCAACTCAAATCGAAATCGTAGACCTACGTCTATAGTCAACTTTGACAGTTCCACTTACACGAAATCGCCAGCTGCCAAAAGGTTCATTAGCTCGTGTGTGATCGTGTGCAAAAAATTAATTACGTCATTATGTCATGTAGGTCACTTTGAGACTTCAAGAAATAGTAGGCCTAAGTAAAATATTTCTAAATCTAGTCGAGTAGATGAAACAACGATCGACTCGACTTGGCAAGACTCACGATCGACTCGACTTGCAAGTCGATCGAGTCGACGATTTTATAAAACGGGGCCTTTTGTGACGTCACTTCGACTCGACTTGGCCGAGTTATGATCGACTCGATCGATCGACTCGACCAAAAGTGGCCTGCCAAGCCTAAAAAATGGCCCTCGTCTCTCAAAGAATTAACAAAAAATATATGAAAAATTGACAATTTGGACAGGATTGAACACGAAATTATGTTCAATTACAAATTATTTTATTTTGACGTCTATAAATGACATCAAACATTCTATTGAGAATCAATAAATTATAGCAATTTTATTTGCTTTTAGTTAATTAAATTTTAGCCTTGTGGCCCCCTAATGTCCTTCAAAAGTGGCCCTCTTGTCCTTCCACTTGGAAAAAGTGGCCCTAAAGTCAATAAAGGTTGGGAACCACTGGCTACAGCATGATGCAAACAATGGCTGTCAGCCAGTGCCTAAAGTGTGGAAAAATAAGTGCCTGGATGCCCCTTACCTTTCCAAAAGAAGTGCCAGGACGCCCCTTACCTTTCCAGTCTGTGCTCACCAATAAGTGACTGGACGGCGTTCAGATTTTAAAATAAGTGCATGGACGCCGTCCATGACCGTCCAGGCACACTTTAAGCCCTGCTGTCAGCGCTGGAGCAGCAACAGAACTATCAGATAACAGAAAAGATACAGAAGTGCCATTACAGTCACAGATGGTTTCATCCAGCTGACCCTGCAGATCGACGATAGAGGAATTGCTCTCTCAAGTGCTCTCAACAGATAGGCATATCCTACATGTAGGTCGTCATTCGATTATTTTGTGAGAGACGTCCTTCTGCTTCCAAAGACTTTCAGACTTTCAGCGCTAATCCAGCTCTTGAACGCTGCGACCTTCGTGGGTTCTTTGGTTATCTTAGCCCTATGTTCGATTTGGAAGACGGCCGATCGCCTTCTGATGTAAATTTCGGAAAATAATCGGCCTAATCTAGATTATAATAATAAATTATTATTAATCTGCCTCTCTTGGGACAATTATACCACGGCACTCTGATCTTCACTGGATTGCGCTACAGAAAACGCCCGCTTAAACCCAGCTACAAATCATAACAAACAACAAAGATAATGACGTCATCAGCTGATATCGATGTTGGAACTTGGAAGACATATAGGTTCTATACTCTATAGCGTCTAGACTTCATAAATATTGCGAAAATTTAAGTGTTTCCGAGGCCGTCAGCGTTCGATTTCTACATATTTTTCGAAATCAACAGTTTGTGATTGCGGTGATCGTTTTTGTTGAAGACGACACATTCAGGAAACATGTAATTTTAGATTTTCTTTTCTTTCCAAAGCGTCCTAATATTTTCGCCGATAGCCATATAGACCACGTGACGGTCGCCAATGGCAACGTATTGTTAAGAGTCGTCTGATAGAGTATCATGGAAAGTACTGTAGGTCTAAGGCTAATATGGGCCATTAAGATACTAATTAAGTCTTCTCCCATTTTATTGCCTGCAGAAGC
The DNA here is from genome assembly GCA_949752735.1 of Lumbricus terrestris. NCBI lineage: Eukaryota > Metazoa > Annelida > Clitellata > Crassiclitellata > Lumbricidae > Lumbricus > Lumbricus terrestris. Next base: position 9,296,710 of record OX457043.1, on the reverse strand, counting down.
AACTGAGCGTGTAGTTTTTGTTATTCCATGAATAACTTCGCACGAGTTGCGGTAAAAATACTATGAAGGAATAATATTATTCTTTATTCTGCCATTTCTGTGCATACAATTTTTTTATGCCGTCGACCCTACTCGTTTTCAATAAATTGATTAGGGGAGATCTTGCATCACCGCTTTCCTATTTCTAGTAGTATTCTTTCTTTTCTCCCGTTCTAATGTTATCTCATAGTAGTTTCCATTCTTTGTCGTTTTCGTTCTTTGTTATATTCTCTCTTTTCGTGTTCGTTCTTGGTTAGGTTCTTTGTTTCTGGTTTTGTTCTGAGTTATGTTCTTTCTTAGTCGTTTCAGTTCTTAGTTATGTCCCATGTGTTTGTTTTCGTTCTTAGCAGGGCAGTTTTTAAGGAATTTTTAGAACTGCACAACTCCTTTCCTTTCCCATCTTCCGTGGTAAATTACTTCCAATCGGACCTTTTTTGCTAGTTTTAACTGCACAGAAGTGCTTATACAACAGCACAAATCCATTTAGAACTGCACATTTTGTGTAAAACTGCACGTTAAAAAGCCCTGGTTCTTAGATATGTTCTTTCTTAGTCGTGTCAGAAAGAAATCAGGTCTTCGTTTCGCAGGGATTTCTACTTTGACATGTAGGCTAACTTTTTAGTTGCTGACTGCAATTTTTATGTGTTTTTTAGATTCTCAGTCACTCATGGATAGCCTGAGTTTGACGTGAACGAGCCAGTTTAGAACGTGAACTTAATTGCGAACGCGTGTTGGAGAATCCTCATAATGACGTCGTACACTTCACAGATGAAGTGGACGGATTATTGAAATGGATTGACGATAAAGAACAGTTTATTCTGCCGATGATTGTAACACCAAGCAGGGAAGAGAACAAAAGGAAGCTCAGGTAATAATTAATAATTAATTATCAGAGTGGGTCATTGGAAATGAAAACGTTATATAGAAACGGTTCAAAAATGTCAAGCAGTAACCTAAAGAATCGTATTAATTAATGCTCAGCTGATAACTCCCGTAGCGTCACTGTAGGCCTAATAAAGTGCGCAGCTCCGTCTATAGGTAAAAGTCGGCGTGCAAGCCATGTTCCAACTCAGTAGGGTTGCCAGTTGTCCGCATTGAACCGGACATTCCGGTATTCTGAGGTCCTGGTTAGCTTATGTAAACTACCATATTCGTCTACGTATTACGTCTAATGATAAATCTCGTGCTATCTAATCATAATGCATTTGCGTTTGTGTTTGTGGAGGCGCCCTTCTAAGGCATGTGCTGTATTACAATTGTATTCGCAAATTCGCAAACCGCTCCATAACCATTGCCGTTCCACCTCTTATCTCTGGAAGAAACTTCCACCAGGACTTCGGGTCTTCGGCAAACTTCCGACCCATCATACGAACTCACCAAAACTCCACCTCTCGCTATCTCCCCACAGGTCTTTCGCTCAAAACTGAAAACATTGCTCTTTCACAAATCCTATCCTGATTCTTCCTCTTAATAAGCTGGTTCCCGCGATTTGGCTTTTGTGAGCGCTGTAGAAGTCTCGAGATTACGATTACGATTACAGCGCCATAGAAATTGTCGTCATTATTATTTTTATTTATATATTGTTTTATTATTATGATTTTTATTGTTTCAACAAATATTCCAAACAGGCAAACAGAACAAAAGTCTTGAATTTTAGTGAGTCCAGCCACCCTCATCCATGTCAATTATTATTATTATTATGATTATTATTTTTAAAATTATTGTTACTATCATTCTTATTATTATTACTATTATTATTATTATTATTATTATTATTATTATTATTATTATTATTATTATTATTATTATTATTATTATTATTATTATTATCATGGGCGGAGTTTATCAGGGGCTATAGGGGGCTAAGCCCCCAAGAAGACCCAGATTCATTTTTTAACCGTGTAAATTGTATCTTTTCCCGGACTTAGCCCCCCCAAGAAGGCTTTAGCCCCTCCAAGAACAAAAACCAAACTCCGCCCTTGATTATTATTATTAATTTTTTTAGCGCCCGAGGTACATATGATCCTTCAGGCTTTAAAAACAATCAATACTAAAAGCTGTGTTGTTCTGGAGTTAACGATCATCGTCACCGGTCGATTGTGCAAAGGTGGAACGAAAAGAAACAGCATTAAGGCGTTGAGTCTCCAACTTTATTATTATTATTATTATTATTATTATTATTATTATTATTATTTATGCCCAAAAGCAGTTCATTAGCCAAAAGCAAATCGACAGGCATGCCGCAGGAATGGTCAAAATTGATTCCAGGTCCAAAGTGGTGAGCGAATTCTGTGAATCACGTGGTATGTTAGTTTTTGCAAGAGGCCTAAACTCATTCAGAAGTTACCAATGCCTTTTTTTATTCAGTTGTCGCAGATGAAATACTGGTAGGCCTACAGTGATACACCCAGAGAATGTTTTGCCATATAGGCTTCCTATAGGCTAATAGTAATATACTCGAGCAAAGTAAGTCAGAATTCCTTATAAAATGGTACGAATGCATTCCACACAAGGCATGTAGGCCTAGGTAGGCGGCGCAGACCCTATAGAACTGATAAAAGATGATAATGGCTTTAAATTTTGCATAAATTAGGCAAAAAATTACATGCAGAGAATCAACTAGCCTATGCGTTTTGAGATTAGAATGTTATAGTCTCTCCTAAAGTAGTAAGCGATTGATACTAAGTTTGTTTGCCGTTTAAAATAATCTACAAGACAATACTAGATAGCCTGCTATCTGCCAACGATGCATCTGAGTTCTGAAATAGTCCACGCGTTTAAACTTAAATGGATAGCTATACTGTGAAGCAAAGAATTCGTTGCTCAGCATTGCTCGTGAATCCTTGCGTAACCTGGATTAAACTACGGCTGTATTATGTTATCGACGATCTCCAGCTTTGTTATTTCCTGTTCTGTCAACGGCTCAGATCCACGAGAGACGTTTTCGCCGTCAGTGTCTTGGAGATCACAAAGCTCTGTGTATTTATGAAGCAGGTAACGAATCTCGGCCACGGCAACTCTCTGATGGGCCACTCTTACTGCCACTTGCAAAAGCATTCTCTTCTTTTCAGTGGCTGACAAGTCGATTCCTTTGACTTCTGCTGTGAGTTTATTGGCCATGACGAGGATGCTTAGGTATGCGAAGGCAGCCGCTGCATCATACTGTTGATTACGATGGTTAAGCATCTCAATCAGTCTCCACATCAAAGCAATTCTAAAGTCGTCCGTTGCAAAAGCCTTCACGATCCTGCGACTTTCTTCAACCTCCTGTATCGCCATATAGAGAAGCCCAGAGGATGGAGCAAGATACGACGTCACGGAAAAGGAAACTTACCCTGCCTGCATAACCCCACATACGACACACATTACATAAGAGACCATAATAAAGTCCAAAAAGAAAAGTTTGCTCTGGAGCTAGTAGGCTCTATTGCTCAAATAAGAGTTCGTGAGCTGAAAATATTGGTCTGTCACAGAAGGTTCAGCATGTCTCTTACATTCAGTATCAATAGCCCTGTGTCCGTTAACTAAACCCGCTCCTTTCTATAAAGAAATGATATTTGAAATTCAGGCTCAACTATCTTCATGACGATGTTCAATTTCTTCTCTTCGTCATCCGACAACGATTCTGCAAGAGAATTGGAGACGGAACCACTGCGTAGATCGAATAGTTCTCTGTACTGTGGGAGAAGGTAGCGCACGTCGGCCTCAGCCACTCTCTGCTGGGCCACTCTCTCCGCGGACTGTATAAGTATTCTTTGCTTCTCAACGACTGTCAAGTCGATTCCTTTCACTTCTGCTGTGAGTTTATTTGCAATGATGAGGATGCTTAGGTAGGTGAAGGCAGCCGCTGTATCATACTGTTGATTACGATGGTTAAGCATCTCAATCAGTCTCCACATCAGAGCAATTCTAAAGTCGTCCGTTGCAAAAGCCTTCACGATTCCGTAATTTTCTTTAGCTTCATGTACTGCCATGTAGACAAGGAAATACTCGTTCTGAAGAATCATTTGGTCCATCTCTGGCAAACGTCTATCAGCACTGAGTGTGAGCTGTTTGTAAAGGATTCTAAGGATGTAATGGAAGGCTACTGTGGTTTTTATGCTAGATATGGTGCTGAACCGAATCGATTCTCTGTACAGACTTTTCACCTTTTCAGACTCAGAATTACTGAATGCTTTTCGAATCATTTCGCATTCTTCAAAATGGGCCAAATTTTCAAATAATGAATCATCAGCAAATTCCTTAGGTAAAGAATAACTCTCTACATTCTGGTGTGTGTCACGGATAAGTTCCGATTTGAAATTCACGAATGCTTTCCGAATCATTTCGCATTCTTCAAAATGTGCCAAATTTTCAAATAGTGAAACACCAATAAAATCCTCACCGACAGAATCACTGCGTGGGTCGTTTAAGGCTTTTTGAAAGTATTCGCGAGCTTTCTCTACATTCCGCAAGTTTGAATAAGTGCGTGCAGTGTCTAAAAAGTACAGAGCGTAGGAAACGTCATCGTAAGAACGGTTGCACTTCTCAAAACATTTGATCGATTCTAATAAATATGAGTGATCTGGATCACGAGCAATCGGGATTAGAATCTTCCAGAATGCTGCTCTTGGTGGTTTTTTGTAAGGCGCTGGAATGCGGCTTGGATCCAATGGATGACCAGGAGCCTTTATTACTCGGCACCCAAGAGGTTTATTACTAGAAACTTTATAAGTATTTTCAATTATTTTTTCACATTTGGGATGCTCCGTATAAATCCACAAAGCTTTGTATGCCAAGCCAATGTGATGGTAAATGATATCTTGAATGCGTTCTATGCCATCACCATTCAGAGCCCGTTTCAGCAGACCGATAGCCTCTTCCAAGTCCAGCGCCGACCCTGGACGCTGTCTTAATTCTCTTCCGGATCGCATCAAAATCACCGGATTATCTGGATCGTATTCTCTGGCGTTGGCAAATAAATCTTTAAGCGACAAACCCATGCAAAAGTCTTCTCTGACGCTTTCAAAGGGATAATTCTGTCTGAAGTGTTCGAATGTGTTCGCAAGATTCACCCACGTTTCAGCCTTCAAGTTGTTGGCGATATGGTCACTGCTGTCAACCGCCAAGACAAGTTCCTCCAGTCTTGATAACACTTCACCATGACTGTATCCATGGCTTGCAAGCAATTTCTTATTTGCATTCGTCAACATTGCGTATGTACTTACAAGATCATATTTCCAGAAAGCCACCAAGTCCTCCGGCACCGTTTCCGCACATTTATTTTGGTTCATCACATATGTTTCAGCTAGGACTTCTTCGTACAACTGAATACAACGAATCAGGGTATCACTTGTGATGGATAAACAAGTGTACATTGCTGCGATTTCTGCCTTTGCAATTAGCATCTGCGTTCTGTTATGAGAGATTGTCTGTTCTAGCTGATCCAGAATCTCTTCAGCTTTTTCGTCGATGCAATTACCCGAAGCATCCGCCGTTGCAATCATCAGCTTAACTTTGTTCCATAAAGCATTAAAATTGTCCGGCATAACACGAAGCACGTCCATATTTCTGATCGACGCAACATCGAATTTGCGAACTGCTTCGAATAGCATTGTATAGAAGTTAGCATGGAAGCTATATTGCTCATTGAGTAGTTCAAACCGTCGCTCGATTTCCTGTGCAATATTATTGGTAGAACTCTCATCACTATCAATTTCAATGGTTGCTTCAGGGTTCTTCACGTTTTCCTTGAAATCTGATGTGATAACCGTATGATCTATGCAGTTCTCCAAACTCAATGCATCAAGGAACTTGTTTTCGCTTGAATCCAGAACAGCTTTGTCATTTGAATTTTCGACGTCATTTGAATGTTCTCGTTCGTTGTCTTGCATTGTCTCTCGTTCGTTGTCTGGCATTGTCTCTCGTTCGTTGGCTGGCATTGTCTCTCGTTCGTTGTCTTGCATTGTCTCTCGTTCGTTGTCTGGCATTGTCTCTCGTTCGTTGTCTGGCATTGTCTCTCGTTCATTGGCTGGCATTGTCTCTCGTTCGTTGTCTGGCATTGTCTCTCGTTCGTTGTCTGGCATTGTCTCTCGTTCGTTGGCTGGCATTGTCTCTCGTTCGTTGGCTCGCATTGTCTCTCGTTCGTTGTCTGGCATTGTCTCTCCTTCACAGTCTCTATTCGCAGTGGTTTCACATTTTTCAACGAATCTGAACATCGTGTCGCCATCTTTGTCTTCGGCCATAATAGATTTCTCCATCAACCTTTGCAAAAATTCGGAATGAAAAGGAACAGAGTCTGAGATTGTTTTCAATCTCTTCTTAATAACTTGCTCACGATCAGCTGCTGAGTGTTCTGCAAAATTTAAATAGGATTATAGTCTTATAGATTATAATATGCGTATAATACAGAAGAAGAAAAAGCAAAGGGCCTCAGGTTATTCATGGGCTCTTCGTCAAGTCATAGAGACAATTCAGAGATAGCGAATGAAGAACAAGTTCCGGTTCCTCAATGCGAGAAGGAACGTAGAGCGGGCGAAAGGGACCATGAAGTCACCGTGCACAGCGAATCGCGGTGCGCGGCGGCCTGTGCAAGCGGAAAGGGGGCAACAAACTCACGCAGATAGGAGTGTGCCCACCAAACCTGATAAGCACCGCTACACCAAAGATGTAATCCTTTGCCACCAAGTCCTCCGGCACCGTTTCCGCACATTTATTTTGGTTCATCACATATGTTTCAGCTAGGACTTCTTCGTACAACTGAATACAACGAATCAGGGTATCACTTGTGATGGATAAACAAGTGAACTAGATGTAAGCTTACTGCGGGAAAGAAGTCAGTGCAAGATCTCACGCATATAGACCTATTGGGATAACCCTATGCGGTCTTAATTGGATAAGCACTTCAGTGGCGTCGACTGCATAGTGGCCTGATATATTTTGTCATGGTTGATGGCAAACAGAAGGCGGCAGTTGCGGTCAATTAAGATGTGATTTATATATAGATTGGACACACTTTGAGCCTGCAGTTGATTTTTTACGCTGTAGGCACTGATTAGGACTCTCCAAGGTCATCATGTGTTTGTTCTTAGCACACGTAATGAGATCTAAGTCTAAACATGGGTTTATGGGTCACTGCACCTAGGCATCAAAGCTGACGGCCGGTGTCACGAAATAGAGTATCCCCCGTGTTAATTGTATCCCCCCAAATTAAAAAAAGTCGAAAAACCGCTTCCGCGTGTATTTTTCTTTGCAAATTAATTTTCATCTGCCTTGTTTTGAACAATGACACTAACAGGTATGTTTATTCCTACTAGATAATTTGTTTTGCCCTGTTTTTAGAGCACTTTAAACATTTAAAACACTTAAGAACACTCAGAGTCACTAAATAAATTCGAGTTGCCTTTATATGGACATTGCTTAGGACACTTAAAGCAATTGGAGTCACTTAACATTTTGATTACAGCATAAATTTTTTTATTATGCGCATTTTCCAAAAAAGAAGGTAGAATGGTTTATCCCCCCGGATAGTATAGACCGGTTAATTCCATCCGGGGGGATAGATTAGTTCATCTCCCCGGATAGCTTTCAGGGGGGATACTCCGTTTCGTGTCACCGGTAGAGGCCAGATTTAATGCCTGCAGGGTTTGGTGGCCACACTTCTGATGGCCTTCCTTTCTATCGTCAGCTCCCTTTTAAGGCTATAGGGTCTAACATCATTTGCGACATAGGCCTAAGAGCCGCTCGAAAGTAGTAGTAGTTGCAGTTTAACGTAACTGTGTGGTACCATTAGCGATGCCCTCCTCCATTACCCAGGCGTGGGACTGGCACTGGCAGAGTGTGGCAAGTGGCGGATTAACTGTGAAAGTGACTCCTTCAAGCCCTATAAGCTTACCGAAACTCCTGTGTCTCTTTTCTCTTATATACAGACGTCTTTGTGCTACAAAAGTACTGGGCCTATTCATTCCATCGATTGCTTGATTCACTTTTAAATGTGGCGGTTGAAATCACGGACCCGTGTTTCTTAATTGGATTGTACATTCAATTGAAATATTATGTTATATATTATTCTTGGGAGGTAAATAAACGTCTAATTTCCCATTTCGAGATTGGGAACCGTGGCTCATTTCCTTCCAGCTTTATGCTCATATAGTCTACAAGTAGGCCTATAAAAGGGTTAGGCTGCTGTTAGCTATGACGATCTGCATGTAATGCTGCCTAGGTTAATTGTAGAGCAAAGAATATACTGTAGTACAGATGGACAGTGAGCGTCATAGACAGTCCGGAGATAATCAAAATTGATTGTTTTTTGCCATGGAATTTTATTTCTTACAGGAGTATCATGGGCCTACCTTCAACTTCCCTCTGCCCTTCTTCTTCTTCCAAGTACGCATTGCTGGTGTGTTCTTCAACGTTGATCCTAACAGCGTTTTCCTCGTTGGAAGCCATGAGTATAACCTGAAAATAATGCGCGCACAGGCAGCGCAAACGCAGGTTTAGAAGCAGCGTGTAGGCCTATGTGGCTAAAATCTCCTGTCCCGTGGCCGCGAGTATCTTATTTTTCGTGGTGCTCACAGTGCTCAGGTTTAGGCCCCTATTTATATTATTTCGTGCGTCTGAGAGCAAGATTGCCAATGTTGTTCATATAAATGGATAAATTACAAGTACATTTGGCTACATGATGAATCGAGTACATTCTATTATGGGTCATTGCATAATTACGTAGCGCTCGAGGGTGGGTGGGTGGTGTCATTGAAAACGTTAAGAAACGTAACGTGGATGGGCGGGTGGGGGGAGCTGAGCGTTACGTAAAAAAATTATTACTGAATATTAAATTACCATCGAATGACATTTTAGACATGAAGTGATCGAAGTTTAAACGTCGTGACATTGATTTAAAACTTAACGGAGGAAGTAGGTCTATTTTTCAGCAGACACCAGTTACATGCCAGGTCAATTATGTTCCCCCATTTGTGCAAACCGGAAACCACTCTTCGAATTGTTTGGATCTGTGATGGCTTTACCCAACGGAACAACGTGGTAGGCCTAATTGCCCATGGATTCCTGACGTCGAAGAACTCCTTTGAAGCATGATTTACTTAGTGGTCACGATCCCAAACATTTAAAATTAACGCTCAACAAAACTCGCAATATTTTTATTAATAATTATCGAAGTGTTCAGGTTAAGCAAATAATTTGTTTATCTTAATTTTGATTAATTGTGAATGAGCCATTTATATATAGTCCGTGAAACTTTTCAGCAGTGTAAAATTTTATTTTTCGGTATACATGTAGTTTAAGAAAATTACAGATCACGCGCATGACTGTCGTTTATATGAATAAAACGTTTTTGTGTAGCCTATAGGCCTATTTTAAGCCTATAGACTACATAGATCTACTGTCAAATTAGCCTATAAATTCACATACTGGGCTATATTAAATTCAACATGAAAATATCTATATCTATAAGAAAGGACTTGGCTATGTATGCGGGTATGTGACTTTGTCCAGAATGCACGCTCACAGTTTTTGAGCTTTTCACTCCAAGCCTTCACAGGCTTCACTACTGTGTAGGTCTCGGCACGAGACGCAAAGTCGAGTGGTTTGCGATTCTCTACCACCATGGGGGCCAGAATGGGGAGGCAAAAAAACCCACTTTTTTTAAAAAACCGGCTATTGATTTGATTTTTTTTCCCCAGATAGAGGCCTATCAGAACCACCCGGATCAGTGGTTGGCAAATCTCTACCACCATGGGGGCCAGGGTGCGCGGGGTCGAAAACACCAATTTTCGCTATAAATTTTCATTCGCTTGCCACGTATAAAAGCAGTGATTTTAGCCGTTTTAGAGGTGTTAAGGTAAACTCTGTTGCCAGTGCGGATCTCACGGGTCGCGCACCGGTGGATGCGGGGTGGGGTCGGATTGTGGGGGTGGGGTGGAAGAGGTGGGGTGGGGAGGGGTGGGGTGGAGGTGGAGGGGTGGAATGGGGTGAGGGGTGGGGTGGCGTGGGGGTCGAGGGGTTGGGGTGGGGTGGAAGGGGATGTAGTGGGAGGTGGGGTGGAGTCGGGGTGGGAGGGGGTTGGGGTGGGGATGGGAGGGGTTGGGGTGGGATGGGGTGAAAATTTTCGTCGAACCCAAAATTCTCCGGTGGCGTACTGGTAGAGGTCGGAGTGTGGTGGGGGTGTTGTGTGTTGGGGCTGGGGTTGTGGCCGGAGCGGATCGAATCCTAAATTTCTCGGGCAACGCCGGGTACCCCAGCTAGTGAAATATATAATAACGCGCTCATGTAAGCCAATAATAGACTTAAATCTCAACTGATTTCTTAAAACAATCGTTACGTTACCCTGGGAAGGGTGGGCGGGTCAAGGGCAACGTTACGAAGCGTTACAGGGTTTGTAGAAAACGGTTATTTTCGGCGTTACGTAATTATTATGCAATGACCCCTTAGGCTGTTGGACCTGTTGGGGGTTCCAATGTCTTGATTACTAATTTAAATGATCAGGTGGTCGTATTAGATTGTAGCGGTCATCGTGCGCAGGGCTGATGAAAGAAATTCCGGGCCCCTACCTAATTATAGCAGTCACGGCCTCTAAACTTTCGTAAGGTTTGTTAGACAAAATTTCTTTAGAAACAAACTCAAATATTAACAGTGCAGGTAGGACTAAGACCTACGATTTTATATTTACATAATAATTATAACAATATGATTTAATTCAGATGTTAATTTGAAGCTTAAACTTATTGTGATTTGCAGTTAATTCTATGTGATATATATTTATTTTTTAATAAAAAAAATTTAAATGCATAGATCATAAACTTTGTATACATAGCCTAACAGCAGCTTTTGAAAATTGATTTTGTTCTCCTCTCTGAATTATGTCTCCACTATTATACACGTTTCCCTCGACTGTTCGTGATCTGGGTGTTATCTTAGATAGTTCTCTTTGTTTTAAAGATCATAATTATATCTAATCTTAGGCCTACACGCTCTTCATATTTTCATTTAGGGCGCCTAAGGGCAGTTCGACGTTCTGTTTCGTCTTCTGTTTTTACTACTTTGGTTCATGCTTTCATTTGCTCCAGAATTGACTATTGTAATTCTCTTCTAATTGGTCTACCCAAGGTTAGACTTTCACCTTTGCAGTCGGTCCTTAACGCTGCCGCCAGATTAATTGCACGCCTTCCACGCTATAGGCCTACTCTCATACCTCTACTTTCATGTTTGAGCAGCTCCATTGGCTTCCTCTAACTGCGCGCATTAAGTTCAAAATCCTCACCTTGGTCTCTAAAGCACAACGGGGTCTTGCCCTAAAATATCTACATGTATAGAGCCAATGGAATTCGTAAGCCAGTTTCAGCCTCCTCGCATCGTCCACTCCGCTCTTTAAACAGATTTGAACTTCTAGTACCTCCTACTAGAACGGCTATGGCTCAGTCCCGTTCCTTTACATCAATTGGTCCCTCTCTTTGGAATACGCTATCTCCTTCTACTCGATCTCAACTTCTGACTGGTAATCCCTCCTCCTCATTTTCTTTTCTCAAAACCTATTTCTTCTCTCGTGGCCCTGTGCACTGGGAGCGCCTCTGGACGGTTCACCCTAGTAGAGGCGCTTTATAAACGTTTTTAAACAATACAATAAATAACTATTACATGTAGCTACCTAGCCCTGGCCCTAAAAGTTCCCGGGCTCCTGGGCATTTGCCATCGCCCTCTCTCGGCAGTCCTGTTCGAGAGTAACTAGTAGGCTACAATACATGTCTTGATTTCTTACTAGCAGTCAACTATTATATATAAAATAGAGACTACAAGCTGACGATGGGAAAATCCACGACTGTTTCTTTTACTTCCCATAGGCCTAAGCTTTCTGCTAAACATAGCGTCAGTTACGAATTAGACACTAATGTCGACTAGCACAAAAACTATGGTCAATACAGGTGTTAGATTATTCAGATGAATGCTCTCTCAGTCCAGTCTGTATAATTTATATAGGCCTACCTGATCCGTTTGTCAAAAGCACTCGACTTGTAAACAGTATTTCACTTGATGGCCCACGACCGACAAACACTTCAACAGCACAGAAAGAAAAGGTGGTAACGGGAATACCAGCAAATATTCAACTTAACTATAGGCCCTACAGGTGCAACTCTGCTGCCAAATATAGCGTCCAAAGAGTCTGAAAATATCAGAGGTAGCCTATAGACTGGATCTGTAACTTAATTATGGTAGATCTGAAGGCTCAACGACTGTGGTTTGATTTCTAAACTTAAAAAGAACTTATACATTCACCATGATAATTATACACATATTATGATTATGGCAGGCCTATATTAACGAGGCTCTACAGGCAGACCTGCAATGCGCTGGACCATCTATAAAAGGCCTACTTCGGTTAATAATAGCGCACATCTAATAGTTTTATAAAGACTTATGCTAATGCTATTTTATCTCATCAATTATGTTAGCTAGCATCATTCACTGTAATCTTTACAAAGTATAGACCTATGGCCTCTGCTATTTATCGCCATATAACTTTATCGTCGCTCTCATCATAATATAGGTCTAATCAAGACAGGTAAGACCATCGTCGTTGTCGTCATCATTATCGCCAGCAGCACCATCACCGTATGTAGCTAATAGCCTAATAAATTTTATGATCGAGTGAGTTAAAACAATTTTAGTAGACTCAACCGGATCTTAAACAAATCTCATTAATATTATTTTCAGATGATCAGAAACTTAAACTCTATTAACAAGATTTCAACGTAAATTTCCTCAATGTTGACTTTCCGTTCGATACTGGTCGATAGGTATAAAAGGAAATCCGTGACAACTGATAGTACAGATATAGTCTCTCTATCCCCTGGCCTCATGTCTTGCAATAAGTTGCTGCTACAGTGGGTTACGTCAACTTAACAGTCTTTCATTAAACGAAATACGTAGCACGTTGCTGTGTGTCAACTTAACAGTCTTTCAATAAACGAAATACGTAGCATGTTGCTGTGTGTCAACTTAACAGTCTTTCAATAAACGAAATACGTAGCATGTTGCTGTGTGTCAACTTAACAGTCTTTCAATAAACGAAATACGTAGCAGGTTGCTGTGTGTCAACTTAACAGTCTTTCAATAAACGAAATACGTAGCAGGTTGCTGTGACACTGTGTCAACTTAACAGTCTTTCAATAAACGAAAATACGTAGCAGGTTGCTGTGTGTCAACTTAACAGTCTTTCGAAAAACGAAATAAGTAACATAATTGAACTGTGGTATTAATCGTATTCATTAACAGCACTGCTCAGTTAATCTGGTGTAGCCTGGACTAAACCCAGGCTGTATTATCTTCATCACAATGTCCAGCTTCTGTTTCTCCACGTCTGTTAATGTATCAGGAAGGTTCGTAGAATCGGATCGATCCTCCACAACGTCCTCTTCACAAAGAGCGTGCAGCTGTCGATACGGCTCAGGTGGAAAGCGAGGTTGTTCAACTCTTTGTTGGGCCACTCTCTCCGCCGACTCTATAAGTATTCTTTGTTTCTCAACGACTGTCAAGTCGATTCCTCTGACTTCTGCTGTGAGTTTATTGGCCATGACGAGGATGCTTAGGTATGTGAAGGCAGAGGCCGCATCATGCTGTTGATTACGGTGATGAAACATCTGAATCAAACGCCATATTAGAGCAGTTCTGACGTCATCTGCAGCCAAATAGTTCACGATGTATCGTACGTTATCGGCCTGTTGTATCGCCATGTACAGCAGAAAGTATTCATGCTGAATTACCATCTGATCGCACTCCGCCGGATGCCTATCAACACATCTTTCTAGCTGTTTATACAGGATTCTTAGGAGATAGTAGAAGGCCACGATTGGTTTAACCTTAGATATTGTGCTGAGCCGAATCGATTCCCTATAGAAGCTTTTGACTTTCCCGACATCGACTTCGTTAAAATCCTTTCTAATCAGCTCGCTTTCTTCTAGGAGTCCTATATTCTCGTATAATGAGTTTCCAACGAAATCAACGTCTATGATGTCGCTGCTCGGCTGCTCCTCCGCCTTCACAAGGTACTCGCGAGCTTTCTCTACATTTCTTGCGCTTAAATGTGTCCGTGCAATTTCCATCAAATACAAGGAATTGTTGTCTTTATCTAGACGACTGGCTTCCTCAAAGCATTGCCTCGCCTTTACTAATAATGGACTCTCTGGATCACGCGCAATGGGATTAAGAATTTTCCAGAACGCGGCCTTCGGAGCCCGTTTGTAAGGTGGTGGAATGGGTTCGAAATCCAGGGGATGCTCTGGCGGCTTTATTACCCGACATCCAAGAGGGTTAATAGGACGACCACTTCTGGATGACTGCTAGTAATCATCAATGGAGTAATCAGGAACGGGTGACTCGATTAAAATCCACAGGGATCTGTACGTCAGACCCATATGATGGTAAATGATATCACGTATGTCATCGACATTCACTCCATTCAACGCCCTTTCGAAGAACCTGATGGCTTCACGCAAATCGCGCTCAGAAGCGGAACGCTGGCGTAATTCTCTCCCGGTCCGCATAAGAATCCGAGAATTGTCTGGATCGAGTGCACTGGCGTTGGCAAAGCAATCCGCCAGAGACAGCTGTCCATCGAAGATGTCTTGCCTGAATCGTTCTGTTGGGTAATTCTGTTTGAAGTGCTCGAATGTGTTCGCGAGATTCACCCACGTTTGAGCTTTGAGCTTGTTGGCGAGGTGATCACTGCTGTCAGCAGCCAGGACAAGATCTTCCAGTCTTGATAACACTTCTCCATGATGAAATCCATACTTCGCGAGTAATTCCTTGTTTGCGTTCGTCAACTTTGCGTACGTTCCAACAAGATCACATTTCCAAAAGTCAACCAAGTTCTGCGGCAAAGAATCCACGTGTTCATTTGCGTTGGTCAAGTCTTCCTCGGCTAAGACTTCTCGGTACAACCGAATACAGAGAATCAGGGAATCACTTGTGATCGGAAAATAATGTGAGTGCATAGCTGCAGTTTCTGCCTTTGCAATTAACATCTGCGTTCTGTTGTGCGAGACTGTCTGCTCCAGCTGATCAAGAATCTCTTCAGCTCTTTCGTCGATGCAATTCCCCGATTCTTCCGCCATTGCGATCATCAGCTTAACTTTGTTCCACAGCGCATTGAAATTATCCGGAGCAGCAAGCAGTACGTTGTCGTTTATCATCTTTGCTTTGCTCAGATTGCCTTTAGCGCGGAATACCATCGACAATAAATTGAAATTGTAGCAATCCTGCATATTTTTTAATTGCTCGGATCCGTCTACAGCTCTGCTTAGGGAGTCATCGTCATCTTCTGTGTTACCAGTTGTTGCACTGAGTTCTCTCTGAACACCTGGTGGGTCAGATCCCAGAAAGCCATGACCTTGATTAGCGGTAGAGTCAAGAACCGAGAAGGCGGCTCCTGCTGCTGCGATCTGAGCTGAGCGCTGATCGATGTCACCACTGGAATGTTCCGCTTCAATTGTTGACCTTTCTCTTGCATCGCCTGTGATGCCTGCAGAGCATTTCACGGTCTGGTGCTTGCCTTTATCCCCGTTGACTTCAGTTGTTTTCTCTTCGACCCAGTCTGCCGACTCGTCCTTTTTTCTTTCGGGTGAAAGTCTCTCGGTGAAGTATTGCAAGAAATCAGAATGGAATGGAACTGATGCTGAGATGGCTTTTAATTTCTTCACGATAGCAAGTAAGCGATCACTTTTAGACTGTTCTAAAAAAATCGAAAAAAGAAGAGAGGACGTCATTAAAACGGTGATACAACAACGATGATACAACGATGATGATACAACGATGATGATGGTATTGATGATGATGGTATTGATGATGATGGTATTGATGATGATGGTATTGATGATGATGATTTTGTATTTGCTGCAGCCGCTGTTTTTTTTTTTGCTAAGTGCCTATCAGTGTTATGATTATTACGCTGACGAACTTCAGAATGGCTACTAGGATGCAACAATAAATGATATTAATTAATTGTGTCACCTGCAAAAAGCAGTCTGTGCGTGATCAAGGTTCTCACGAGATCGCCTGCACTTGAAACCGAATCCTATAATATGCATGAATCCTATAATATGCATGAATCCTATAATATGCATGAATCCTATAATATGCATGAATCCTATATTATGCATGAATCCTATAATATGCATGAATCCTATAATATGCATGAATCCTATAATATGCATGAATCCTATAATATGCATGAATCCTATAATATGCATGAATCCTATAATATGCATGAATCCTATAATATGCATGAATCCTATAATATGCATGAATCCTATAATATGCATGAATTCTATAATATGCATGAATCCTATAATATGCATGAATCCTAGTATGCATGCTAACTAATGTTAGATGCATTTAGCGATTATGAGTGAGTAAGATGGTTCCAACAAATTGGCTTTCATTTGTCGCTAGAGAAATTCTGGTATAGACTGGTAATTATTACAATAAAATGCGATTATTGTGTGGTAGCCTGGAGTACGAGTATTTATATACATCGGCATATATGTATAAATGTGTGTGTGTGTGTGTGTGTGTGTGGTTGTGTGTGTGTGTAATGTGTGTGTAATGTGTGTGTAATGTGTGTGTAATGTGTGTGTTTGCGTGTGTTTGGGTAGCCTATATTGGCGTCCGCAGATAGGGCAAGCGGGGAACTGTAAATTTATATTTCTATCTACTTTTAACTAATTAGTTTTTGCTTTTAAAAATTTCTGAACTGAAGCACTAATGATATTAATGATTCAGAAAGTGAAACTGAAATTTACGTCTGGAAAGCTCTACGAAAAATACCCATATTCTTAATTTCCTGTTTTTTGCATTATACAGGCTCCTGGTAAAATATTTAAACGTGACCATCGTATTTTGCTCCTCGTGCAAAAATATATGCGGGCGCTCATGTGTGTGTGTGTGTGTGTGTGTGTGTGTGTGTGTGTGTGTGTATGTGTGTGTGTGTATGTGTGTGTGTGAGTATGCGTGTGCGTGTGTGCGCGTGTGTGTGTAAATCTAATTGTATAATAATAATAATAATAATAATAATAATAATAATAATAATAATAATAATAATAATAATAATAATAATAATACTGTTATTGAACATTTACAAAGCGTCATTCATAGGTTTAGAGGCCCCCGACATAATTAATTTTAGTTCTGTCAGCGCCAAGCAGAGGCATGCAGAGGAAAACTGAGGAGGAGATGAAGCCCCTTGCAGTTTCTGCGGAAGATGATTTCAACGAGAGGAGCTGACATAAGTAAACAGTAGGCTGGGTAGCAGCACTGTGTATATGCATGCTCGCAACGACCAGCAGACCTCTTACATGTATATTATTAAAAATATTAATATAATAATATAATAATAGTGGAGAGTCAGAAAGACAGACAGACACAGACAAATACAAACCAAGACAGACAGAGACGAAGTGAGATACGAATAAGGATTACCTTTGACTTCATCGGAAGTTTCGTCGGCTAACGCTGCGACCTCACTTTTGGCGGCCATTTTCTCGTCTAACAGCTGTGCTGACTTCGGATTAGGCCTAACCTATTATATGAATGAACTTTGAATTGCCCAGAATAAAACAGATAGAGTTCGATTTATGGCAGCTAATATAGGCTAATAGATTCGTCCACTAAGTCAACTTCACATCCAGGTTGACGACAGCACGACAACATCCACTTGATTAGTTTCTATTTGCGTTAATCTAACAACACTCCAGTATTAAGCCCCATTGACTTTAGGATCTCTTGGCTGGTCGCCAACGACCATCAGTGACGCAACGCGAACCAGCTGTGGCCGCGAACGGGCGTAGCAGCTGACAAGGCCGCAGCGTAGTATTGGTTAAGTCAATATCAATATTAATGTAGGCTACTAGGCTAACGGCAACCCTTTCCGTTGGTCCTTAATCCTAGAACCGTAATCGTATAGTCGTGTAGTCGTATACATAATCATGAATATTCATGTAATCGTATGCATAATCATGAATATTCACGTAATCGTATGCATAATCATGAATATTCATGTATGAATAGTATGATCGCTTTCATAAAACAAGACTGCATGAGTTCAAAATTCAGGTAGCCTAACTGCTGTAGACTAGAATTCTTATGCAGCCTTATCTTTTGAACGGACAGCCTATCATTAATTTATAAACGATCTATTATAGGCCTAACAGTATATAGTTGAAAATCGCATCATTGAAGCTATTTCCCGAAAACGAAAACAAGCAGAGATAAATATAAAGATAATGAAGATAAATGCAAACCGACGTATACGTTTGTGTAGCCTGATGTACAAACGAACAAAGGCAAAGATCCACATGTTGGTGCAGACGGAGATTGGCAAACTAAAGACGTAGAAGCAATAGGCTAATTGAGACTCAAAAAGGCAAGAACTGGACTGAGCGACCGTGATAGAAGAGAAAAGAAGAGAAGAGAAGAGGAGAGGAGAGGATAGGAGAGTAGAGGAGCGGAGGGGAGGGGAGGGGAGGGGAGGGCAGAGCAGAGCAGGGCAGGGGAGGGGAGGGGAGCGTAGCGGAGCGGAGGGGAGGGGAGAGGGGAGGAGAGGAGAGGAGAGGAGAGGAGAGGAGAGAAAAAGACGACATTTTCAATGCATGTGTTGCACCTTGGTGCATGCGATCAGCTTGAAATCCAAATCCGTGCATACACAATAAAAAATGTAAAGTAAACTACCTTATTAACAGGGCTTAAAGTGTGGCTGGACGGTCATGGACGGCGTCCAGGTACCTATCTTCAACCCTCAACGCCGTCCTGTCACTTATTTGGAGAGCAGCGCAAGGAGAAGTGAGGGGCGTCCAGGCACTTCTTATTCTACACTTTAAGCACTGCTCATTAACCAATGTTTAGTCTTTACATTTTATTTTGAATTAAGCAGAGGGAACGTATCCCGATATTGCAATATACTTGTTTCCAAAAATACCGCCAATTACACATGCTTTCTGATGCGTTACCATGTTATAGTAATGTGCTTATTGTTTTGTAATAGAGGCCCCACTAGCGAGATCATAACCTTCGGGTAGAGTGTTGGAGCAACATATACACAGTAATGCTTGTAGGCTACCGGGTACAAGAGGTTGTCAATTGTCATCGAAATTATCATCTACAATAAATCACTGTGTGTAGGCCTACTATTGTGATCGTCTGTTGTCTGTTGGCTTTCTTGGGATCAATAAAAAATTAAATTGAATTAAATTGAATAGTTTATTCTTTGCGTTGAGCAGGGGAAAACTTTACTTCAGCGGCATAGATGAAAGCCTTTCTCTCCCTCACTGACTTTATTTCAGAATATAGTCTTCGGAGACCAATTAATTATTTATTCTGAAACAGATCCGCGATCATCCGCCGGGGAGAACCTATTTCGAAATAGTCTCCTGCATGGGACTTTTAGGTGGGAAAATCTGTGTTACGCGACACGCGCCTTGCGATCAATGAACTTCGACATAACGCGCGTGGGCTCCGAAATGTTGTTTAAAATGTAAATGTAGCCTACTCGGATTTTATATAGCGGCCTTATTTGGCATCGACCCTTTTTGCAATGAATTCTAATTGATCGGGTAAGATCCTTCACTATATACAGGGTGGCTCAATAAAAAATGTCCCACCAGCAAAAATGCAATTTCTCCGCAACCAATCGAGATTTGTTTATGAAAATATCAAGATTCATAGAGGAAAGATTTTGCGACAATCTCTGAAAATCTCAATAATGAATTTTCATTAGTTCAGAAGTTACAGCCGTGTAAAAATGTTTTTCCATTTTTTCAAATTTCCAATGCATGTGATTTTTTAAAGATTTTTGCAAATTACAACACATAAAAGAGTATGATTTCATACGACCTCTCTAACAGCTGTAAAGAAGCTGTTTATGAGGCAAGCCGTTAGTATTTGATGAGATTTTATATATTGAGGTCTCTATTTGTGAAGCCGTTACTAAACGTCATGGGCAAAGTTTCTGCCGATGATAAAATTGGAACTCGGACGTTGCGTGAACAGAGACTGGGACATCGCGTGATCATGCAAAATGCCCAGTGAAAAGTGGAGCCTGAGCACAGTGAAGGCTATCTGCAAATGGGTTTATGTAATGGAAGCCAAATGTCGGAAGAGAAGCAGGACGTGGGCGTTTGGTATGACGGAAAAGAGCGCGATGTTCACACAATTCGCTTGGTTGGTGAAAGGGCCAAGTTTGCAAAGCACGTCGTGGTTTCGGCATCAGATCTGCTAGTTTGTGTTATGGCTGCAAGGAAAGACTGAACTTCATCATATTCAGTAGGCTAAATGTCAAACTTATTGTTGAACTCTCTTACCCAGACTCATTGAAGACTACAGGTATGTTACAACATCTGGTTTTAGTTTCCAGCGGGACGGTGCGCCTGTGCCGTGCTTGCTCGCACGGCACGGTTGATTATGATGACGCTACCTTATTGCCATCAACTGCAGTAAATTTATTGGCAAATACGAATGACTAACACTCGCCAGACCTTAACCCTCTTAATTATCACGTCTAGGGAGCTATGCTGGAATGCTGCAAGGCATTTCACCCCAAGTTGGAGAACATTGGCTAGCTGAAGCAAGTCTTGCTGCCAATGTTGTATCAGTTGCCGCAGGACTTGATGCACTGGCCACATTGAGCTTAACAAAAAGAATCCGAGCTCGTATTAAAGCAGGGAGTGAACACTTCCATCATACCTTACAATAAACTGCAAAACGGAATTCTGAGGTCGTAGTGAGAGTGATATTATTTTACATGGAAATCTACAAACGACGATCGTTTTTCCGCGGATATTTGAAAAAATGGAATTGAAAGTTTAAACGGCTGTAACTTTTGCAAACATGAAATGTTTTAAGTGAAACTTTCAGGGATTGTTGGAAATTCATTCCTCTACAAATTGGGAAATTTGCGCAGAAAAATGTCAATCGGTTGCAAAGATATTGCATTTTATCCAGTGGGACATTTTTTATTGAGCCACCCTGTATATACCGCTCGCAACCTCGCCCGTTCAAATGGACGCCACGCCATTTAAGTCCGGTTGCAAAATATTGGGCTATATATAGCACTAACCGTGCTATATACAGCCCAATATTTTGAATATCTGAAATAAGTCATTTTCGGGAAGCAAACCTCGGCCCGCACGCTCTCTTTCACAGAGTCGCGCAGGCCTACAGACCCGCGACCAAAGCTCTTACCGCGGCTGTAGCTAACTGCTAGTCTGAATGTTAGCGTCAACCACTTAGGCTGTCGCCATGAGGCTAAGATTAAGATACGTCTTACGTCGTCTTTTGTCGTAAGTGCTCGTCGTTACCAGTCTGTCGGCCAGGAGACTGTTTGTCTAGCAGGAGTTTAGGCATATACTTCAGCCAAGCATTAACGCGTGCAACGATATTCACAGATGATACTGTCAATGTACGTTAAACGCAACGAGTATCTGCAGCGCATAGGATATTTAACATAAAATAATATGATCTTTTAGAGCAACCGCTGTTGGCAAAAGTATAGCACAGGTAGGCCTACTTGATTGCTTTTGATGTCGACCACTTTACTAACCACGGACCACTTTACTAACCACGTTCTGAACTGGTGTCTGGTTTAGTGGCCCGTTTCCGAAAACATCGACTACAATTATTGAACACAATTGAATAGGAGTAGCGAATAAAAGACCTTTAACGATAATTGGAATCAAACAGCAGCCGCAAGGATTGGAAAGTCTTTGGGAAAAAATGAAGCTTTAGGGTGCAGCAGACGTCCTCTATAATTTTGCTGATGAAACTTGTGATCACTTTATTACTACACAGGTTTCGGACTCAAAACATAACGCATCGAAAATCCTCATTCAGTGCTGTTCATAGTCAGTTCTGTCGGTGATAAAAAAAGAGAAAAATGGCTGCGTTGCATATAAACGAACAGCTGAAGGATTTGACTCGCTGCTGTATCTGCACTGAAGTTTACTCGGATCCCCGGATACTGTCCTGCATCCACACGTTCTGTCACCGATGCCTCGAGCAGACAGCGAAGCAGTCGGACAGGAAGCCCGGGCAGAAGCTGCCTTGTCCCGTCTGCAGAAAAGAGTTCGTAATTCCTGACGACGGAGTGAGTGGCATCCAGAAGAATTTCTTCATGGATAACCTCATCGAAATGACGAAGATTGTGAATCCACCGGAGAAAACGTACTGCAGTTTCTGTCTAGAGGATTTTGACGAATTGAAGGGAAAGGTTGAAGAGGAGAAGACTCCACTTGCCACGGACTGCTGTATTGACTGTCACGAAAACCTGTGCGACGACTGTTCGAAGCATCACAGAAAGCAGAAACTGACGAAAAATCACCGGATAGTTCCGCTTGGAAGCGAAGTGATCCCTGCACAGATTTCGCCGTTGAAATCCTGCAATCAACACAGCAGCGAACATCTGAAGATCTACTGTTTTCAGTGCAAAATCGTCGTCTGCGTTATGTGTTTTGTCGAGAGTCACAAGTCCCACGAATGCACCGACATTCACAAAGTGGCGGACGATTTCCGACAGAAGATTGGCCAGGACGCGCAAAGGATGTCACATCTGATGTCAGAGGGAACTACAAGGGTGACGAAGTTGGAGGAAGTTCGCACGGATGTCAACAGGAAAGTGGATGTCATGGAGAGGAACGTGCGCGCTCGAGCGCATGATCTGAAGGCACTGGTCGATAAACATCTTCTGTCGCAATTGGAGGATCTGTCCAGAAGAAAGCAGAACATTCTGAAGAAGTTAGAGGTCGACGAGAACGAGACGAAACATTATCTGAGCATCGTGGACAGTTTCCAGAGCTACTGTGGCGAGGTCAGGTCTAAAGGATCGCCTGGTGACGTATGCGCCTCTGCAAACGACCTCCACACGAGGGCGGACGAGTTGCACCAACTACATCAGTCTTCCATTCGAGTTCCGATTGCAGCGTTTAACCTTACTTATTGCAAGATGGACTTGGAGAACATTCTGGATCTGCGCAATAACAACGTCTTAGGATGCATTAAAGGTATAGATGAAACTAATAACAGCCTAGAAAGCTTTTAATTAACTCATTCCTTTGTATTATGTGACACTCAAGCAAGGTCGTAGCTAGGGGGTGTTTAAACACCCTCCGAAATGCAAAAAGTAAAAATAATAGAATGCATTTACTATCACATGATGTAAAAACGATGAAGTAAAGCCACGAAAATACCCCCGAAATGAAAAAAATGTGAAAAATAGAATGAATTGATTTCGGATGACTAAAAAAGGTCATGAATTTTTTTAAACTGGAAACTGAAGAAACACCCCCCCCCAATAAAATCCTGGCTACGGGCACTCAAGACAACATAGAGACCGGTATAGGCAAGGTGAAACTTGTTGCACATGAAAGCAGCAAGCAATGATCGGCGATAAGAACCAGGTCCTAATCCCAGTTCGTCCAGATAGCATGTAGACCTACAAGTATTGGTACTTAATATTCGGTTATGTAGACTACATCCGCAGACGAGTCTTTCTTGCAGTGGCCTAAATAAATTTGTAGTTACCGTTACCTGACTATTAATGTAAAAATCAAAACCACTTTCAATTCAGCTTCAAGTTACTGGCCTACCGACACCAAATGTTTTGAAAATGGGTCATTCCTGAAGCCAATCAATTGCAGTAATCTATAATGCTACTGGTAGCCTATAATAGCCTACCTACGTCGACGAACGTCAATTTGTGGACATAGGTTCTACGATGGAAGTATAGCAGTCTTGCACTTCGCCTGCTGATATAATTTATAACGTAATTTCTTTGCCCAGCTATACAGGCCTACTGAGTGAAGTAAGTGAAGTGGGCGTTTTGACTGCATGGCTCAAAATCCGTGGCATCTATTGATTCATGGTCTCTAAACTACAGTATTTCGCGATACAGGCTTACCTTTCGTTCTTCTGCATGTGATCGAGAGGTGGAGCTTTCAATAGTAGATAGATTAAGACTATTCTGGGACATTTGACCTTAACTATGGTTCAACTTTTCCAAATCACCCATAACCATGCTTCAAAAATATATTAACCCATAACCATGGTTCAAAAATATATTGACCCATAACCATGGTTCAAAAATGTGTCGACCCATAACCATGGTTCAAAAATATATTGACCCATAACCATGGTTCAACTTTTTTTCCAACACACAAATTTATTTTTTTTCCTACTATTTAAAATAACAAAAAAAAAATTTTTCTTGCCAACTTCTGCCAACTACCCAAACATGGTTCAACTTCTGCCAAACACCCCAAACCATGGTTCAACTTCTGCCAACTACCCCAGCACGCGCCTATGACTCATCATGCGGGGAATTTCCAGTAGTTTCGATGATGAGTCACCCGATCATAAAAATTTTTTTTCTTGTGTATATAAAATAACGAAAAAATTTTCTTCTATCATTATAAAGATAATATCTTGTATACAAAATGAACTACGATACGTATAATCTGAAACAATTGCAACAAATTCCTAAACAAAGAGGACAAAAAGGATTCTCAAAACTACCAAAAGAGGAACTTATAGCGTTCATAAAGCATGGAGATCGACTAGGCGCTCGGGCACCAGACACCAAGGCTCCAGCGCGTACTCCGGGTACTACGAAACAGAGAGGCACGGTACGAGAATTACGAGAAATTGCGAAACAGAGAGGTACACGAGGATACTCAAGATTAGGAAGAGAGGAACTTACAGCACACGTGTCTACTATTTGGAAATTTGTGGGAAAAAATAAAGCTACTTTTTCGGATTGGTTGACTAGTGAGATTAGTCAGTTACCCCCTCGAATAAAACCACCCGTTCATAGGTTCAAACTTCGAGAGACTGCGACGGCTATCAAAGGGTTTACAAAAAGATACACGATCGAAGGAACCAGCGGTGTCGATGTTGAATCTTTTCTCAAGGCTGTAAGATCGCAGGTAGTTAGGTTGTTAGCGAAAAGTCGAGGGGTAAAAGTTCAACTCAATCTCATGTGTGTAATGGAGAAAGTAGACATAAAATCCGGTGAAATAGCAACGGCTGAGCCTAATTTCAAATCAAAGACTGATATTATTTTAGAAGCAACCGATGTGAAGGAAATATATACCAACGCAGTGGATAAAATTAAGGAGAGCATGGCGAGTTATCAGATGCGGGGTAGTAATTGGCGATTCAAGGCCGTTTTGAAGTTGGATATCGATACAGTGGTATACAAGCCATTGAAAGGTAGTTCATATATTCAGCTTCCCGAGTATTTAGCTAATAAAAAGGCTATTATTAATATGAAAAACGAAGACGACGAATGTTTCAAATGGTGTATTACTAGAGCGTTGAATCCAGTTGATGAGCACCCTGAAAGAATCACTAAAGACCTGATAGAACAATCTAAGAAACTCGATTGGAGCGGTATCGTGTTCCCAGTTGCTGCTGATGCTAATATTATAAATAAGTTTGAGCGCTGTAATAACATTAGCGTTAGCGTATTCGGCTTTGAAAAGAGCGTATACCCAATATATATTTCGAAGTATGAAAGTGATACCTGCGTAGATCTACTGCTTATTTCCGACGATGAAAAGAAGCATTACTGTTGGATCAAGAACTTTAATAGATTGATGACGGCACGAACAGAAAAATCTGTAAATTCTATGCACTATTGTAGAAGATGTTTAATCGGTTACAGATCGATAGACTCGCTTAACAAACACATCGAGTACTGTTCGCAACATGACGCCCAACGAATAGAACTCCCAAGCCCAGGAACTATGTTGAGTTTTAAAAATTATTATCGAAAAATGCGAGTACCTTTTATTATCTATGCGGATTTCGAATCCTTCATTAAACCGATCGATACATGCCAACCCGATCCCAGCACGTCTTACACCAATAAATACCAGAAACATACTCCTAGCTCGTTTTGTTACCACATAAAATGTTTCGACGATGACCTTTATTCACAAGCTCCTGTAACGTTCACAGCGAAGAGCGAAGACGACGATGTAGCGCAGATATTTATTGACAGTCTTGTAGAGAAAGTAAAAGATATTTATAATCAATTTAAGTTCCCAAAGAAAATGATATTTGGAAAGGACGACAAGGAGCTATACGACTCGGCTACTGTTTGCCATATCTGCGGGGGCGAGTTCTTTGTTGATGACTATAATGACAATAACATGCGAGTAAGAGATCACTGTCATCTTACTGGGGTATTCAGAGGCGCTGCTCATAAGATTTGTAATCTAAAGTATAGAGTCCCCAAGTTTTTCCCAGTAGTATTCCATAATCTAACCGGCTACGATAGCCATCTATTCGTGAAGAAATTACGAGGTGGTGATAATGAACAGATTAAATGCATCCCCTGCAATGAAGAAAAGTATATCTCATTTAGCAGAGAGATCGTAGTTGATAAGTTTATTAACAAAGAAGGGAAAGCGAAAAAGGTCAAGCGTGAATTACGTTTCATCGATAGTTTTAGATTCATGCCAGCGAGCCTCGACGCTTTGTCGAAGAACCTAAGCAAAGATCAGTGTAAAAATATAAGCAAGTACTACTCCGGCAATCGACTCGATCTCTTGCTTAGAAAAGGGGTGTATCCGTACGACCACGTTAGTTCCATCGATCAATTGAATGAAACAGAACTACCTCCAAAGTCAGCATTCTATTCGAAACTAAACGACTCAGGCATCAGTGACGAAGACTACAACCACGCACAGGTGGTATGGAACGAATTCGGTTTCAAAACATTCAGAGAATATCATGATTTATATAACGTGAGCGATGTTCTCCTACTAGCTGATGTCTTTGAGAATTTTAGAGACGTTTGTATGAAGAACTACAACCTGGATCCCGCCTGGTATTACACTTCTCCTGGACTAGCATGGGATGCCTCATTAAAGTTGACTGAAGTAAAGTTAGAATTATTGAGCGATTACGATATGATACTAATGGTCAAGCATGGGATAAGAGGTGGTGTTAGCACAATTTCACATCGTTATGGGCAAGCAAACAATAAGTACTTGCAAACGTTTGACGATAGCAAACCTTCAACATTTATAACCTATTTAGACGCTAACAACTTGTATGGTTGGGCAATGTGTAAAAAACTACCAACACACGGGTTTCAATGGATGACTGATGATGAGCTAATCGCATGGAGATCGATACCGTGTAGCCTATATTGGAGGTGGACTTGGAATATTCGAAAGATTTACACGACCTTCACAACGACTACCCTCTTGCCCCTGAAAATATCACGCCTGAATCTTCAACGGTTCCTAAACTCATCCCAAACCTGAATGACAAAGTAAAGTACATAACCCATTATGAAAATTTGAAGCAGTATGAAAGCCTAGGTTTGAAGATTACCAAAATTCATCGAGGAATTAAATTTGAAGAAAGCACCTGGTTGAAAAAATATATCGACCTAAATACTAACCTGAGGACCAAAGCCACAAACGATTTCGAGAAAGACTTTTTTAAACTTATGAACAATAGCGTGTTTGGTAAGACTTGTGAAAATATAGAGTCCCGCGTAGATATTAAACTGGTTTCAAGCGAGAAGCAAGCTATAAAACTAGCGGCTAAAACGAGTTACGACACTCGGACTATTTTTGATGAGAACCTAATTGCCATTCACATGAAAAAGACTTCGTTGCTCTATAACAAACCGATATATCTAGGAATGTGCATCCTAGACTTGAGTAAAACTCTAATGTATTCTTTTCACTACAATTACATCAAGAACAAGTATGGTGATAGAGCTAAACTATTATTCACCGATACTGATTCACTAGCTTACGAAATTAAAACCGTAGACTTTTACGCTGATATATCCCCCGATGTTAGAAGCATGTTTGATACAAGCGACTATGCGAAAGATCATCCGTCCGGTATTGAAACTGGAGTGAATAAGAAAGTAATAGGTTTGTTCAAGGACGAAGCTTCAGGTAAACAGATTGAAGAGTTTGTCGGTTTGAGATCGAAACTGTTTTCGTATAAGATGGATGGAGTGGATCATAAGAAATGCAAAGGTGTTAAAAAATACGTTGTTAAGAAAACCATAACCCACGACGATTACAAAAACTGTTTATTCACCAAACGAGAACAATCTAGACGTATGAATGTTATCAGGTCACATCATCACGACATTTACACCGAAGAGGTGAACAAAGTCGCGCTGTCCGCGGAAGATGATAAGCGGGTAATACTTGCAGACGGCATACATACCTTAGCCCACGGACACTACTCGTTGAAAAACTACTTAGGCTAAAGAATTTAAAATAATACAAAATGGAAGAAGTCACTAAAGTGTGTTCCCAATGCGAAATGGAAAAAAATATCAACGAATTTTATGAAAATAAATGTAGTAAGAGCGGGTATTACTCCAGCTGTAAAATGTGCAAAATTACCCGAGCGAAGGAATTTAGACAAAAATACGCAATGCTAGGGGCCCGGGAAACAAAATATAAAAAAGTTTGCGGTAGATGTAAAATGGAGAAGAACATTTCAGAGTTTGTGAAAAATAGATGTTGTAAAGACGGGTTTGGTGCGGAATGTAAAGATTGCAAAAATAAATATCAAAGGGTGTATTCTAAAGCCCGAAAGCAATATGACCCAGGGTATAAACTACTAAAAAATATACGCTCTAGGCTTAGTGATATACTAAGTGGTAAGGCGAAATCCCAAACGACGCAACAAATCATCGGTATCGACTTTGAAGCATTTACCAGATGGATTGAATTTCAACTGGAAGAAGGGATGAATATGAAAAATTACGGATCAGTTTGGCATATCGACCACGTTCTACCCCTATCATCGTTTAATTTGCTTGATGAAGAAGAACTCCAAAAAGCTATGAATTGGTTGAATATTCGCCCATTGTCCCCACTTAAAAATATGCAAAAATCTAATAAAATAGATCCCTGGCTATTTCTAATGCAGCAAGTAAAAGCGGATTACTTTCTAAAACATTTAGATGAAATATAATTTTTTTTATTCTAATATAAAATGGAAATACCAGCATGTCTCAAAAGTAAAATCGGTATCGGTCTTAAAACATTTACGGAATGGATTGAGTTCCAATTTGAGGAGGGTATGAATATGGATAATTTCGGCTCGGTTTGGCATCTCGATTTTGTTTTGCCAATATCATCGTTCGATGAAAAAGAACTTCAAAAAGCTGTGAATTGGATGAATATATGCCCGGTGCTATTGGAAAAAATATGCAAAAAGCGAACAAAATCTCACAGATGGAAAAAGCGTATTGTTTTCTAAAATATTTAGGCGAAATGTAAAATGAGCTTTGAGACATACAAAGATATCAGCGTTGAAGGCGTAGTTCTTCCTAATTCTCCACTTTCCAACATACAGTTGATTAACACCGCGAAGAAGTTGAATATCCCAAACTTCCGTGGCGTATTTCTCAGAGATGAACTACCAAAGAAACCTAAGCGAAACGAATGTGGAATACTGAACTTAGATGACTCGAACGGTAGAGGGACCCACTGGTGCGCTTTTTTAAAGAACGGCAAGGTTAAAATATATTTTGATAGCTATGGCCTACCTCCACCCACAGAGCTGATAAACTATTTACACAGCCCCGTCTACTACAACAGCGAACGAATTCAACCCGACAACGAAGTGTTTTGCGGCCATCTATGCCTATACGTCCTAAAGAAAACATGCAAAGATGGAATGAAATTTCAAGAAGTTATAAATGAATTGTACTAAAAATATTATCACGTAATAAAATGCCTGTAAACATATTTGGTCAAATGGCTAGCGAATCAGCGCCACGAGTAATAGCAGGCGGCGTCACATTAACTCAGGCAAACAGTACTTTTCTAAGACGAGATGGAGCAAACCCTGTTACTGGAGATCTAGATATGAATGGCCGCGTGATAAAAGGTCTACCTACAACGAATACTTCAGAAGTGGGAAAAGACGAGGCACTAAGTCGAGGACAGGCTATAGATTTGATAAAGAATCACGATAATGTACCATCGAACGGCAATCATTTGACTAATAAGAAATACGTCGATGCAACGGCTGAAAAATATGTCGACACGAAAGCAATCGGGCCCGTGATTAGCATGTACACGACAGCTACACAAGCCATAAGCGCTGAAACTCACACAAAAGTTTCTTTCAATATAGAAAGACTCAATAGAGAGATCTACTTTCGCATAGGACGGACTATGATCGAGCCTTGTAAAGCCGGTTGCTATATCGTTACGACACACATAGAATTTCGCAACCTCGGTGCTGCTACTTCGGGTTTCGTTTACCTGTATAAAAATTCAGGGGTGCATATGCAAATTGCGGGCGGAGAGGGTGTGTCAGGTTCAACTATCAATGCAACAGGCAGTACGATAGTTTATCTAACCGAACGCGATAGCCTCGAGATAGGTGTTTATTCAACCGCCGCTGTAGGTATAGTAGCAAAGGACTTTTCCCTCGCATTCTTACGACCATAGCGACTGCAAAAAAATATCACCGCGTAATAAAATGCCTGTAAACATATTTGGTCAAATGGATGGTGGATCAACACCACGAGTAATAGCAGGTGGTATCACATTATCCCAAGTCAACAATACTTTTCTAAGACGAGATGGAGCGAACTCTGTTACTGGTGATCTAGATATGAATGGCCGCGTGATAAAAGGTCTACCTATAACGAATAATCCGGATGCAGGAATGGATGAGGCTCTAAGTTATGGACAAGGTGTAGATTTGGTAACGAATCACCCTTACGTTCCGTCTAACGATAATCATTTGACTAATAAAAAATATGTCGACGAACAAATTGCTTCGACCAACCGATTCTTTGGCCCGGCGTTTTGTGCCTACTCCCTCACTGTTCAGGCTATCCCTGCTCGCACTATGACGATTGTAAATTTTTCAAGAGAAAGATTCGATCAGGATAATTGTTTCATCAATTCGAAACGTTTCTTTCCTCAGAAAGCCGGATGTTATATAGTTACGATATTTGTAGAATTTCACGCCGGTAGTGCTAGAACTTACGGTAATGTTTCCTTGATGAAAAATGGGGTGTACTACATGAAGATGCCCGGTGGTGGAGGTGACTTTGGTGGTGGAGGTACGGCCGCAGCGAATAATAATGTATCGGGCACTTGTCTAGTTCGATTAACTAATACCGACTACCTCGAGATAGCTGTTTTAGCAGACGTTGACTCAAACATTATGGTCAATGAATTTTCAGCAGCGTACTTACGACCTTAAAATTCGAAACCACATTTAGTTTTGAATTTAACTCGTTACAAAATCGACATCACCCTCCTTTCTCTCATGGACTTTAATTTCGTATCTGTTTCTCCATACTCGGCCATTGAAAAATAAGATTGTTCGCGCGCTTTCCCCGTGTGCTTTACCCGCTTTGTAAATCGATGTATACGAGCTTACTTCACCCGTTTCTCGGTCTAATATATCTACTCGTCTCGGTTGGTTTCTGATTTTTTTCAATCTATCATATTTTTTATCCGTGCTTGGCACCTTCGGTTCTCGCCGCTGTTTCTCTTTTTCAGCGATATCGCGAGAGAGTACACCCTTCTCAAACAATAGATCAATAAGTTCAGGCTTGTTGAGATGAGTCCATCTTTTGATACCGTGCTCTTTCACCAGCGTTTTCAATTCTGTCAGTTTCATTTTTATAGTACAAGATATTTTTTTAATACACCATGGACAATTTCATACCATCCGATTTAAAATTAAGTAACTTGTCGTAAATCATCACCACGTACGCTTCTGTACCAAGCGGTGGAGCAGCATTAAAAATAGCTTTGATCTTAATATCGACAAACGATGACTTTAGACGCTCAGCTTGATTACTTACATCAATCACCATAATCGGGAAGAGGTCTTTAAAGTCTGACGGTGTGATATTGCTTTGCGATACCAGTTCGTCCGTTCCGTAGAATTTTTCGCCAAACAAGGCCGCTTCTCTGTAAGCTCGTGAGAATTGCTGATTCGGGAATGATAGGTTGTAACCGACGGCTGGGTATTGTTCCGTGTTTAACATGACTAAGATGTCCTTTAGATTGCAATGATCGAAAATCGATGGGTTTTTTTCTTGATCACCGCCACGATCGGTTTGAAATCCAATGATGATGTACCTTGGTTTCTCAGCCGATGACTTGACGCCAAGTGACCAATCAAAAGTCGTCGTCTGTGGGACGCTTATATTATCGCATTGGCGGGCCCTATATGCAACTGGTAGCGATACTTTCGATTCGATCGTTTTGGCCAATTCAAACTTCGCCTCAAGGGCCGGAACGACGTGCGGCATGAACCATGAGATTTTGTCTAGTCTGACTTTCCCAGCAGCCACAGCAGCTGCAGGACCTACAGCGCCGAGTCTAAAAATTGCGTCATCGTCGCCTTTACGAACAAGAGTTAGCGTATGTTTCATTCCAAAAATAACCTTGTCGTAATCATCACAAAATCCGAAAATATGGCTCAATGGAACGATAAAACTAAACGTGCCTTTGGCTCCCGGTTTTTGAATTAGATACGACTGTCTAACCTTGAAACCTAGATTATCATCGATAACAGCTGTAGCAGCACTGTCCTTATACCACAGCTGATTCAAACCTTGAGCTAGTTGAAAATCATTTGGGTATTTGAGTAAACCGAGCATCGTAGTCGCTTGACCTGGGTTACGTAATGATTCAATGTCTTGTTCTCCTAATGTGTATTTAATATTGTTGAAAAGATGCATGAGTCCATTATTAGTAAGGGCTACGGCATCGGCATTAACGTAGAAGGTACCGTCCGCCTTCGTCAATCTGCCCTCGAATAATAGGTAAGATTCCGCCGGATGGTTGAAAACATCATGAGAATAAATGTTGATTACTATCTCTCCCCCCGCGGTGTTTAGATTCGATCCCTGAATCGGTTCATACTGGTGGTATTGGTAGCGCTCAATACCCTCATCAATCAGAGGTTGTTCGGTAAATCTTAGAATATCTGATTTCATTTTATTATACGATATTTTTTTTATTTTTTACGCGACCTTCATTCCCGCGCCGTTTAGTTTTCGTGCTAAATCTTGAATCGACGGGACATTTTTCAGACCATTCCCCATCATCAGATTATTGATATTCTCCGGATTCGCCCCGACGCTACTAAGTCGATCAATAATATCTCTACTTTCTTGCGTAACCGGAATAATATTTTTCTTTGGAGAAGCCAACAGTTTTGCCGCTAATTTTTCCACTCCTCGTTTACCGACGTCGATTGCGGTGGTTTTTCCAACATCGATAGCCGTTTTCCCAATTTCTGTTGCCACGTCTTTACCCGCACTAAGAGCTCTCGTCGCTAACTGTTTTGCGGCGCTCGAAGTAACAAGTCTTTTGACAAATCCCGAAATAATGTCGAATATGCCAGATCCACCGATAACGTATTGCTTCCTGTAACTCCTTCTATTCACGATCAGCATTTTTATAATGTCGACATTATATTTTTGTAACCATCTTTACTCAGCGCTTCTTGCCGTAGTAACTCGTCGCATATCGCCACGATCTCGTTTCTTACTCCGTTGTTGCCTACCTTGAAGCTTTGAATTCTTAACTCCAGCTGTTTCGCTAATACATTTGGGTCTTCGGAGATGACGATTACGCCAACGCCTTTACCTACTGTGCCTAGGGTTATCTTTTCCCATATCGGTTTGACAATTTTCCATTTGGGGCCCGCAGATGATCTAGGTCTGTTAGGATTTTTTTCATGTCTTATAGTATTCGTTGTGGTGAGAATCTCGGCGTAATCAGCCATGTCATTATCATCGTATATCGCGGGGTCCGGTTGTTTCAACGTCAACAACTCCCAAAGTCCCGGTGTTCCTGTGTAAGTCTTATCTCCCACCGTCACGTCGTCTCCTTGAATCGAAATCGGAGTGTTGCCGATGTAGAATTGCCTATTTTTGGTTTTTATTCCAAACGTCGTGTCGACGATTTTTTCATTAGAGGCGTATTGATGAAGGTACTTTGCCGCCATATCTCCTAAATACAGGGTTCTGATATCCTCTGTCGGATCGGAGCTATACGCTTCTATCGAAGGATGCTGAGGAAATTGAAGACCCTGTAACGAAGGAAGTGCTTGTAGCGCATTTGAAGTAGCTACCGAATTTTGTTTGATCGCGGACAATAAGACATTTTGCTCTTTGGAAATTGCGGATTGGGAATCGACTATAGGTTTGAAGAACTTGGTTAAATCTTGCTGAAGCCCCGAATCTCCTAATTTCTCCGATAAAAAGTTTTGTTGGATATTCTTCTTTGTTTTCAGATATTCTGCAACTAAATCGTCTCTTTTCGCGGGGTCGGTTATTTTTACAAACGGCATTTTAAAATTAGAAATATAATGTTTTCAGACGTGTTTTTCGACATGTTTCAAAACATAGATTGAATGCGCTGCCTGCCTCACTCACCCATCGCGACTTTCTTGTTATTGAATTCTTCAATCTCGCTCAGCATCGTCTCACTCTCACGTGAAATGATATCATCTATGCGAGCGTCTGAAATATGACCGTTGTTCGCGTCGAATTTCATGTCGGCTAGCGATTTCATCGTTTCAAGCATCTCAGCTTTCGTCATCAGCCTTTTACCGATATAGCTGTCGATTATATTTTGCAGCCCCGAATCACTAAATAAATCCGATAAAAAGTTTTGATGAATACTCTTCTTTGTTTTCAGAAATTCCGCAACGATAAACTTTCTTTTTGCGGGATCGGTGATTTTTAGAAACGACATTTTAAGTAAGTAAAAAAATATAATGTTTTCAGACGTGTTTTTCGACATGTTTCAAAACATAAGTTGGACGTATTTTCAGACGTAACAACATACGTCTACATGTTTTCACGTATGTTTGCGAATGTTGGACGTATTTCCAGACGTAACAACATACGTCTACATGTTTTCACGTATGTTAGTCTTTTTTGATAGATTCGTTACCAACTGAAAACCATTTCGTTCATTGATAGTCTCTTTCTTCCCCTTCCATTTCGGATTTAATATCCACCTCTATTTTAATATCTACCGGACCCTCCTCATCTGAAATGTTATCGTCTTGGAGAGCTTTTAAAATATACTCGTTGATCGTGTTGATTGTCTCTTTAGTTAGCGTTTTGATCTTTTCATCCGTCTCAGCTTCCATCTCAGCTTTTTTATCGATATAGTCGAGGATTGTTCTTTGCACCCACGAATCATCTATTAACTCCGATAAATAGCTTTGATTAATATACTCCCTGTTTTTATGATATTTTGTAACGTAATCGTCTCCTTTCGCGGAGTCTTTGATTATTATACACGACATTTTAATTAAGTAAGAAAAAAAAATAATGTTTTCAGACGTGTTTTTAGACGTGTGAAAAACATAAGTTGGACGTATTTCCAGACGTAACGACATACGTCTACATGTTTTCACGTATGTTAGTCTTTTTTGATAGATTCGTTATTTTCTCACACATAGCCCCCATTGCAACTTTTTTCCCATTATATCCATCTCCAATTTAATATCTATCTCGTTCTGCGCTAACGAATATTCCTCATCTGAAATATTATCAGCTATGAGAGCTTTTGAAATATAATCGTGGATCGTGAGGATTGTCTTGTCGGCTAGCTTTTTGATCTTTTCATGCGTCTCAGCTTCCATCTCAGCTTTTTTATCGATATAGTCGAGGATTGTTCTTTGCAGCCACGAATCACCTATTATATCCGATAAATTGCTTTGATTAATATACTCCCTGTTTTTCCGATATTTTGCAACGTAATCGTCTCCTTTCGCGGAGTCTTTGATTATTATACCCGGCATTTTAATTAAGAATTTAATGTTTTCAGACGTGTTTTTTAACATGTTTCAAAACATAAGTTAGACGTATTTCCAGACGTAACGACATACGTCTACATGTTTTCACGTATGTTCGCGTTAGTCGTTTTTTTGGTAGATTCGTTATTTTTCTCAAACATAGATTGCAAGTGCTGCCTGACTTCATCTTTCCCTCGATCGATGAGTGATTGTTTCGTTACCTCGTCCATCGCGTCTATCGCAACTTTAATATTACTCCTAATTTCTTCTTTCATGCCGTTGAATTTTTCAATCTCGCTCAGAATCAACGAATATTCCTCGTATGAAATGTTATCGTCCATGAGAGCTTTTGAAATATGGTCGCTGATCGTGTTGAGTTTCGCATCGGCTAGCGTTTTGATTTTTTCATGCTTCTCAGCCTTCAGCGCCAGCTTTTTACTGATGTAGATACCGATTATACTTAGCAGCCCCACACCTAATGCCGCTCCTTCCAAAGCCATAGCAATGGGTGCTGCGATTATGGTGGATAATACTCCGATTCCTGAAACTCCGAGTCCCATCGTGAGCGCTGAGAGGACTCCGCCTATTGCACCAATTACGCTTACACTTCTATGGTACGTTTTACTCAACGCTGTTCTTTTTTCGCGTTCTTGTTCGATTTCCTTCTTTATTTCACCAATCTTTTGGAGCCAATAGGTTTGCGCGGACCCTGCGACGATATGTATTTCTCCTTCCGGTGCCGATGGTAGCTTCGGATAGAGTGAATGTGTTACTTTAATGCCTTCGTATTCC
This sequence comes from Lumbricus terrestris, assembly GCA_949752735.1. NCBI lineage: Eukaryota > Metazoa > Annelida > Clitellata > Crassiclitellata > Lumbricidae > Lumbricus > Lumbricus terrestris. The sequence continues at coordinate 9,260,053 of OX457043.1, read as the reverse complement.
ATTCGTTTTATTTACGCGATATATTTTTTAGATTAGATAATTTACACGACATAGCGAATCTCCCGCGTTGATAGTTACCACTGAATCGGAGTTGTTTTGAATAGTGACTATGATATCATCAACCACATCATCCGAAACCACTTCGTTTTGTAGGCTGCATCTTTGTTCTTTGATACTCTGTTTGAGGGAAACGAGACAAAGTCCTGCACTCATTTCTACACCGAGTCCAAGAGTTACCGTAGTTGTCGTCTTTGGTTGTATCGTTATAACATTTTGCGCAAAAATCTCCCATCTTACGCCTCCTAGTAGCCTAATTGGATCGTGGGTAACGCCCCTCGTAATCTTCCAATGGACTTGCAGGGGTTGCGTTCTAACCTCAACCTGCCTAGTTGGTTTTGTTCCAAATTTGTGTACTGGTCTCGACATTTTATAAACACTAAATTATAATATCTTGCCGAGAATCGGAATATTTTTAAACGGGGAATCAGGACCTAGTAAAAATCCTTTACCTATAGGCACATACCCCGACCCTGTTTTCATGTACAACCCGGATCCTGCTATCGAGGCGCCTTTTGGCCATGGGGTTATGTACAAACCAGACCCAGCTGCTCTTATCTTCCACCCCATATCGTCTTTCTTCAAGTACGCTACTCCAGATCCACAATCTTCGACGTAGCTGCGGAACCTAAGCCACTCATAGCCCCCGTAACTAAACTAGGTATAAGGAATTTAGCCGCTGTTGCTAGAAACGGAAGAATGGCGCCTATGAATCCTCCTTCAACTTTCTTATTGTGTTCCAATTGCGTTTTGCTCATTTTGATGACTACGCCTGTTCCTTTTTGGTACGCCTTTGTCATTTTATTGATTTGCCCCTGCGTGAAATCGAACATATCGTCACCTTTAAAATCATCGTGTGCTAGTTTGATATTCACACCTGTTCCTGCTTGAAGAGATTTTTGAATTTTGTCTCGTTGCCCTTCTGAAATATTAACTTTATAGCCTATGTACCGACTCATTTTAGTTTACAAAAAAAAACTTTCAAACTTGTCTGATATGAAAACGAATCGTCAATTCTTCTCCTCTAAGATTTACCTCTTTCTCATTTTGGTCTGTGAGCATCGTTGTCATCGTTGAAATGGTAGATAGCGTAATGGGGAGATAAATTAAATTATGCGACACTTCGATAATTTTGTACCCCGGGGCTACGTTCGGGAAAAAAGAATGTATTACGTTTACCGTCGTTCCGTTAATGTACGAAGACCCGATAATGTCGTTGGTCAGTAGTAAATTGCTGATACTCATTATATCTACTATGTTCTTCGATTCGTTATATCCTCCAAGATAGATAAACTTTGTAAAACCTAGAACCTTTCCAATCGAATTCTTAGACGTAAAGTCAACCGCATAGTGCTCTGCTATATTTAACACAGTCTTCAACGTATTGGTGTTTGGTTCTATTGAGATACAGTACTCTGAATTTACCCTGTCGTAATGCCCATTCTCCTTCATGATTCTCTGTATGTGGTCGTTGATATCTGTTATTTCATAGCTTCCCTCCGGTATTTCTATGTTAAACCAAGGGCTCACGCCAGTCGGTGAATACCTAAAGTTGTTGTTTGTCGCGTCGATATTTGGAAAAGAATAGTATGTTGCGAGATTTACGAGGGCCATTTCGTATTTTTTATTTTTGTCTAGTTCAATAGGTGGATTAAACTTTGTTCTGATTTTTGTGCTCTTTTCGCTTACCAAAATGTAAAATGACGTTTTTCGTTCCGTGTTACGAGCCGTCTTTTCCGTATTATCAGCTATCTGTTTGAGAAGCGATGATTCCATTTTGATTAGATTAAATTTTACTACAGTGGATCCTCGATTATATAAAATGCGTCGAATCCGCATCGGTATTTACCATTGTCCTTTTCGCTACTTAGATCGATGACGAGGAATCCGTGCGGTTGTTCCCATACCGATTTGCATAGTTTTCTAAATTCCTCTTTGTGCATGTCTGTACTAACATGGTCGTTGTAAATATGGTCGAGGTTTTTCGTGTCCTGCTTGAACAGGCAAATAAAGTTTGCATTCTCTCTGATCGTTTGCCGAGGCAGTTTGAAATAATTCTGTGCGAGGTAAAAACAGTCCACATTACTATGCCTTCCCCGAATATAATACATTTCGCATTTGTTTTGTTTTTCCAATTGTAAATCATCAAAAATCATCAGATTCTTCTTTTCGCTACTCAAGTCTCTAGGGTCCGGTACGTCTTCAGCTTTTTCAAAGAACTTGGCAATTATATCGGATTTGGCTTTTGATTCTTTAGCCATTGCTTCTATAACGAGGGCTGGTGACACATTTTCTCTAACGATTTCCTCTCGGAGCTCGAATAACCTAACGATGTATTCTTTTGGTAATTTTTCTTCGAATGCCTTTTTAATAATACGATATTCAGGTTGAAACAGAGACGTGCCGAATACCTGGAGGTTATTATAGTCCAACCAGTCTGACCTGAGCAATAGATTCAGAAGAAGCGTCGTTTTACCGCACGCCGATTTCCCGATTATGAGTCCCCGTATACTTCTAGGTAAAAGAGGATTATTAAATCTTTTCGATAGGGCAGAACCCCAACTCAGATCTTTGATTTCCATTTTATTTATGTATTAAAAAAGCGAGATGTATTGCGTAAAGTGTAAAAAACAGACCGAAACGAGAGATGTACAAAACGTCGTGACTAATAACGGAAGATCTATGCTTCGAGGCGTTTGCGTTGTATGCGGGAAAACAAAAACTCAATTCGTTAAAGGCACCACTACTAAGGGTGGAGATCTAGTTAGTTCATTGAATGCGGCTACTAGTAGCATAAAATTACCGTGGGCTGAGTTTCCCGGCGAGATGCATTTACCAGGACATCATTTTACAGGTCCAGGTACTAGGCTAGACAAGAGACTGAATCCTGACGGGACTTTCAAAGAGTGGAGTAAACCTGTGGATAGGGTAGATAACGCCGCGTATCACCACGATTTAGCTTACGATCAACACACCGATACGGCTTCTAGGAATATCGCAGATAGAGTGATGATTAATGATTTGAACAACATTCCTAATCCTACTATCCGGGAGCGTGTAGAGAGGGCAATCGTTAAACCAATCTTGTCAGCTAAAACGAGCCTTGGTTTGGGTTTACCTTCAAAAAACGGCAAAATCGCGGGGAGGAAGAAAAAACGCTAAAGTGGACGGATACGTTGGCGAATGAACTGCATAGACCAGTGGTTAAACATTTTAGAAAGAGAAAGGTGATTGTTAATGGGATAGATGAGATATGGGCCGCTGATCTTGTAGATATGCAAGCATTTGCTAAAGATAATAATGGGGTGAAATACCTATTAACCGTTATAGATGTGTTTTCAAAGTTCGGCTGGATTGTGCCATTGAATGATAAGAGTGGGAAATCTACAGCGAGCGGTTTCGTGAAGATACTCAGGGGTGGGAGGAAGCCTGTGAAATTATGGGTTGATAAAGGGAAAGAATTTTATAACAAAGACGTAAAGAATTTGGTTGAGTTGTACTCTACTGAGAATGAAGAAAAATCTTGCGTCGTTGAGAGATGGAACAGAACGATGAAAGATAAAATGTTCAAGTACTTTACCGCTAATTCAACTAGAAGATACATCGATATATTAGGCGAAATGGTGGGTAATTATAATAATACAAGGCATTCTTCCATTAAAATGACACCCGTTAAGGCTATTATGAAAGTGAATGAAAAGACTGTATTTATGAATTTATATGGCAAAGAGATTTCTGAACCAATTATGCCTAGATTCTCGATTGGTGATAAAGTCAGAATAACTAAGAAGAAAAATATTTTTGACAAGGGTTATACACCTAGGTGGACGGAAGAAGTTTTTACCGTGTCTGGAGTTCAATACACGGTTCCTCCAACTTATAAGATTACTGATGGTAATGGTGAGGACATACAGGGGAGTTTTTATGAACAGGAGCTACAGAAAACGACTCAAGAAATATATAGGATTGAAAAAGTGATCAGGAAACGTGGAAAGAAATCGCTTGTGAAGTGGTTAGGATATCCAGAGTCTTTTAATTCGTGGGTAAATAATGAAGACTTAGTGGCCATGTGATGATAGGTAATTCCCACTCACCCTAAATTCGAAACTACTGGAAATTCCCCGCATGATGAGTCATAGGCGCGTGCTGGGGTAGTTGGCAGAAGTTGAACCATGGTTTGGGGTGTTTGGCAGAAGTTGAACCATGTTTGGGTAGTTGGCAGAAGTTGGCAAGAAATTTTTTTATTTTTTTATTTTAAATAGTAGGAAAAAAAATAAATTTGTGTGTTGGAAAAAAAGTTGAACCATGGTTATGGGTCAATATATTTTTGAACCATGGTTATGGGTCGACACATTTTTGAACCATGGTTATGGGTCAATATATTTTTGAACCATGGTTATGGGTTAATATATTTTTGAAGCATGGTTATGGGTGATTTGGAAAAGTTGAACCATAGTTAAGGTCAAATGTCCTAGAATAGTCTTAATCTATCTACTTTCAATCATAGTTAGGCTACTAGCTATAGCCTACTCTTGAACTTTCCTGTTTTTGCTTTTTAGTTGCAGGTTAAATGCGTACCTGCCAATCGCATTAGACAATCACTTGATTTGTTATTATTATTTTTTTTTGAAATGGCACCAAATATTATTATTATTATTTATTATTATTATTATTATTATTATTATTATTATTATTATTATTATTATTATTATTATTTATTCCTCAAGGCCTATCCTGCTGTTTAGTATAGTATGTGAGACACCCTTGTAACGGCATGGCTGTGTTACGGCGCCTTAGAAATCGTCATTGTTGTTGTTATTATTATTATTATTATTATTATTATTATTATTATTATTATTATTATTATTATTATTATAAGTTCTAGTTTTTGATGTAGTTTTACAATATCAGTTTCAATTTTCTCAGGGCAGCCGGACCATGGCCCCGGGCAATCCAGATAAGGTGCCCTGGTAGGCAACTGCGTTGAAACGCTGGATCGTAACTGAGATACTCTGGAACAGATATCCTGTTTCTCGTAAATCTCCAGAGATCCTTGACAGCCGGCGACCGATCTCGGACACAAAGGCGAGACCCTCGTTGTTGATGGGACCCATTGTTTCCATTATTATTATTATTATTATTATTATTATTATTATTATTATTATTATTATTATTATTATTATTATTATTATTATTGTTATTATTATTATTGTTATTATTATTAAATAAATTTGTAGCGCGCGCATTATCACACCGAAATGTGAATCTGAGGCGCGGATAGTCAGCCGCCAGAGGAAGATGCAATTAAAGATCCATATGCTTGAAAGTCAAGAAGAAGTAGTAAGTTTTTGCCGCTTTTTGAAAAAAGGAAGTGAAATTGAGCTTCGAAGAGAGAGCGGAAGCCGATTCCATACCCTAGGTGCAGAGGCATGGAATGCACGCAAGCCCATAACTGTTTTGCATCGAGGTTCAGATAAAAGACTTTTGCCCGATGAACGCAAGCAACGAGGAGGAATGTAAGGAGTTAGTATAGTGACTGAAGGTAGGAAGGTGATTCGCACTTGCATGGCTACTGGCTACTGACGTGTTATTCATAACATGCTTGCAAACATTGTAGATAATACCGTTGTTACCAATCAGAAAATTCCCGAGGTAAAAGCGATTGATGCCGGAAAGAAGGTTCCTTTTGGTAGAGCAACCACGTCCAGTCCACATCAGGCGACTGTCCACAATGTCCAGTGGCAACTACCGAAGCCGATCATACCAATGCAGCAACCCATCCAGCAGCAGAGAGTGCAGATTCAGACACAACATGTTAAACAAGTGCAAGAACCAGCGAAACCAGCGAATTACAATCCAAACATTGCTTTCCCTAAATACTGGAAGCACAGAAATCTTAATCCACACATCAACGACGGTACGGCATTCGAAAAATTTCAGCTTGACCGAAGCGATCAGTGCTACAAAGAACTCGAGAGAATGTTCGCGCGTGTCTCGGATAATATACCTAATAACAGTAGGCCTATACGCGATCGAGGTTCACATCTGAGAGGATTAGACGACAGGTCGAGAAGAATCTCGAAAATCTGGTGCATCGAAAACGCATTTTTATATGGAAAATATGAGGAGAAGAGAAAAGAATTTTGTCTGAATGCCATGGTGAATACTTACCAACCTTTGACAGAGATGCTTGACTCTGAAGTGGCAACTTTGAAACCAGGTTAACAATTAGTAATCATTATTAGTCTCCTCTGTATAATTTCCTTATGATTTTATTTGTTCTGTAGCGGAATCGCTATCGTGAACTGAATTTACCTATTAATTTTCTGTAACTTACAACCAAGAGTAGGGCAGCAGCATATTCATACGATATTATGCACGATGCAATAAATTTTATGCCTAAAATATGTTCCGGAGGAGACAGATCGGGAGTCGGGAAAGAGAGACTGGATCAGGAAAGAATTCTTGATGAGGTTGGACTTTAGAGTATAGAAAACCTGAAGATCATTAGACAGACAGACAGACAGTCTTAGAGACGAACAGAAAGACAGACAGACAGATAGACAGACAGATAGAAGAGAACAGAAGGTATGCGTCGAGATTGGTGAAGGAATGGCCAAAAATTTCCGTATACAGTAAGAATGCCTTTCGACTGTTTCCACTTTCAAAGTGAAGCATGAAGTGTGTGTGTGTGTGTGTGTGTGTGTGTGTGAGTGTGTGTGTGTGTGTGTGTGTGTGTGAGTGTGTGTGTGTGTGTGTGAGTTTGTGTGTGAATCGGTCTAATAACTTTGTGACCGAAAGAAATTAATTTATTTGTATATTTATTAGGAGCAATTATTATAGCAACCCCTTCTCCTTCAAGACTATTATAGTCTTAACTCTTAAGACTAGAACATATTATAGTAAAGTAAGATGGTAACCGAGTACAGCAGGTTGGCTGGACGTGGAAGATGTCATGATACTTGGGTAAATTTAGAGTTCTGCAATTTTAGTCATTTGTTGCAAAATGATTAGAAAAAATGCGTTTATGGATAATTTTTTATCGATGTTATGTCGCGTGAATTTGTGTGCGCCTGTGTACTGTGTAGCCTACTTTTTAAAACTTTTGGCCGTCAGGCGATGCCTTCAGTCCGCGCCAGCCGCTTTCCCACGGTAGCTCTCCACTTTTGTCTATCCTGCGCTACATGCGTCGCCTCTTGTATCGACATTCCCATTGCTTCGCAGTCCTCTCTTATCCATCTTTTCTTTGGTCTTCCCCTCGATCTTCTTCCGTGTAGCCTACATATCCGTTGAGCGCTATCTTTGGATATCTTTCGTTTTCCATTCTTGACACAATGTCATGTCCAAAGTATCGCAGTCGTCTGCTCTGCACTTTTTCGATTATATCCTGTTTGATGTTCAATCTATCATAAATGATTCCCTTCTTGTAACACCTTCTTTGCCTACTTTGCACAGCTGTATTTGGCTGCACTCGTGCGCGATATTAATAACACACAATGGTAGGCCTATACAATGAAAAGTAGGCTAAGGAGCGATTATTTGCATTGTCTTTAGTCGAGTATTCGATCAGCTGAGTGTACCATAAATGTTTTGTAGATATGACACTGCTGGACGGTACACTCGATAGACACGTTAACGAATACTTCTTGTTCCATAGCGCCACCCAGGATACTCATGAGTACTTTTCCAGAATGGGATTCAACGCACCAGATGCATGTGACATGAATGTGGCTGATACAATGATACGAGGAGTGGCGAATATTGCACAGAAGAGCAGACTTGGTTCGACAGGCATACGTTTCAGGGAGACTGTTGGACTCCACGATGACAACGGTGAGCGAAATAACGGTCGAGTTATTTGCGCTTTAGTTGTATTGCAGAGAACTTGAAGGGACGCTATAGCAAATTCGATAAATAACTAAATAACTAAATAAATAAAATAAAAAAATAAGTGTGCTCGTCCTCTGTCTTTGCTCCTCTTATCTGACGCTACGGGAACCACGAGGAACTTGAATAACGGGTCATCGATTGGATATATTATTATGCTCTTCGTGCATGTGGGGCGGACTTTGATAGCGGTGACGGTTCTAGTATATATTATTTGATCTGTGTTCGTTTTTCACTGACTGTTTGATCCCATTGACGGTAAACATCAAATAGATTCGTTAAAAGGCGCTTTCTAAATGTTTGAATGAATGAATGAATGAATGAATGAATAGATGGATGAATGTACGCACTGATGCATACGTAAACAAATTTGCAGTTAGACATGCAAACTATACACACAGGCGTAGGCCTAAGCATATTATTATAGGCTATGCTCACGAACTGCTCCTATGCAGAATCAATCCTTTACCGTGGTGGGCCCAGTGTTCGGTATGGACTCACACTGCAGAATATCTCGTTCTGTGGCTTTTACTGAAGGATTTTTGTTCAAATTCAACTCAGAACCGTAATTTTCACTGTGCTAGAGTCGCTATCGCTTTTGAGTATAGGCTAGTCCCCCTTAAAGTGGCGCTATGGAATTTATTTAATGAATATCTATATTATAGGCCTATATGCTAGGCCTATAGGCCCTATATATATTATGTAGCCTATATTACATATATATATATATATATACATTACTGAGCACATTTCGAAGCTGACTCATTTCCATTTTTTCTCAGCAGAGAATACGTTGACATGGTATGCTTATAATATAGGGTGTGATGGATGGTTGGCTAGTTAAATTGTCGCAGATTTGCAACTTTTGCACCATAATAGATCGTCTTTTTATTGTTACTTTGCAGATAATAATATCAACCAGAAATGGTTTGGACATCGACCAGCTGTGACCAGTCAATCAGTTCGATATGTGTTCGTTGCACGAGTTCTACTCGGGAATTGTTATCTGTGTAAAGAACCGAGGAGAACCTTCAAAAGAACCCCTTGCATGCAAAGAAGATGCTACAGTGACACCTGCAATCATCACACGCACGCAGGGTCTTTCGATTCCATCGTACGACTCACAAAGTCTGGAAATGAATTCAATGATGATGTTGATGTTGATAATGTTTATTTTGATGATGGTGATGATGTTGAGAATGATTATTTTGATCATGGTGCAGGACGTTACGATGGTCGAGGCATGATGGTTAGGCAAATAAAGATTTCCGGTGGTTCAGGTGGCCGAGATTTTTTCATCTACTCACCCGAACAAAGCTATCCAGATTTCTTGATAGAATACAAATAGCAGGTAAAGTTGATTCATCTATATAAATAAAGAGAAGATTCTGTGTGTCTGTCTGTCTGTTTGTTCGGAATGCATTTCCACAGTTTTTGAGCTTTTCACTCCAAACCTTCACTACTGTGTAGGTCTCGGCAGGAGACACAAAGTCGAGGGGTTGGCGATTCTCTACCACCATGGGGGTCAGGGTGGGGCGAAACTCCCCAAATTTTTTTCTATATAAATAAAGATAAGATTCTGTGTGTCTGTCTGTCTGTTTGTTCGGAATGCATTTCCACAGTTTTTGAGCTTTTCACTCCAAACCTTCACTACTGTGTAGGTCTCGGCAGGAGACACAAAGTCGAGGGGTTGGCGATTCTCTACCACCATGGGGGTCAGGGTGGGGGCGAAACTCCCCAAATTTTTTTCAAAAAAACGCAGCCATTGATATGATTTTTTTAATCTAGATAGAGGGCCATCAGAACCACCCGGATCAGTGGTTGGCGAATCTCTACCACCAAGAGGGCCAGGGTGGGGGCCGAAAACACTGAGACGGCAGTTTCTTATACACCTTTTTAAACGTTTGCATAGTCATTATATAAATGGCGAGCGCAAGTGATGTATTTTTCACGAAAATCCTAATTTCACGGGTGGCGTACTGGTGCAGGTCGGTGTGGTGGGATGAGGTGGGGAGAGAGTGGGAGTGGGGGGAAGGTTGGGTGGGGATGGGAGGTTTGGGTGGGGGTGAGAGGGGTGGGGTCAGAGGGAATTTTTCACGGGTGGCGTAACTGTGGAGGTCGGACTACGGCGGGGCGTTGTGGGGTGGGGGATGGTGGGGTGGGGAGGCGAAGGTAGGGGTGGGTCAGTGTGGTGGGGTAAAGGGTGGGGGTGGGGGAGGGTTGGGTGGGGTGAGAGGGGTGGGGTCAGGGGTGAATTTTTCCCCAAAACCCTAATTTCACGGGTGGCGTACCGGTGGAGGTCGGAGTGCTGTGGGGTGTTGTAGGGTGGGGGTTGAAGGGTGGGGCGTGGTGTGGTGGGGCTAAGGCCGGGAGCGGGTCGAATCCTAATTTTCCCGGGCAACGCCGGGTACCCCAGCTAGTGTATAAATAAATAAATATTCATATACAATACAATACTGAGATCCACTTATCCAGCGATCGTTGCTGTAATTTGGCAGCAGAATTGTCCGGCTTTAGCCACTGCAGAGAAGAAAATTATATCAAAGTGAAACGGTTCGAGAAACATGATTCCTCAGATAAAATCGAAGTGTCAGGAAATTGACAAAATTGACATGTCCTCATCAAGTCCTCATAAACTTTGATCAAGCAAGCACATTCTATGAATGTATGCGTAGCCGTATATGTGATCTAGGAAGCCATCGACATCCTTGAGTCCCAGACCTTCATGATCATCATCATCACTAGCGTCTGTTCATTTGATCTTCAAAACTCGTATAGCCTACTCACTAAATAAAACCGAGTTCCAGATGGGCTCCATTAAATTAGCCTTTGTAATTGAATTAAGTTCACATAAATTATTCCGTTATAACGAGACTTAGGATTACGGGGGACTCTCATTTTTCTTGCAGGATTTTGATCCATGCAGAATTGGCAAATCCTGCGGTCCTGGACACGACTGTGTCGGGTCAGATCTTTGCAGAATATAACCTGCCGTCTAATGTCACGCAAGGACCAGATGTTTCTGATTGAGGAGAGACATTTGAACACGGACAATTTGTCCAGTGTTCTTGCATATATATAGTCGACCGACAACCACGTGATCATAGGGCATATATTATGTATATATATATATGTATATTATATATATATATGTTATATATTATATATCATATAATATAATATAATATAACAGGGTTTACGGTGGTTCAGAAGACTCGTGATCTGTGTGAGAACCACCACTTTTACAATGTTTTAAAAACCTATTTGCCCTAGCTTGGCCTTGAAGTTTATAAGTGTCTCCACCGACACTGTCTCTTCGCTCAGCTCGTTCCAGGCCTTCACTGTTCTGCTGCTAAAAAATCTTTGCTTGATGGCACCCTCGGATTTTCTGAATATTTTATATTGGTGTCCTCTTAAACCTCTATTGTCAGCCAATTGGAAAAATCTTGAGTATGGTGTTATTTCTTTGTGTGTCATCAGCTTGTAAGTCTCAATCAAATCTCCTCTGCATCTTCGCTTTTCCAGTGTTGTCAATCCACAGTTTATCAATAACCTATAAAAGAGAAAATGTAACTATTTATTTGAACAAAAATCTTCTGATCCACGCGACCGATCTTTTCAAAAAATTTACAAAACAACTTCTTAGCACCCCCTAAGAAAACTAGGGGGTTCGCGATCCAAAATCCTACCTTTTCCCGAGGTTGAAACATTTAATTAACTATGCGAATGCTAACGTAGTATTTACAATCAGTGTTGCCACTGAGGTTTCAGAAATAAACCCAGATTTCCTTCCGAAAAACCCCAGAAAAACCCAGACTATTCATATAATCTATTTTAGGCCCCATTGTCCAAATTAAGTTGATTTTTCGCTTGTTCGTATGAGGGTTAACAAAATGTTCGTCAAAAGAGTCGAATAAAATGTAATTACAACTTTAAAAATATCAATTGTTAAAGTTGTAAGGGACTCGGCATCCATACTGACAATAAGCTTAATCGATATATTCGTGTGCGCATGCGTAGCGGGTCGAGCCTTCGAGAATTATAAACACATGACACACGTGGCTTAAGTTTACGAAGTCTTAAAGTTGTCCGAGGTTTCCAGCCAAATTTTCTTAATGCATCAACAATCCAACGTTTTGACCACCTAAGCTTACTGTAGGTCCTAGAACATTGATACTCTGCAACAACTATTATACCACTAGAGGATTGCCCTGACCTACAGTGTGTATATATATACACACACATATATACATGTTAAAGATGTCAAAACGGCTTAACAAGAAGAGAGAAGTGACCTGACCTATTTTGAGATGTCAAAATGGTTTATTTCTGTGCAGAGCTATTCTTCAGGCAATAAATTATTTGTGAATTGACAACGTGAGATCTTGATTGTGGAGTTTAAAATTAAAATTAGTGAAAAAGTATTATCACAACCGTTTTACATTGAATTTCACAGAATATTCATGTGTTGTAAATACAAAATGTCAACTCACCAAAATAAACCCAGATTTTGCCCCCAAAAACCCAGAAACCCAGACTAAGGCCAAAAAACCCAGATCTAGTGGAAAAAACCCAGCTGTGGCATCACTGTTTACGATTGGTCGCCGAATCACTTTTCAAAGAACACATAGATTTATGACGTCATCACTTCTTGACCTCACTTTAGAGGGCCGATTTTTATAGCGCGCGTTTTCGCAAAATTATGCTAAAACAGTGATAACAATTATGAACGGTTGATCGCAAGTTTGGACAAGATAATGACAATGGATAGGCCTACCGGTAATTAATATACCGTGTCGTCGTACGTAGGCCATCTGGACATTATTTAGGGCGGACGGGTTTAGGCAAAAGAACCAAAATTCACCGGCAAATGCCGGCCACCTCGGAGGGGTGGCGAACCCGCCCCGCAGGGGCGAGTGGGAGCTGGGTTGGGGCGAAAAACCTACATTCCACGGACAACGCCATGCTAGGACCGGGTTGGGGCCGATTGAGGAAGGCGGGGTGAGAAAGGCGAGTGGGAGATGGGTCAGCGTGGCTGGGGACTAAAAATTGAAATTTCCCGGGCAACGCCGGGTAGTTCAGCTAGTATTATATATATATATATATATATATATATATATATATATATATATATATATATATATATATATTGCTTATTAAAGCCTGAGTAACAACAACCAACAAACCGAAATCCGTGAAAATCATCGGCCAAGCGTGTTGAGGAAAGAGCATCATCGTACATGAGTAGTAGACATATAATGAAGGTAGCCCTTCTCATTTTCTGGCCCGTCACGTGACTGTATGACGTCATGTGTAATGGATACTCTCACTAATGACCCTTGTTTTTGGCCCTGTGGTTTATAAACCGTCACGCTTCACTGATCATGTCTTTTGATCCTTTCTTTTGATCTTTTGTTCTTTTGTTTGGGATGCTGAAGGGCTGGGGAAGGGGAAGGGCTGGGGAAGGGCTGGGGAAGGGGATGCGCGCCCCTCCCCTCCCCCTAACCCTCCCCCTAACCCTAACCCCTTCGTCAGCATCTTTCGATTTTCAGCAGCTGCTTAGTCATTCTCATTGAACAGCAGCCCTCCCCTCCATCTTTCGTCAGCAGCTTTCGCATGCACTACAGCAGCAGCAGCAGCAGCTGTTGCACGCCCCACCCATTTCTGAATCCATAATTGTATGACAGTCGCTATAGTGGGCACTCTCACAAAGGTGCAACCCCCACCCCACCTCTCCACCTCATCATGATTGGTCAGCGCATTTCGGCTTATACAGCAGCAGCAGCAGCAGCTCTACTCCCCACCCAGTTCTGAAACCTCTGCATTTCTAAAACGTGTCAGGTTGTATTACATCAGCTATAGTGGCCACTCTCACAAACGACAGACTCCTCCCCCACCCCAACATCATTGATCAGTGCATTTTGCTTATACTGCTGTTACAGAGTATTAGTCGCGCAATCAATTGCATAGCAATTTCGCGTAACTCTTATAATTCCTACAAAATATTTTTTACATGCAACTCTTTCTTCTTATTGGGTAATACATATTTTATAAAAGTATGATATGAACAGACGGGAAGGATACATACACAGACAGGCACACAAGTTCTTTCTAATGCAATTCATATTATATAATGGCAACGGAGCTGATCATTTCTTTTCCAATTCTACATCAGTCTGTGAGTCCCTTCTCGCTAGACGGCCCAACCAAACTTTCCTCTCTATCGCTAGACGGCCCAACCAAACTTTCCTCTCTATCGCTAGACGGCCCAACCAAACTTTCCTCTCTATCGCTAGACGGCCCAACCAAACTTTCCTCTCGATCGCTAGACGGACCAATCACACTTTCCTTCCTTTCGACTTTCAACAATTCTTTCCAATTCTTTCTTCTTCACAGCCAAACACATTGCCAACAACATTGCCTATTTATGCTGCGCAACACAAACGCTTGAACACACACACACACACACACACACACACACACACGCTCGCCCGCATCACCGCCGCAGCATATCCTTCCGCGAGCAGGCGTGCTTGGAACTATTTCGAGTAGGAATACATCAAGAAAGTAGTGCCCAACGATATAGAGTCGGCCGCCACACTAGGATCGTCACGCAACAGCTTCAGATTCCAGCAGGCCTTGACTTTTTACATTTGATTTGATATTTGTCATTTTTTTGAAATCACTCTTTCCTCTCACTCTGCGTTCGACCATTCTTTCTTCTTCACATCCAAACACATTGTCAAATGCGTTGTAAATTCTGATATAATACTTCTCTTAAATTCTGGTTATATAGCGCAACACACACCATAACATAAATAATTTATAGCTGAGCTCGCCAACTTTGTAACTATAGGATATTATTGTGAATGAATAATTTTAAATTTTTTCTTTTGAGTGGATATGCCTGTTAAACACACATCATTTTAAAATAGGTTCCACGGTTTGTAACTTAATGATCAGATTGAAAACTTATTAACAGGTCGTCTGCATATTAGATTTCTTGAAACGCCTTCGTTATAGATCCAAGACAAAATTGCTGCAATTGGATTAGTTGCAGTCAATCAGAACTTTATTACACCAGCCGTTCGTAGAGCGCATCACCTCGCAGGATCCACAATATACCTGCCTGTCAAGCTGCAAGGCCTCACCCACGGCCAATCAGTGCATGGCAAAGATTGACAGACAAGACATGTAGAGTGCTATACAACAGAAATTCGCATAGTAAATTCCCCTAGAGAGAGGCAGCTTATTTTTAATTATTCATCAAGCGCACTAAGAGTCGAGCAACAGCGACTTGATAATTTTATGTAATCAAGCCTTCTCCTTCTTCGCTAGCAACTCCTTCAACCTAATCAGCTTCTTGGCCAGCAGCTCCCCCTCCCCACCTTCTCTCTCTCAAGCAATTTCTTCTCCGCCGAGTCCAAAAGCGCTTATTCCTTACCACTCCTTCATTCTTCTCTCAATCCTTCTTCTTCTTCTTCATTACTTTATCAACAAGGATTTACATTATAACATAATGTGCTACATTGGCCGTCTATTATTAAAAAGCTTCAATTGAGACCCTTTTTATGAATAGAATGAGAGATTGATGAATTATACAAGAATTTAAGAAAAGAGACAGGCATGAAAGCTCTGGAAGTGTGTTTCTCCATCTATCTCTCTATGCGCGAGAAATATTACAGAATCGTGGCTGTATAGAAGTGCCGATATTTATAAGTCATTTATTTTGCTTTGGAATAACTCATGCGCTCTCTTTCGTTGAACTGGTCGAATGGGAAAGCGGCTTCTATAGCGACTTCATTTACAGCGAAGACTGCAAATTTAGACAGACTTCTATAGCGTCTTCATTTACAGAGAAGCCTCTTACAGTATGAATTGGTTGTACTTGGCGACCTAAACCTCCATCTTGAGGACTCTTCATTATCTTGTACAAAGGAATTCCTGTCAACAATGGAGCAATTCGGGTTGGTGCAGAACGTTTCGACCCCGACGTATCGTGCTGGCGGTTGGTTGGACGTGGTCATCACAAGGGACGACTGCGTTGCTTCAGTCGACGTTCATCCACCAACCATCTCGGATCATGGCATGGTCATCGCCACCATCCCGTTCCTTCATGAGACGCCGATCTACGCTGTCAGACAGATCAGAGGATGGCGGCGCCTGGACCGGGATGCCTTCAACTCGGCTGTTCTCGCTGTTCCTGCCTTCTCGGACCCAAGTCAACTGCGCGACTCGTCTGCCGAGGAACTATTCGAAATCTTCGAGCGATCGACTACGGAGATCATCGATCGTCTACTTCCATCGCATCCAGCGAAGCTTCGATCACGTCCTCTTTCTCCTTGGTTCGACGGAGAATGCCACACACTTCGCCGTCACACCCGTCGGCTTGAGCGAACCTATCGCCGCACACGTTTACCAGCCGATCATCTGAAGTGGGTCCGATCCGTGCGCTCCATGCACAGTCGCTTCAGGGAGATAGAGGGTCAGTATTGGGAGCGTAAGATCTCTTCCAACGCTGGAGATGCCAGACGATTATGGTCCACCTTCAAGGATCTCCTGGGGCGACCTCAACCTTCCTCTACCGCAACGCCTCCACCGTTTACAGCAGCTGACTTCGCCAGCCATTTTGCCTCCAAGATCGACACGGTGCGTCGGGAAACAGATGGATTTCCACCTCCTGAATACGCTCCTACCGACTGCCGTCTCTCCAGCCTCGACCTCGTCTCTGAGCTCGAGCTACGTCGCCTCATTCTCTCCTCTCCGCCAAAGTACTCTGAATTGGACACTTTGCCACCGTTCCTCATACAGGAATCCATCGACATCTTCCTTCCATTCCTGACTCTCATGTGTAATGCCTCGCTTCGTGACGGCATTCTACCGGCATCCCAGAAACGGTCGATCATCACGCCGATCCTGAAACAGCCGGGACTTGACCCTCTCCTGCCGTCTAGCTATAGGCCAATAGCTAATGTTACTTTCATTTCTAAAATTGTTGAAAAACTTGTTGCTATTCAGCTTTTTAGGTACTTGGACTCAAATTTGCTCCTCCCTCCATACCAATCTGGCTTTCGCAAGGGACACTCCACTGAGACCCTTCTTCTTCATCTTCTTTCTGATGTTTACAATGCGATTGACAAATCGCAGGTAACTCTTCTGGCTCTCTACGACGTGAGTGCTGCTTTCGACACTGTCGATCATGATATTCTGATTCATCGGCTTTCTACTTCCTTTGGCATCTCTGCTCTGCCCCTTGACTGGCTCACATCTTATCTAGCAGACCGCTCCTCTTCCACTGTCTTTCACTCCACCCGTTCCCCTTGGATCCCCGTTCCAGTGGGCCTTCCGCAGGGTTCTGTTCTAGGGCCCTTGCTCTATATCCTTTTCACTGCAGACATTGGCTCTTTGCTCGCTTCTTGCTCATTGCGAAGCCACTCTTACGCTGATGATGTACAATCATATGCCCATTGCTTTGCTGTGGACGCAGCCAAAACTGTCCGCCTTATGGTCTGTGCTTCTGACACCCTTACCTCTTGGCTTTCGTCAAATCGACTGCGACTCAACTCTTTGAAGACCCAGTTCATATGGCTGGGAACTCGCCAGCAGCTGACCAAGATTGACTTGGCTGCTCTTGCACAGGAGTTTCCCCTTGTAACCTTCTCTACCTCTGTTCGAGACCTTGGGGTCATCTTGGACCAAGAACTCTCCTTCTCTAAGCACATCTCTTCCCTGTCACGTGCCTGCTATTATCAAATTCGACAGCTGCGTGTCGTTGCTCGCTCTCTCTCATTCACTGCATCTTCTACTCTTGTCCATGCCTTTGTTTGCAGCCGCTTAGATTACTGCTCCTCTCTTTATGTTGGCCTCCCACAGGTCCGTCTGAACTCCTTGGTTAGGGTCCTTCGATCTGCAGCACGCTTGGTTGGTGGCATCTCCCGGTTTGCTCACGTTTCTGCCTTCATGAGGGACGACCTCCACTGGCTCCCACTGCAGCAACGCATTGCTTATAGAGTTTCGTCTATAGCTTGGCGCTGCATTCTGTCTCAAGCTCCATCCTACCTATGTGAGCTTTTTACTCCAGTCTCGGTTTCTCTGGGCCGTCGTTCGCTGCGGTCAGCTGCCCGCGGTGACTTTCTTGTCCCTTTTTGTCGTACCGCTACTATGCAGCGAAGAGCATTTTCCGTGGTGGGTCCAGCTAGCTGGAATGGCCTCCCTGCGGCTCTCCGTTCGCTTCCCCGTGACTCTGCTGGCTCTTTCTACCGTCTTCTCAAGACCTTTCTCTTTGACCAGGCCTGGGTTGGGAGCGCCTCTGAGTAGAGATCTTGAAGGGGCGCTATATAAATTCATGTGATTGATTGATTGATTGATTGATTGATGTGCTATTCAAGTCTAAAATCAAATATCCAAATTACGTGCTCTAATGGATGTTGAGGAACATCCCGATACAATCTCCGCCATCGACCTCACCCATTTGCCCTGCCTAATAGAGATAATAGGAACTTCCTGTCAAGGATGATGTTTCGGGAACATTTATTAGCCGTTATTTTCGGGAACATTTATTAGCCGTTACTTCTGGTGACCTACTAGATAACAAAATTCTAGCCACAAAGACAAGCCCTATAAGATGTCCACACTTGTTCACTCGATTAGGCCACAATAGAAATATTAGAAACTATATTATATAAATTATAGCGGCTATATTGTAGCCTCTGTTTCTATAACTGCAGAATCTAGATCTGTTGTTAATTGCTGCATTTTGAACGCGAATTTCCTAGCCAGTAGCTAATATTTAAAATTTATCTAATTTTGTGCCAAAATATGAACATAAGCCCAACTTCGTGAAGCTTTCATCATCAGCAGTAGCCACTGGATGGCCAAAAGACCATTGATGTGGCTACATGAAAATAGTTACAAAAGTGTAATTTAATGCCATCGAATGAGTCACAGGATTAACCCAAGTGTATTCATTAGTTTTGACTTGCTGCATTATGCCTAGTTCTTTAATTGATTGTGACTATGAATGTTGATTTTATCTTTAGATCCAAACAGTGGATTGTCGACTGTCACACAGCAGACCTCGACAAAAAGTGAATGTGAACTACGCAGTCTGGGGCGAACACTTTGAAGATCGCATGTTTATGAATTTCACAGATAGAACTCACAGTTTTCAACATCCCACAGCGGCAGAACCTTGAACACAGTTAATCCAGTGAAAATGTCATTCATCAGTTCAGTTAACTCTTCGGTTGCAACTGGAGAAGTTGTAGCATGGGAGGAAGATGTCTGGAGTTCATCACCAGCAAATGGAGCACATTGACTTAACGTGTTCTTCAATACGTGCCTAAACCTCCATAACGACATCCATTCACAAGCTGTATCCAGCAATTGGTGTCTTCCACTTACGATTTACTTTCCGGACCCTTGAGTTCAATACATCTAAAATCTTATCAGTTCTTTTGAACACAACTAGCTGTTGATTACCTCACACAGATAAGAGGGTGTCCAGCACCGACCAAGAGTGGACCCCCAGAGGCGGCATCGTTGTCTACCACCGAGTGTCTCTACGGGTCAGAAAGATTGAACTAGACTCAGTTTAGAAGACATTCGAAGCGCTGGCTATCTCGGAACCGTTCCCCTCTGGTTCTGACACTGCTGACGGTCTACCGCCCAGGTTCAACGCCACCATCACAGGCTTTCTTTACCGAACTCATGACAATGCTGGAGCAGTTTGCTTTGTACAACACGCAAGTTGTGCTCGTTGGAGATCTCAACTTCCATCTTGAAGACCTGACTCGCCCGGAAACACGTGACCTCGGGACAGTGCTGCAACACTTTTGTCTGGTCCAGCACATTGCAGAACTGACCCACCAGCACAAAGGCGACTCATCTTCGATCAACCTAGTGGTCTGTCCAACCACGGCCTCTTCGTGGTGACAGTTCCGTTTCTCTGGGCCAAACCCGTGAGAGCGATTCGTCATGCCAGTGCGTTGCACGACCTGAAAAGGAACGCCTTCGTTGCTACCTGTATAGAATGTCCTCCAAAGAAATGCCATGATCCATAACCCAACAGATGACAGTTTTTCGTTTCTTATCTGGCAGGATAATGATGAAAGGCTTCAAGCGTCTTTACTGTCAGAATTCTTCCACAACCTACGAATTATTAGATAAGTGCAATCGTAAGGCTAAGAAAGTTATGAACTGCTGACTTTCTTAGCTTTACAGTTGAACTTAAGTTTACAGTTTAAATTGTAAGGTTGTCTTGAGTTGTTAACCACAGATTTTCTTGGCGTTACTAATGGTTCTTATGTTTACAGCTTTTGTAAGGTTGTCTTTGAGTTGCGAACCACAGACTTTCTTAGCTTTCAGACTTTCTTAGCTTTACTATTGGTTCTTAAGTTTGCAGCTTTTGTAAGGTTGTCTTTGAGTTGCGAACCACAGACTTTCTTAGCTTTCAGACTTTCTTAGCTTTACTATTGGTTCTTAAGTTTGCAGCTTTTGTAAGGTTGTCTTTGAGTTGCGAACCACAGACTTTCTTAGCTTTCAGACTTTCTTAGCTTTACTATTGGTTCTTAAGTTTGCAGCTTTTGTAAGGTTGTCTTTGAGTTGCGAACCACAGACTTTCTTAGCTTTCAGACTTTCTTAGCTTTACTATTGGTTCTTAAGTTTGCAGCTTTTGTAAGGTTGTCTTGAGTTGTGAACCACAGACATTCTTACCTTTATTAATTGCACAGACTTTTGTTTAATTGCACTTAAGTTGACGACTTTGGTAGGATTATTGAAGTTGATGGCCATGTTGTGTAATTAGGCCAGGCAGTTTTCTTTCTCGGATCATCCTTGTAAAATTTATGTCTGTTGCAAAATAACAACTGTGCAGTGAAGAGCATTCTTGGTGGCTGGTCCAGCTATTTGGAATAGCCTTACTATGGCTTTCCATTTGCTTCTCCGTAGTTCTGTTGCTTCTTTATATCGTCTCTTTTAGGCTTTTCTTTAGATTACAATACTCCATTTTAGTGACCAGGCCTGAGGTGGGACAATGCTTGGAGTGCCTCTGAGGAGAAAGTTGAAGGAGCGCTATATAAATTTATGTGTTGATTGAATTAAATGCGTTATGCTTCATCATTTAAAATATGTTTCTGAACATGTCACATTGAGATTGCCAGAATCAGTTATCTGTGTTAACTTATTACTGAGAGTAACTTTCCAACAGCCAAGATGCATCAGTTGAATATGTGCTAATGATTACACAGAAAGATAAATAACATAAATCAATTAAAAATTAAGGACATTGAGTTCTACTGTGGTCGTAATAATAGACCTCGTTCATGTATACTAAGCTAAAGATAACGATGATCTTGATATAATCTATGCTACATCACATTAATAATCTCATGTATGCCAGTTTTAGATATAAAATTATCTGTACTTAGTATTTTGTTTTTCATGCTGAATAAACGTGTTATGAACTTATCTCTTGGACCTTTTCGCAACTCATTAGCGCTTCTTTATCAATTTTCGTCATGTATATGAGAGTTACTGATTTTCCATGTCTTAGAATATACTTCTTAATGACTGTTCTGTTTGTTGTGCATTAAAAAATTAGGAAGCGCAATAGGGGATGTGGCTAAATCAGGGCTGAAAATAGAAATAACAGACAGCGAAAGCAGTCACAAGAGAACATGAGGATTTGGAGGGACTAGGAGGTGAGAAGTGGAAGGAGGAGGGTATAAGAAGAGGAAGAAGAAGGAAGACACCAGGGAGTGCAGGAGAAGGAACAGTAAGAACAGGGATTGAAGGTCAAAAGAGAGCAGGAGGTGTAGGGACTAGAGGTGAGAAGTGGAAAAAGGAAGAAGAGGATATAGAAGGCAATGGTGGAGGAGGCTAAGAAGAGTGCAGAAGGAAATTGCAAGAAGAGAAGGAAGATGTAACGGCATGCAGAAGGACGGGGAAAAGGAAATAAGGGATGGAAATAACAAGGAATAGGAGAGGTTGAGGATTGCAGAAAGATGGGGAAATAGGAGGAGGAATTGGAGAAGAGGAAGGTCTGATCTGAAGACCTGATCTTTCACCTTCCAATAGGCCTAATATTCTCGACCTAAAATACGACGCCCACTTTAGCAGCTATTGTCACCTCTGATCTTCTGGTAATCGAGCTGACCTGACAACCCTTCTGACTAGACACAGCACTCGTGAATAAGCTGCGGCAATGCGCTTGGCTTTTGAGTGGCGCTTTAGAGATTTTTAGATTACAATACTCCAAACCGTACGGTCAGCGGCAACGTAATCGTAATCTGCTAATTTCTAAAGCGCCACTGGAAAGCCAAGCGCGGGGCACCGGTTTATTCACGAGCGCTGCGTTGAGAAGGATTGTCCGTGAGAGCAGTCCGTGGTGGTCGGGGTCGAGTTACCATAGGATCAGGATAAAATGTGTTGAGTCAAAAGGGTTGTCCGTAAGAGTAGTCCATGGTGGTCCGGGTCGTGGTACCATAGGTGTGTGATTCACTATAGCCTTAATAGCTAGCCTACTCTGCCACCTCTGGTAATCGAGCTAACCGGACAACCCTTCTGACTAGACACAGCACTCATTAATAAGCTACTGCGCTTGGCTTTCGAGTGGCGCTTTAGAGATTTGTAGATTACGATTACAATACACCAACCAAACGGTCAGCAGCGGCTATAACGCACGCCTTAGCAGCTATTCTGCCACCTCTGGTAATCGCGCTAACCGGACAACCCTTCTGACTAGACACAGCACTCGTGAATAAGGTGGTGCACTGCGCTTGGCTTTCGAGTGGTGCTTTAGAGATTCGTAGATTACGATTACGATACACCAAAACAAACGGTCAGCGGCTATAACCATGTGCTATTATGCTATAACGCTGTCCATGCGAGCTTTCTACCTCCACGACCGCAAGGTGGCGCTTTTTTGACCTAATTACAGGAAATGGGAGGAGCTTCGCATATGTCTGTAATATACTATATGTGCAAATACTATGCGATGCACATTATACGCGTACTGTAACAGAAGTGTGTATTTATGTATATGGACATTTATATAACGCCTTACAGTAACCTCACAAAGGCCTTTAACATAGCAACCCAACATTTCTAAACAGGGGCATCTTAGGCGACTATAAGACTGTTTCATGAGATGCACCAGAGGCATCTTAAGCTTCCTACGTATAATGTGACAAAAGAAATACAGTAATTATTAATGAGCATTTATTTTACATGACAC
Source organism: Lumbricus terrestris (assembly GCA_949752735.1). Classification (NCBI taxonomy): domain Eukaryota; kingdom Metazoa; phylum Annelida; class Clitellata; order Crassiclitellata; family Lumbricidae; genus Lumbricus; species Lumbricus terrestris. Next base: position 9,236,874 of record OX457043.1, on the reverse strand, counting down.
ATTTATGATAAAATCACAGGCAATTATAAATCTCAATAGGCCTACATCAATGCACAAAAGTGTTTTTAATTTTCTTTTTGTCTTCTGCTTCTCCACAGTTAATTTGTCTGCTTCTTTCTTGCAGTAATTATTTAAAATATGTTTGTGACATAACTCAATGACATCTGTGCTAGAGATAGCATAGTTGTAACGCAAGTGCATTCTGCATCAACAGCACCTGACTTTTTCAATTGTTCACAAATCAGCAAATTTAAGACATTCTTTTAAATGCCGACCATATGTACTCGCTCTCAATGAATTGGTCAGGTGAGATCTTGCATCACCGCTTTCCTATTTCTAGTAGTGTTCTTTCTTTCTCCCGTTCTTATGTTAGCCTATCTCTCAGTAGTTTTCATTCTTTGTCGTTTTCGTTCTTAGTTATATTCTCTCTTTTCGACGTTTTCGTGTTCTTTCATAGAAGGTTCTTTGTTTCTGGTTTTGTTCTGTTAGCCTATGTTCTTTCTTAGTCGTTTCAGTTCTTAGTCATGGTCCTATTGTGTTTCTTTTTCTTTTTTTAGATACCGCATGTTCTTTCTTGGTCGTGTCAGAAGGAAATCTGGTCTTCTTTTCGCAGAGGTTTCTACTCTGATGTAACTTTTTAGTACTGTTGCTGACTGCAATTTTATGTCCTTTTTTAGATGTCTCTGCCACTCATGGGTAGCCTGGATAAGCCTAGGCCTACTGAGTTTGACGTGAACGAGCCAGTTGAGAAGTTGAACGATTGCGAACGTGCACATGTGCTGGAGAATCCTCTTAATGACGTCGTGCACGGACCACAGATGAAGTGGACGGATTATTGAAATGGATTAATGATGAAGAACAGTTTATTCTGCCGATGCTGCTGCTAACATCCAGCGGGGAAGAGAACAAAAAGAAGATCAGGTAATAATTAATTATCAGAGTGAGTCATTGGAACGTTATAGAAACGGCTAAAAAATTAATGTCATTCAGTAACCTAAAGAATCGTATTAATGTTCAGCTGATAGGCTAACTCCTGTAGTGTCACTGTCATAGGCGTAGGAGACGGGGTCCCAGATTTTGGGCAAGTCTGTTTTTCGGGCAAGTAGACCCGGGAAATATTAAACAAATTTCTTGAAGTTCAACGTTCATTAGTACACCACATTATCTCCCAGTGCCAACTTGCGCGAATCGAGTTAAATATTATTTCTCAACAGCCATGGATTAGGGATAGTAGAAATTCCCCCAAAAGTTCATAATTCACGGTAGCATATTGTAAATTATGGCGAGAATCACAGCAAATTCAAGATCCTAAATTTGCCCGAAAATTGCGACTATTCGTGGCATTTGGGGAAATTCACAGCATTCAAGCCAAGTGCCACAGATCAGGGGCGGATCCAGGTGGGCAAAATGGCCATGCCCCATTTAAAAATTGCATGGGACATGGCCCCCATTTGGTTTCAAAAAACCATTAGATAAATGCAACGACAGAGAATAACAGGATACCAGGCCCCCATTAAAAAAAATGGCATGGGATGTGGCCCCCATTTGATTTATCATAGTCTTTTCTCTAGAAAATTTGGACGGAGGACTAAAAAAAGGTCATCATCACCAAATTTTTCCTCTGTCCGATCAACAAGACAGAAAATTTTGCCCCCCCATCGAAACGTTCTGGATCCGCCTCTACCACAGATCACGGAATTCACTGCCTGATGACATCGGAAATTTCTACTATGCCTGGTCTTGAGGCAAAATAGACACGATAATCTTGCGATCAAGAATGAACGTGCATATCTTGTTCTGCTCTATGAAAATGTACGATCTTTTCCTTCTTGTCAAGTGTGCCTCTTCTCGCGTGGACTTGCGCACTCTATAGGAGCGCCTCTGAACTGTTCAGTGTTCACCCTACTAGAGTCGCTTTGTAGATGATCGAATACGATACAACACAAAACAATATACAATTATGACTTTAATCAGTTGCTCATGTGAAGCTTGAACTGGTTGTAGTAGAGTGTCAGGAATATTATACATAGGCTACAATGTTATAACTTTTGTTGTGTTTGAAATATTTTGATGAAATTTGGCCATAATGCGTAGATATGAATTTTCCATAAGCCCGTAAAATTTCATTTCGAAATTATTACTTTTGGTCAAGATATTGACAAAAAACCTAGGAGGTCTTTTTTGGCCCACCCTGTAGGCCTAAAATTACCCAGCCTGGACCGTATAATAATTATATGGCCGGTCCCAGGGTATTTATCTGCCTCTACGTATGCTGTTGAGGTAGGCCGAACTAGGTAGTAGGTAGACAGTCATAGAGTCAAATGAATATTGACCACTATAGCTATAAAGTAAGTAAGTAAAGTCCACCATGTAATGAGTCGAAGGCCCGTAGGAGAAGGCGTTCGTCTCCTTTTCTTGGCCCTTGAGCCGGCAATGGACGAATCCCAAGGTCCTGAACACGGGGCTAGTGTTTTCCGGGACTTGCCGTTTACTTCCCAGCTTACGCTGGTACCAAGTTATACTGCATGGTGACAGAGGCACGTGTGCGTGAACAACTTGCCCAAGGTCGTTACCCGGAGTTGAACGGCAACCTCCCGCTCCGTGAGCAAACGTGTCACCAATCAGCCACCGGGTCGCACAATAGCTGTACACAAGACTTATTGTCAACTTGAGACAGGTGGGACTGATAAAGGATGATATCATCATCATCATCATCATCATCATCATCATCATCATCATCATCATCATCATCATCATCATCATCATCATCATCATCATCGTCCGTGGGTTCAACACCCGTTGGTGTCAATCGCAAGTTTCACTGTTTGTCTCCATGCACTCTTCTTAAAGGATAATTATAACGGCTTTAAATTTTGCATAAATTAGACAAAACATGTAGTCCTACATGCAGAGAATCAACTAGCCTATGCGTTTTGAGATTAGAATGGTATAGTATCTCTTAAGGTAGAAACTACTAGAAAGCGATTGCTACTAAGTTTGATTGCCGTTTAAAATAGTCTACACTCTACAAGACAAAACTTGATAGCTTACTATCTGCCAACGATGCATCTGTAATTAATATAGTCTACGCGTTAAACTTAAATGGATAGCTATATAGCCTACTGTGAAGCAAAGAATTCGTTGCTCAGCATTGTTCGTGACTCCTTAAGTAACCTGGATTAAACTTCGGCTGTGTTATGTTATCGACGATCTTCAACTTTCTTATTTCCTGGTCCGTCAACGGCTCAGATCCACGAAAGACGACGTTTTTGTCCTCAGTGTCTTGGAGATCACAAAGCTCAGTGTATTTATGAAGCAGGTAACGCACGTCGGCCTCAGTCACTCTTTGCCTGGCTACTCTCTCCGCCGACTTTACAAGTATTCTCTTCTTTTCAGTGGCTGACAATTCGATTCCTTTGACTTCTGCTGTGAGTTTATTGGCCAAGATGAGGATGCTTAGGTAGGTGAATGCAGCCGCTGCATCATACTGTTGATTACGATGATGAAACATCTCAATCAGACGCCACATCAGAGCAATTCTAAAGTCGTTCGTGACTAATGAGTTCACGATTCCGTAATAATTGTTGTCTTTGGCTTCATGTACTGCCATGTAGATAAGGAAATACTCGTTCTGAAGAATCATTTGGTCCACCACTGGCAAACGTTTATTAGCACTGAGTGTGAGCTGCTTGTAAAGAATTCTAAGGATATAATGGAAGGATACTGTGGCTTTTGCTTTAGATATTGTGCTGAACCGAATCGATTCTCTGTACAGACTTTTCACCTTCTCAGACTCAGAATTACTGAATGCTTTTCGAATCATTTCGCATTTGTCAAAATGTGCCAAAATTTTAAATAATGAATCATCAGCAAATTCCTTAGGTAAAAAATCGCTCTCTACATTCTGGTGTGTGTCAGGGATATGTCGCGATTCGAAATCCACGAATGCTTTCCGAATCATTTCGCATTCTTCAAAATGTGCCAAATTTTCAAATAGCAAAACACCAATGAAATCCACATCGACAGAATCACTGCGTGGGTCGTTTAAGGCTTTTTGAAAGTATTCGCGAGCTTTCTCTACGTTCCGCATGTTTGAATAAGTACGTGCAGTGTCTAAAAAGTACAGAGCGTAGGAAACGTCATCGTAAGAACGGTTGCACTTCTCAAAACATTTGATCGATTCTAATAAATATGAGTGATCTGGATCACGAGCAATCGGGATTAGAATCTTCCAGAATGCTGCTCTTGGTGGTTGTTTGTAAGGCGCTGGAATGCGGCTTGGATCCAATGGATGACCAGGAGCCTTTAGGCCTATTACTCGGTACCCGAGATGCTCATTACTAGGAAATTTATACGTAAATTCAATTATTCTGTCACATACAGGATGTTCCGTATAAATCCACAGAGCTTTGTATGCCAAGCCAATGTGATGGTAAATGATATCTTGAATGCGTTCTATGCCCTCACCATTCAGAGCCCGTTTGAGCAGACCGATAGCCTCTTCCAAGTCTTGCGCGGACTTTGCACGCTGTCTCAATTCTCTTCCGGATCGCATCAGAATCACCGGATTATCTGGATCATATTCTCGGGCGTTGGCAAATAAATCTCCAAGCGACAAACCCATGCAGACGTCTTCTCTGAAGTTTTTAATGGGATAATTCTGTCTGAAGTGTTCGAATGTGTTCGCAAGATTCACCCACGTTTCAGCCTTCAAGTTGTTGTCGATATGGTCACTGCTGTCAACCGCCAAGACAAGTTCCTCCAGTCTTGACAACACTTCACCATGACTGTATCCATGGCTTGCAAGCAATTTCTTATTTGCATTCGTCAACATTGCGTATGTTCTTACAAGATCATATTTCCAGAAAGCCACCAAGTTCGCCGGCACCGTTTCCGTACATTTATTTTGGTTCAGCATATTTGTTTCAGCTAGGACTTCTTCGTACAACTGAATACAACGAATCAGGGTATCACTTGTGATGGATAAACAAGTGTACATTCCTGCAATTTCTGCCTTTGCAATTACCATCTGCGTTCTGTTGTGAGAGACTGTCTGTTCCAGCCGATCAAGAATCTCTTCAGCTCTTTCGTCGATGCAATTCCTCGAAGCATCCGCCGTTGCAATCATCAGCTTAACTTTGTTCCATAAAGCATTAAAATTGTTCGGCATAACACGAAGCACGTCCAAGTTTCTGATCGTTGCATCATCGAATTTTCGAGCTGCATCGAATAGCATTGTATAGAAGTTAGCATGGAAGCTATATTGCACATTGAGTAGTTCAAATGGCCGCTCGATTTCCTTTGCAATATAATTGGCAGAACACTCATCTTTATCAATTTCAGTGGTTGCCTCAGGGTTCTTCACGTTTTCCTTGAAATCTGATGTGATAACCGTATGATCTGTGCAGTTCTCCAAACTCAAAGCATCAGGGAACTTGTTTTCGCTTGAATCCGGAACCGCTTTGTCATTTGAATTTTCGACGCCACTTGAATGTTTTCGTTCGCTGTCTGGTATTGTCTCTCGTTCGTTGTCTGGCATTGTCTCTCGTTCATTGTCTGGCATTGTCTCTCGTTCGTTGTCTGGCATTGTCTCTCGTTCGTTGTCTGGCATTGTCTCTCGTTCGTTGTCTGGCATTGTCTCTTCTTCACAGCCTCTATTCGCAGTGGTTTCACATTTTTCAACGAATCTGAACATCGTGTCGCCATCCTTTTCTTCGGTCATGATAGACTTCTCCATCAACTTTTGCAAAAATTCGGAATGAAAAGGAACCGAGTCTGAGATTGTTTTCAATCTCTCCTTAATAACTTGCTCACGATCAACCTCTAAGTGTTCTGCAAAATTGAAATGGGATTATAGTGTAAAGTTAATGTGTAAATACAGTAAATTATAAAAGAAAAAGCTCATGGCCAGGTTAAGATCTCACGCATAGACTCTGTTTGGGATAGGCCTATACGGTCTTAATTGGATAAGCACTTCAGTGGCGTCGACTGCATAGTGGCCTGATGTATTTTGTCATGGCTGATGGCAAACAGGAAGGCGGCAGTTGCAGTCAATTAAGATGTGATTTATATATAAAGATTTGACACACTTTGAGCCTGCAGCTGATTTTTTAACGCTGTAAGCACTGATTAGGACTATCCAAGGTCGTGTGTTTGTTCTTAGCACACGTAATGAGCTCTAAGTCTAAAAATGGGTTTACGGGTCACTGCACCCAGGCATCAAACCTGACGGCCGGTAGAGGCCAGATTTAATGCCTGCAGGGTTTGGTGGCCACACTTCTGGTGGCCTTCCTAAAGGCTTCCTTTCTAGCGTCAGCTCTCTTTTCAGGCTATAGGGTCTAACCATGGGCGTAACTTTCCCCGTAAAAGTGGTGGTGACTATTCCTTGGCACAGAACTTCTCAGCTAAATTCTTTCCTCGGCTTCCTGTACCCCAGCGGTTCTCTAACTTCATTTTTATTGTCCCCACCCCTTGTATTAGGCCTAGAGTCGTAGTAAGGCTTACAAGGAGCAAAATTTAAAACATAAGTAGGCCTATAGTTTTAATCATGTAATCATGTTGGCAAAAAGGCTAAATTGGTCTATGACCCCTTAAGAAAGAGTTAACGTATGCGTTGTGGTGTTGTGGGATTGTTTTTACCAGCGCAGATTTAAAATATCTGGCTTAATATTTGTCAAATTCAAACGCAAATTTTTAGGCTATATTTGTCTTTGACAGGAAGAAGAGTTTTAAAACCACCTCACGCAGATTTGACGTGCTGAAAAGAATCAAAACTTTTGAAGTTCGACCAGAAATTAATCGTTAGGCCAATATTATTCAGCTCTCCCCTATTTTGGTGAGCTCTATAAGCTAAAGGCCTACGCTGAGAATTTCTGGCTCACATTTAAACACTATTTATTTCAAAAATTATAAATTATATTATACTTAAATAAAATATGTTACATGCGCTAGGCCTGTATAGTATGTGAGTATAATTATATGCTGTGAAAGAAATAAAATAATGAAGATGCTGTTTTATGTTGCAACGTTAAAAATCATTGCTAATCAAAGAAAGATGAACACAAAGTCCATAAACACAAAGAAAATTTATATTTCTGGAAATTTTCTCCTGGGTCCTACACCTAACTGGCGCCTGGCGTATACCCCATGTGCACAGTTTGAGAACCCCTGCGCTGTACCTCTTCCCAATATACAAATCTAGTATTAACTCAGGTGAGAATTCTCTCACTTCCTTCTCCATTCTCACTCTTTTTCTTTTCGTCTCTCTCGCTGGTAAACTTCACAATCTTTCCACTCACGGAAAACGAAATCAATTTTTAAAACAGCTCTTTCACAAATTTTTATCCAGATTCTTTCTATTCTATTCTTGCTGACCCTTCCCCGTATAGTCTAATACAGCTTTTTTGGGTGGGTGGGTAAAGGCACGAAGGTTCCTTCAAAAATATTTTGATAATGATTCCAGAAGATTTTGTAAGGCTGTTGGCATGCAATGTACGTACTGCCTCGGAGACATAACGCTTTGTGGGAGAGAATAATATTGCTTCACGTTTCCTCCCCAAATTTAAAGTGGTAGGGAATTCCTGAATTCCTTCCCTTCGCTCCTTATGATTTAAGCCATGACTGTGGACAATGAACACCCTGTGAAGTGCGGACAGACTGGAGGCCTTTAGGCTATCAGCATTGGCGCCATTGCGATGTTAATCATAATTTAGCATTTATTATGTTAGACATGTAGCCAAATACTTTCATGTTTCTAAAAAATATTTCCTTGTTGGACCAAAAAGACTGTCACCACCACTTTTAAAAGTGGTGGTGACTTGACACCACCGTCACAATAGAACGTTACTCCTATGGGTCTAACATCATTTGCGACATAAGAGCCGCTGGGAAAGTAATAGTTGCAGTTTAACGTCACTGTGTGGTATCAAATACCATTAGCGACGCCCTCTTCCTTTACCCAGGCGTGGGACTGGCACTGGCAGAGTGTGACAAGTGGCGGGTTAACTGTGAAAGTGACTCCTTCAAGCTCTATAAGCTTACCGAAACTCCTGTGTCTCTTTTCTCCAATATACAGACGTCTTTGTACTACAACTGTAGGCTACATTCCATCGATTGCTTGATTCACTTTTAAACGTGGCGGTTAAAATCACGGATGTTTCTTAATTGGAGTGTAGGCTACATTAAATTGAAATATTATATTATAGGCCTATAATATTTGGGAGGTAAAAAACCTCTAATTTCCCGTTTTGAGATTGGGAACCGTGGCTCATATCCTTCCAGCTATATGCTCATATACAAGTATAGGCCTCTTAAGGGGCTATGCTGATGTGAACTATGACGATCTGCCTGTAATGCTGCCCAGAGCCGTATATTTCCAAGAGTCTGGCCATCTGCAGCTAACGAGAGGTTCCGGTCAATCCCGGGTCTTAGTTGTGGATCACGTGGTTACTGGCCTCCATTTTCTCTCCTTGCAACTGGATGAACTGTGTTTAGTGTTTACGCTAAATTTTGTGTGTGAAATATTTGAAATAATGCCTTGTTGCGCTGCCGTTAACTGTTCGAATCGACACGAAGAGGGATTTCGGTTGTTTCGTTTTCCGAACAACAAGACGCGTCGTGATTTGTGGATCGCGAAATTGAAGAGAGACAACTGGAAGCCGACATCGTGTTCAGCTCTATGCGAGGTAAACAGCATTTACTCTTGGCCTTCCCAGTTAACTTCAGAATTGTATAATAGTCAACTCGTAAACAATCGGAATATCTACAGCGTCCACAAAAGCCAAGTCGCGGGAACCATGGCGATCATGAGGCGTACGATTGACCCGGCCTGATACTGGCGGGATTTGCCTTAAGTACCTACCGCCAAGGCCGTCTTAAGGTCTTGGTTATTCCTAGGCACTCTTGCAATCTTGAAAACGAAATTACTATGGGAAACGACATTTGAAGACGTTATGTGATTCTGCTATTGCAAATAGCCACAACGTTCAATGTTTACTAGCACAGTAGCACTGCTTAACTTAAACTGATACAGTACAAAATATATGAAATATTTTGCTTTTTCCATTTTCCCGGCCAGTGTTTCAATGCATATCTGATTTTCAGATTACAGACTTGGTGGGCCCTAGACACAGTGCACAATATGCCTAATGAATAGCACTGCCTTGCATACAGCAAACCTTTAATAGATGTTCATATCGATATGTACTCTATGATGTTAACGCAGATACATAAATAAACATTATAAGTCAAGGAGGTTTAACACATGATATCTCTTTCCCTCCTAGTCTTCCTTCTTTCTTATTACTTAATTCCTTAATATTATTATTATTCCTTAATATTACTTCAAAGTCATTGCAATCCGATTGAATGGCGCCTGTTACGAAGGATTGGGTTAACTGTTTTTGGCGTTGGATTGGAAGTGGATAAGCCCATGCCTGGTTGTTTCCTGGATGGATGGATCCAGATTTGATGAGGGCTTATGACAACAGAGGCTGTACACTCTATATTTTTGTGGCCACCTTAATTAAATTTTTGTGAGATATATAAAGATGGTGATTATTTTGTAGGCACATTTCGAAGAAAGTCAGTTCGAAAGAAATCGTAAGGACGGATGGAGAAAGTTACGACCCGATGCTGTTCCAACACTCTTCACACACAGTGCTGTGGTGCATGTCAGAAAGCCGCCACTGAAACGCAGCCCAGAAGAAAGCCCGACGAAGACTATTGCAAAGAAGCGATTGCGTGTCGAACACAGCTACAGCAGGAAATCCTCGACTTACTTCTCTACCGCTACCACTACTGTCACGGCAAGCTCTGGGTCGTCCACAGCATGTCAGCTTCACGATGGTAATTCATTGTCACTAAATTATTGCATTAAAATGTTGTTACTGAGCATACAGGGGCAGAGTCTGGATTTTTGAAAGGGTGCTGGAGGCAGAGGTATGCAGCACCTACATGAATTCATGCACAAATTGGTGCCCTCAACCCATCTAGAAAATGCAGCATGTTACAGAGTGCTGTAAGCTTGTGCAGTGGCTAACAAATTTTATGGCCATATCATACTGAAAAAGAGAACTTAGATCAATGCTGGTCTGCTGAAAATCTAAGATTCAAGGGGGTAATCAGGTGGTGTCTGGAACAGGGTGAAGACCTCTGAAGTTGAAGACATTACGTTAAATGACGACATGTTTCATGCTTGTAGGTTTCTAAGTGTTTAATGTTAGTAATCTATCCACACCTCAGATTCACATGTTCTGTGTGACCTTGCACGCGTGACAAATTTATATAATGACAATAGAAATATTTAAAAGTAATAAATTGTTGACTGTGTGTGTGTCTGTAAGGACTTTATGTCTGTCTGTACCAACGTTTTAAGGAAGTTTAGCATCATGTTTTGTTGGTGTCATGTAGTGAGATGTAGAACAAATGGAGCCTTGCGTGGCTGCCTTATAGCTAAATTCGACTCCTGTATTAACTTGTGATCAATCATTCATACTGTATCTGTAATACAATGCGCTGTGTCAGTTTGAATATTAATAAACGAAGATTATTATCATAATTATTATTATCATTATGTTAATTCCATGCAATCATTGTTGTCTCCAATGAAAGCGTGAGTTATTTACTTAGATCAAAAGGCACTAATTGGACATGATTATTGTCTTTTCAGTTTCTAACAAGAATGCCACTGCTTTCTCAGACGAGTACCTGACTACATCTGGAAACTTAGCAAAAAGCAACGCAGACTCTACATCCCACTCCATTACGGCTTCAACATTGTCAGCAGCTGTCACTGCTTCTGATTGTTTAGGTTGTCGCACTTTAAACAGTTGTATCAAGAAATTGCATAGGCAGTTTTTAATACAGGCTCGTCTTATTGCTGCTCTACGTGTTAGGCATAAAGCAGCATTGAGGAAAGTAAGGAAAATTTCGAAAGCGAAATGTGCTTTTGGCTTTGCAGTTAAGAGATTTTTGAACATCGATCAGCAGAAGGCGTTGTGCAAAAATACGCAGAGGGGTTCTAAGTGGAGCTCAGTGACTGTAAGAAATGCAATGCAACTGCATTTTGCATGTGGTCCTACTGGCTACCATGTGCTATTGTCTCAGAAGTATCCGCTGCCATCACTGCGTACTTTGAGACGCAGCATCCAATTTGTGAAATTTGAAAGTGGAATTTTAACAGAAGTTTTCCAATTTCTTGCTTTTAAAGTTCGTGACATGAGCGTTCTTGAGCGAGAATGTTCTTTAACATTGGATGAGATGTCGATAACAGCAGGTGCTGAATTTGATAAACGGACTGGCCGTTTCATTGCTGATGTAACGTTGCCTGATCAGAGTGGTATTGCTACACATAGTTTGGTTTTTATGTTAGGTGGTATTACTGGAAACAAACTGTTGCCTATTATTTCACTGGAAATTCTACAGATGGCAGTGTCTTTGCTCCGATTGTGTTAAGCATTATTAAACACTGTCATGAATAAGCTTGTGCCCTGCACTTGGCTTTCGAGTGGCACTCAAGAAATTTGGAGATTACGATTGTAATTTTGCTGTGCATAGTTCTTGCATAGATTAGGAAATAAACTTGTCAATATTACTGGCACACCATGATGCCAATATGCAGATATAAGCTTCTAAAGGTCTCTTTCGGGTTTTCCCTTTTTTCTATTATGTAAACGTTTTAATATCCTGTTACTATCAAACTTGCAATATCGACTTTAATCACATGTCATTCCACTATTTGAAGTTGATACTGCTAATGTTCAACATGATTGGACTGAATACTGATTTCTTATATATTAGACTTACTGCTATGATCCTGTTTGTCGTGTTTGATTGCATTGCTTGTCACGATTGAATAAAATTTAAGATTTCGTTCCATTTGATAGTGTTGTGTAAAAAGGAGTAGAAGCCTAAGATATAATATAGTCTTCCCAGTCGGTCTGTTGGATTCCTTGCACCAATGACAGTATTATTTATTTATTTAAATTACAAGCGGTTTTAACGTGCACAGTCGCACAGAAATGGAGTCTAGCATCACTATATTAGCAGGGTCGGTGAGCATATTAAACCGTTAGTTTGCGTTGCTAAGTTATTTATAGAACAGGGAACATCATTGGGAATATCATGGAACACAATATTTTTTTTATTGTACACAGAACAGAGCACATGGAACATACAAAAACAGGAACACGGAGCATAATTGGAAATATTATAGAACATAATTTTTTTATTGAACACAGGACAGAGAACATGGGAACAAGGAACACGGAGCATCATTGAGCATCATAGGGAACATAATGGAACAGATACTTAGGGAGCTGAGAAGAAGGAACATCACAGAGAGCAGAGGTTAGGAGATGTTCTATTGAGTGCACGGTGGGCACAGACACATGGAGACACAGAGAGACGCACAGACACAGGGAGACGCACAGACACGGAGAGACGCAAAGACACAGGGAGACGCACAGACACAGGGGAACACACAGACACAGGGAGACGCACAGACACAGGGAGACGCAAAGACACAGGGAGACGCACAGACACAGGGAGACGCACAGACACAGGGAGACGCACATACACAGGGAGACGCACAGACACAGGGAGACGCACATACACAGGGAGACGCAAAGACACGGAGACGCACAGACATAGGGAGATGCACAGACACAGGGAAACACACAGACACAGGGAGACGCACATACACAGGGAGACGCACATACACAGGGAGACGCACAGACACAGGGAGACGCACATACACAGGGAGACGCACAGACAGGGAAACACACAGACACAGGGAGACGCACAGACACAGGGAGACGCGTCTCCCTGTGTTTGTGCGTCTCCTTGTCAACGTATTTGCAGATCGCCGCCTGGACTAAAAATGGCGTCCAGCAACCACGTGACTTGGCCAACTTCCGGGACACTAGTTGGCCAGACTCTTGGAAATATACGGCTCTGATGCTGCCTAATTGTAGAGCAAAGAATAAAGTACAGTCGGACAGTGAGCGTCATGGACAGTCCGGAGATAATCAAAATTGATTGTTTTTTGCCATGGAATTTTGTTTCTTACGAGAGTATCATGGACCTACCTTCAACTTCCCTCTGCCCTTCTTCTTCCAAATACGCATTCCTTGTGTGTTCTTCTTCAACGTTGATCATAGCAGCGTTTTCCTCGTTGGAAGCCATGAGCTAAACCTGAAAATAATGCGCACACAGGCAGCGCAAACGCAGGTTTAGAAGCAGCGTGTATATGTGGCTAAGATCTCCCGTTTCGTGGTCGCAAGTATCTTATTTTTCGTTGTGTTCATAATGCTCAGGTTTAGGCCACTATTTATATTATTTCGTGCGTCTGAGAGCAAGATTGCCAATGTTGTTCATGTGAATGGATAAATTACAATCACATTTGGCTACATGATGAATCGATTGCATTCTATTAGGGGTCATTGCATAATTACGTAACGCTCGGCTGTCATTGAAAACGTTACGAAACGTAACGTAGGTGGGGGAGCTGAGCGTTACGTAACGCCATGAAAAAAATTATTATTGAATAATAAATTACCATCGAATGACACTTTAGACATGATGTGATCGAAGTTTAAACTTCGTGACATTGATTAAAACTTAACGGAAGTAGGTCTATTTATGAGCAGACACCGGTTACATGCCAGGTCAATTATGTTCTCCCATTTGTGCAAACCGGAAACCGCTCTTCGAATTGTTTGGATCTGTGATAGCTTTACCCAACGGAACAACGTGATAGGCCTAATTGCCAATGGATTCGTGACATCGAAGAACTCCTTTGAAGCATTTTTACTTAGTGGTCACGATCCCAAACATTTAAAGTTAACCCTCAACAAAACTCGCAATATTTTTATTAATAATTATCGAAGTGTTCAGGTTAAGCAAATAATTTGTTTATCTTAATTTTGATTAATTGTGAATGAGCCATTTATATATATAGTCCGTGAAACTTTTCAGCAGTGTAAAATTTTATTTTTCGGTATACATGTAGTTTAAGAAAATTACAGATCACGCGCATGACTGTCGTTTATATGAATAAAACGTTGTGTATAGGCCTATTTTAAGCCTATAGACTACATAGATCTACTGTCAAATTAGCCTATAAATTCACATACTGGGCTATATTAAATTCAACATGAAAATATCTATATCTATAAGAAAGGACTTGGCTATGTATGTGGGTATGTTACTTTGTCCAGAATGCACGCTCACAGTTTTTGAGCTTTTCACTCCAAGCCTTCACAGGCGTCACTACTGTGTAGGTCTCGGCACGAGACGCAAAGTCGAGGGGTTGGCGATTCTCTACCACCATGGGGGCCAGAATGGGGAGGCAAAAAACCCAATTTAAAAAAAAAACGGCTATTGATTTGAATTTTTTTCCCCAGATAGAGGCCTATCAGAACCACCCGGATCAGTGGTTGGCAAATCTCTACCACCATGGGGGCCAGGGTGCGTGGGGTCGAAAACACCAATTTTCGCTATAAATTTTCATTCGCTTGCCACGTATAAAAGCAGTGATTTTAGCCGTTTTAGAGGTGTTTAAGGTCAACTCTGTTGCCAGTGCGGATCTCACGGGTCGCGCACCGGTGGATGCGGGGTGGGGTGGGGTGGGTGGGGTGGGGGAGGGGTGGGGTGGAGGTGGAGGGGTGGAATGGGGTGAGGGGTGGGTGGCGTGGGGGTCGAGGGGTGGGGGTTGGGGTGGGGTGGAGGGGGATGTAGTGGGAGGTGGGGTGGAGTGGGGGTGGGAGGGGTTGGGGTGGGGATGGGAGGGGTTGGGGTGGGGTGGGATGGGGTGAAAATTTTCGTCAAACCCAAAATTCTCCGGTGGCGTACTGGTAGAGGTCGGAGTGTGGTGGGGGTGTTGTGTGTTGGGGCTGGGGTTGTGGCCGGAGCGGATCGAATCCTAAATTTCTCGGGCAACGCCGGGTACCCCAGCTAGTGAAATATATAATTACGCGCTCATGTAAGCCAATAATAGACTTAAATCTCAACTGATTTTTTAAAACAATCGTTACGTAACCCTGGGAAGGGTGGGTGGGTGGGTGAAGGGCAACGTTACGAAGCGTTACAGGGTGGGTAGAAAACGGTTATTTTCGGCGTTACGTCAGGGCTGTTTTTAAGGAATTTTTAAAACTGCACATCCTCTTCTCTCCTTTCTCATCCTCCATGGTAAATTACTCCCAATGTGAGAAAATGACCTATTTTTTAATAGTTTTAACTGCACGGAGCGTGACGGAAGTGCTTCTACAACTGCACGAATCCATTTAGAACTGCACATTTTATGTAGAACTGCACGTTAAAAAAAGCCCTGCGTTACGTAATTATTATGCAATGACCCCTTAGGCTGTTGGACCTGTTGGGGGTTCCAATGTCTTGATTACTAATTTACATGATCAGGTGGTCGTATTAGATTGTAGCGGTCATCGTGCGCAGGGCTGATGAAAGAAATTCCGGGCCCCTACATAATTATAGCAGTCACGGCCCCTAAACTTTCGTAAGGTTTGTTAGACAAAATTTCTTTAGAAACAAACTCAAATATTAACAGTGCAGGTATAGGACTAAGACCTACGATTTTATATTTACATAATAATTATAACAATATGATTTAATTCAGATGTTAATTTGAAGCTTAAACTTATTGTGATTTGCAGTTAATTCTATGTGATATATATTTATTTTTTAATAAAAAAATTTAAATGCATAGATCATAAACTTTGTATACATAGCCTAACAGCAGCTTTTGAAAATTGATTTTGTTCTCCTCTCTGAATTATGTCTCCACTATTATACACGTTTCCCTCGACTGTTCGTGATCTGGGTGTTATCTTAGATAGTTCTCTTTGTTTTAAAGACCATAATTATATCTAACCTTGCACGCTCTTCATATTTTCATTTAGGGCGCCTAAGGGCAGTTCGACGTTCTGTTTCGTCTTCTGTTTTTACTACTTTGGTTCATCCTTTCATTTGCTCCAGAATTGACTACTGTAATTCTCTTCTAATTGGTCTACCCAAGGTTAGACTTTCACCTTTGCAGTCGGTCCTTAACGCTGAAGCCAGATTAATTGCACGCCTTCCACGCTATACTCTCATACCTCTACTTTCATGTTTGAGCAGCTCCATTGGCTTCCTCTAACTGCGCGCATTAAGTTCAAAATCCTCACCTTGGTCTCTAAAGCACAACGGGGTCTTGCCCTAAAATATCTACATGTATAGAGCCAATGGAATTCGTAGGCCAGTTTCAGCCTCCTCGCATCGTCCACTCCGCTCTTTAAACAGACTTGAACTTCTAGTACCTCCTACTAGAACGGCTATGGCTCAGTCCCATTCCTTTACATCAATTGGTCCCTCTCTTTGGAATACGCTATCTCCTTCTACTCGATCTCAACTTCTGACTGGTAATCCCTCCTCCTCATTTTCTTTTCTCAAAACCTATTATTTTCTTCTCTCGTGGCCCTGTGCACTGGGAGCGCCTCTGGACGGTTCACCCTAGTAGAGGCGCTTTATAAACGTTTTTAAACAATACAATAAATAACTATTACATGTAGCTACCTAGCCCTGGCCCTAAAAGTTCCCGGGCTCCTGGGCATTTGCCATCGCCCTCTCTCGGCAGTCCTGTTCGAGAGTAACTAGTAGGCTACAATACATGTCTTGATTTCTTACTAGCAGCCGACTATTATATATAAAATAGAGACTACAAGCTGACGATGGGAAAATCCACGACTGTTTCTTTTACTTCCCATAGGCCTAAGCTTTCTGCTAAACATAGCGTCAGTTACGAATTAGACACTAATGTCGACTAGCACAAAAACTATGGTCAATACAGGTGTTAGATTATTCAGATGAATGCTCTCTCAGTCCAGTCTGTATAATTTATATAGGCCTACCTGATCCGTTTGTCAAAAGCACTCGACTTGTAAACAGTATTTCACTTGATGGCCCACGACCGACAAACACTTCAACAGCACAGAAAGAAAAGGTGGTAACGGGAATACCAGCAAATATTCAACTTAACTATAGGCCCTACAGGTGCGACTCTGCTGCCAAATATAGCGTCCAAAGAGTCTGAAAATATCAGAGGTAGCCTATAGACTGAATCTGTAACTTAATTCTGGTAGATCTGAAGGCTCAACGACTGTGGTTTGATTTCTAAACTTAAAAAGAACTTATACATTCACCATGATAATTATACACATATTATGATTATGGCAGGCCTGTATTATACGAGGCTCTACAGCCAGACCTGCAATGCGGTGGACCATCTATAAAAGGCCTACTTTGGTTAATAATAGCGCACATCTAATAGTTTTATAAAGACTTATGCTAATGTTATTTTATCTCATCAACGATGTTAGCATCATTCACTGTAAACTTTACAAAGTAGGCCTATGGCCTCTGCTATTTATCGCCATATAATTATATCATCGCTATCATCATAATAGGTATAATCATCGTCGTTGTCGTCATCATTATCGTCAGCATCACCATCACCGTATGTATAGCTATTAATAGCCTGATAAATTTTATGATCGAGTGAGCTAGAACCATTTTAGTAGACTCAACCGGATCTTAAACAAGTCTCAATAAAATTATTTTCAGATGATCATAAACTTAAACTCTATTAACAACGTAAATTTCCTCAATGTTGACTTTCCGTTCGAGGCTGGTCGATTTGTATAAAAGGAAACCCGTGACAACTGATAGTACAGAGATAGTCCCTCTATCCCCTGGCCTCATGTCTTGCAATAAGTTGCTGCTAAAGTGGGCTACGTCAACTTAACAGTCTTTCAAAAAACTAAATACGTAGCAGGTTGCTGTAGGCTATACGTCAACTTAACAGTCTTTCAATAAACTAAATACGTAGCAGGTTGCTGTGTGTCAACTTAACAGTCTTTCAATAAACGAAATACGTAGCAGGTTGCTGTGCGTCAACTTGACAGTCTTTCGAAAAACGAAATAAGTAACAGAATTGAACTGTGGTATTGATCGTATTCAATAGCACTGCTCAGTTAGTCTAGTGTAGCCTGGACTAAACCCAGGCTGTATTATCTTCATCACAATGTCCAGCTTCTGTTTATCCACGTCTGTTATTGTATCAGGAATATTCCCAGGATCCTTCACAACGTCATCTTCACGAAGCGCATGCAGCTGTCGATAAGGTTCAGGTAGAAAGCGAGGTTGTTGAATTCTTTGCTGGGCCACTCTCTCCGCCGACTCTATAAGTATTCTTTGTTTCTCAACGACTGTCAAGTCGATTCCTCTGACTTCTGTTGTGAGTTTATTGGCCATGACGAGGATGCTTAGGTAGGTGAAGGCAGATGCCGCATCATGCTGTTGATTACGGTGATGAAACATCTCAATCAGACGCCATATTAGAGCAGTTCTGACGTCATCTGCAGCCAAATAGTTCACGATGTATCGTCCGTTGTCGGCCTCTTGTATCGCCATGTAGAGCAGAAAGTATTCATCTTGAAGTATCATCTGATCCCGCTCTGCTGGATGCATATCAGCACATCTTTCTAGCTGTTTGTACAGGATTCTCAGGAGATAATAGAATGCCACGATTGGCTTAACCTTAGATATTGTGCTGAGTCGAATCGATTCCCTATAGAAGCTTTTGACTTTCTCAGCATCGACTTCGTTAAAATCCTTTCTTATCAGCTCGCTCTCTTCGAGGAGTCCTAAATTCTCGTATAATGAGTTACCAACAAAATCAACGTCTATGATGTCGCTACTCGGCTGCTCTTCCGCCTTCGCAAGGTACTCGCGGGCTTTCTCTACATTCCTTGAACTTAAGTGCGTACGCGCAATTTCCATCAAATACAAGGAATTGGATAATTCGTCGTTGTCTTTATCTAGGCGACTGGCTTCCTCGAAGCATTGCCTCGCCTTTACTAATAATGGACTCTCTGGATCACGTGCAATGGGATTAAGAATTTTCCAGAACGCTGCCTTCGGAGCTCGTTTGTAAGGTGGTGGAATGAGTTCGAGGTCCAGTGGATGGTCTGGCGGTTTTATTACCCGACATCCAAGAGGACGACCACTTCTGAATGATTGGTAGTAATCATCAATGGTGTAATCAGGAACGGGTGACTCGATTAAAATCCACAGGGATCTGTACGTCAGACCCATATGATGGTAAATAATATCACGTATGTCGTCGACATTTACTCCATTCAACGCCCTTTCGAAGAACCTGATGGCTTCACGCAAATCACGCTCAGATGTGGAACGCTGGCGTAGTTCTCTTCCGGTCCGCATAAGAATCCGAGAATTGTCTGGATCGAAAGCACTGGCGTTGGCAAAGCAATCCGCCAGAGACAGCTGTCCATCGAAGATGTCTTGCCTGAATCGTTCTGTTGGGTAATTCTGTTTGAAGTGCTCGAATGTGTTCGCAAGATTCACCCACGTTTGAGCTTTCTGCTTGTTGGCGAGGTGATCACTGCTGTCAACAGCCAGGACAAGATCTTCCAGTCTTAATAACACTTCTCCATGATGAAATCCATACTTCGCGAGCAGTTCCTTGTTTGCATTCGTCAACTTTGCGTACGTTCCAACAAGATCACATTTCCAGAAGTCAACCAAGTTCTGCGGCAAAGAATCTACGTGTTCATTTGCGTTGGTCAAGTCTTCTTCAGCTAAGACTTCTCGGTACAACCGAATACAGAGAATCATGGAATCACTTGTGATCGGAAAAATGTGTGAATGCATAGTTGCAATTTCTGCCTTTGCAATCAGCATCTGCGTTCTGTTTTGAGAGACTGTCTGTTCCAGTTTATCGAGAATTTCTTCAGCTCTTTCGTCGATGCAATTCCCCGATTCTTTCGCCATTGCGATCATCAGCTTAACTTTGTTCCACAGCGCATTAATATTATACGGTGCAGCAAGTAATACATTGTCGGTTATCATCTTTGCTTTGCTCAGATTGCCTTTAGCGAGGAATACCATCGACAATAAATTGAAATTGTAGCAATCCTGCATATTTTTTAATTGCTCGGATCCGTCTACAGCTCTGCTTAGGGAATCATCTTCATCTTCTGTGTTACCAGTTGTTGCACTGAGTTCACTCTGAGCACCTGGTGGGTCAGATCCCAGAAAGCCGTGGTCTCGGTTAGCGGCAGAGTCAAGAACCGAGAAGGCATCTCCTGCTGCGCTGTCAGCTGAGCGTTGACCGATGTCGCCGCTGGAACGTTCCGCTTCATTTGACGTTTCTATTTCATCGCGTTTGATGCCTGCAGCGCATTTCACGGTCTGGTGCTTAACTTTATCACCGTTGACTTCAGTTGTTTTCTCTTCGACCCAGTCTGCCGACTCGTCCTTTTTTCTTTCGGGTGAAAGTCTCTCGCTGAAGTATCGCAAGAAATCAGAATGAAATGGAACTGATGCTGAGATGGCTTTTAATTTCTTCGCTATAGCAAGTAAGCGATCACTTTTTGACTGTTCTAAAAAATCGAATAGAGAAGAGAGGACGTCATTAAAACGATGATACAACGATGATACAACGACGATACAACGATGATACAACGGTGATACAACGATGATACAACGGTGATACAACGGTGATACAACGATGATACAACGACGATACAACGATGATACAACGGTGATACAACGATGATACAACAATGATGATGATATTTATGATGATTTGTATTTTGCTGTAGCAGCTTATTTTTTGCTAAGTATCTATCAGTGTTATGATTATTACGATGACGAACTTCAAAATGGCTACCACGATGATTGCAACAGAAAATGATATTAGGCCTATTTGCATCACCTGCAATGAACAGTAGCCTATGTGCATGATCAAGGGGATTCAAGGCTCTCACGAGACTGTCTGCACTTGGAACCGAATCCTATTATGCATGCTAACAGATGTTAGATGCATTTAGCGATTGTGAGTGAATGCAAATCGCAGCAAATGTAATGTAATGTAAATCTTCGAGAATTTCTCAGCGCCCATAAAAGCCACGTCAGGGAGACCAGCTTATTCACCGGCGCTAAGATGATGAATAAGATGGTTCCAACAAATTGGCTTTCATTTGTCGGTAGAGAAATTCTGGTATAAACTGGTAATTATTACAATAAATTGCGATTACTGCGTGGTAGCCTGGAGTACGAGTATTTATATAATTATATATATATATCGGCATATATTATGTATACATCTGTGTGCGTGTGTGTAATGTGTATGTTTTTGCGTGTGTTTGGGTAGCCTACATTGGCGTCCGCAGATAGGGCAAGCGGGGAACTTGAAATTTATGTCTATTTTTAACTAATTAGTTTTTGCTTTCAACAAATTTAGAACTGAAGCACTAATGATATTAATGATTCAGAAAGTGAAATTGAGATACTTACGTCCGGAAACCTCTACGAAAAATGCCCATATTTTTAATTTCCTGTTTTGCATTATAGGCCCCTAGGACAGGCTCCTGCTAAAATATTTAAACGTGACCATCGTATTTTGCCCTTCGTGCAAAAATATTTGCGGGCGCCGATTGTGTGTGTGTGTAAATCTGATTTTACAATTATAAAAACTGTTATTGAACATTTACAAAGCGTCATTCAAAGGTCTAGAGGCATCCCCCCCAGACGCAATGTAGTTATGACAGCGCCAAGCAGAGGCAGAGGAAAGCTGAGGGGGATATGAAGCCCCTTGCAGTTTCTGCGGAAGATGATTTCAACGAGAGGGGCCGACATAAGCAAGCAGTAGGCTGGGTAGCAGCACTGTGCATGCTCGCACCGACCAGCAGACCTCTTACATGTATAATAATATAATAATTGTGGAGAGTCAGAAAGACAGACAGACAAATACAAACAAAGACAGACAGGGACAACGTGAGATACGAATAAGGATTACCTTTGACTTCATACGAATTTTCGTCGGCTAACGCTGTAATCTCACTTTCGGCGGCCATTTTCTCGTCTCACAGCTGTGTTGACTTCGGATTAGTCCTAACCTATATGAATGAAATTTGAACTGCCCAGAATAAAACAGAGTTCTATTGAATGGCAGTCTATATATAGGCTAATAGACTCGTCCACTAAGTCAACTTCACATCCAGGTTGACGACATCACGACAAAATCCACTACGATGTGTCCTGCTTGATTAGTTTCTATTTGCGTTCCTCTATCAACACGCCAGTAAGCCCCATCGACTTTAGGCTCTTGGCTGGTCGCCAACGGCCTTCAGTGACGCAACGCGAACCAGCTGTGGCCGCGAACGGGCGTAGCAGCTGACAAGGCCGCAGCTTAATATTGGTTAGCCTAAGTCAATATCAATATTAATGTAGGCTACTAGGCTAACGGCAACCCTTTCCGTTAGTCCTTAATCCTAGAACCGTAATACATGTAGTCGTATACATAATCATAAATATTCATGTATGATCGCTTTCATAAAACAAGACTAGGCTACATGAGTTCAAAATTCAGGTAACTGCCATAGACTCGAGTTCTTATGCAGCCTTATCTTTTGAACGGACAGACTATCATTTATAAACGGTCTATCAGCCTATAGGCCTAACAGTAGTTGAAAATCGCATCATTGGAGTTATTTCCCGAAAACGAAAACAGGCAGAGATGAATATAAAGATAATGAAGATAACTGCAAACCGACAGACGTAGGCCTATGCATGTGTAGGCCTACCTAAAGATCAGCAGACGACAAACGACACAGGGTGGTACAGACGGAGTTTGACAAACCAAAGACGTAGAACCAATTGAGACTCAAAAAGTCAAGAACTAGACTTAGGGACTGTGATAGTGAAGAGAAGAGAAGAGAAAACATTTTCAATGCGTGTATTGCGCTTTAGTGCTGCAATAGTGCATGCGATCAGTTTGAAAACCAAATCCATGCATACACAACAAAATCTAAAATAAATTACCTTATTAACCTATGTTTAGTTTTTAATTTTTTAGTTGAGCAGAGGAAAATATCCCCATGCTAATATTTACTTGTTTACCAAGATACCGCCATTTGCATCTGCCTTCTGATCTACATGTATTATCATGTAACAGTGAGGAATATTTTTTGAGTAAATAAGCCCCACTATAGGCCTATATCTATAGCTGGATCACTGCCCTCGGGTAGTAGTCCTTTATGTGCCATGAGGTCCCGTTTGCAAAATGGTGTTGGGGGAATTTCTCACTTCCAATCGGTCAGTGGGACCCTGGACATGAAAAATCACCGAGGTGCTTGTCTGGCATGACGTCACGAATGACGTAATTGACAAATCCAATATGGCCGCCGCCGGCCATATTGTAAAATTCATCTTCCTTATTTCTTGCAGTATATGCACGTGTAATACCTCTAATGGTACTGATTCAGGTATGTAGAATTAATTTCTGATATTGTTTTTGTCATCAGAGGTCATCTTGAGGTCATAAGGTCATGGTCAAGGTCATTTTTTATCTTTTTCATTTCTTTTAGCTTATGCACGTGTAATACCTCTAATGGTACTAATTCAGGTATGTAGAATTCATTTATGATATTGCTTTTGTCATCAGAGGTCATCTTAAGGTTATAGAGTTCAAGGTCAAGGTCACTGAGTTTCATATATTTCATTTATCACAGAATATACATGTGTAACACCTCTAATGTTACTGAATCGGGTATGTAAAATTCATTTATGACATTGTTTTTGCCATCAGGGTCATCTGAAGGTTATGAGGTCATGGTCAAGGTCATTTTGTCGCATCAATGATGTCGATTATAACTTGAATGAATATAGCGTTGAAACAGATATTTTACCTTTAATTCGTGACAAAGGAGCATACATCATGATGGAAATAATGCACCGAAGTGTTCCTTCCATCCGCCATTTAATGGCTCTATAATTTTGCTTCATGCTCATTGTGTGTTGCAAGTGGTTGGCATGGTGCACCAGCAGAGCCCCTCACTGCATGTGGCCTCTGCTTGTAGGAAGAAGTGCATCAATTCCGAATGTGTATGTGATCTAGTTGTCTAATCTCATCTAGTCGAACGTCTCACCTTGACCCTGCCCAGACACGTACCAAGTACTTCCTTACTAATGCAGCATCCTGTCTCTTCAAAACTTGTTAGATACTGTAGTGTATCGGGTTGCACGCATTAGCTGCGTGTCTGGATCCCACCTTGGACGTTGACCTGCAGGTCAACAGCATAAGATTGGATATGGACAGCCAGAGCTGTCAGCAGGGATCCCGGATCGGCAGTGAAGATTATACAAAGGACCCACGAGGATCTAGTTGACATGCCCGATACCTGGAGAGGCGCTACAGACAAACCAAATCAGCTGCCGAGCAATCAGCGTGTTTAAGTACGATAAATGCACTGTCAGCACAAGGAAAAGGAGCGAAGCTACTGCGAGTTCAAGATTACCCAACACTCGAGGAGCCCATGGACCTCTTGACTGCATTTAACGATACAGTCCGTGAAGCCACGGCTAGTAGTCCACCATGTGCACCAACCTTTCCACCTACGACATGCAGTCTTTCCTCCTTAACCTCGTTCACAATCATTGAAACGATTGTTGCTGCACATGTAGCATATGCATAATCTTGAAAAATGGCCTCTTCCCAAATATTCTGTTATAAAAGAAACATTTTAAGAGTTCTGGATGCTTTTAAAGTGAGTAAATGTCCATTATAACTGTCAGCAATTCAACAACTATTTACACGAAGGTTTATTTGTAACAATCAAACACTGTCGGCAAACAGTTATTTCCAGCGATCCAAATTCCATTTATGCAAATTATAATAGCCCAAAAGATTATGCTAAAATTCCTTCACATATGATGGAAATGGCTGCCTGCTACTACTTCTGAAGTTTTTACAGTGAAGCCACGAAGAAACTACCACAGACCCCTGTCGTAAAGTACGAAACTGAAAACACGGCGCTAATTTAGCAACGTAAACTACCATTTAACCAAAATCCTGCATACCAAGCCAATAAAAAAATTCTCATTTCCATTCCAAACCTTAGCTATCTGCTCTAATTAAACAATATGCTGTTACTTAGAGATAACTTTATGCATCTGCTACATCCAGTTTCTATTGATCAGCATTTTTGTGATGGATAAATCTTCTACTGCAGAAATAATATTTTCTACACAATTCTGCGGTTAAAGTCCTAACACTGAAATGCAACTTTCGGTGCATGGGCATTATTCAAAATGAGTTATTTCCTATCAATTGGCATCGTTTGAGTCAGTTAAAGTCACGTTAAGTGTTGTGACTCATGAAGGCCAGTGAGTGCAACCAAAATCCCCTAAACCAATTTCTGCTGATCCCCAAATCAAATTTCACACAAAACCTAATGATTTTTGAATACCAAACTGTGTTATCAACAACACAAACAGAACCACAATGTCGTGTCTTTAATTTAACTGTGAACAGTTTTCGGGAGGGAGTTCGGCCGCTCACTAGGGTACTCAAGTGTGTATGCACCAAACGCTAAACTTGCACACATGAGTGTTCCCTATAAAACTAGTTTCGAGAAATCTGACTATAGCGTATATCCCGCGTATAAGGGTTTTGGGGATTTGGGTTGACCCCAGAGCTGACCCCAGAGGAAGGGCATGGTAAGGTCAGGTTTAGGGCAGTGTCGTCATTAGATAAAACGCAAAAAACTTTCCCTGCAGAAGTAATTTCTCCATTCGTCGCATTGCTAGAAATTTCGGGGTAAACTTGGAGATGCACGGCCGCGCTGCAAACGTCACCAAACCTTCTCTAATGCCTTCCTAAGACGCTAAGCTTCCAAACGCACCTACTCCCGATGTGCGCTGACGATCCGGCGATTTGTTATGAATTTCTAAAAATTACACAGAAAACACGCAGAAATCGCCATGTTTACCCATTATGAGATTACATATCGACTAAAGAGAACGCACGAGATTGACAAATTATTTAGCACTGCGCACTCTCGTGCGTTCTCTTTAGTCGATATGTAATCTCATAATGGGTAAACATGGCGATTTCTGCGTGTTTTCTGTGTAATTTTTAGAAATTCATAACAAATCGCCGGATCGTCAGCGCACATCGGGAGTAGGTGCGTTTGGAAGCTTAGGGTCTTAGGAAGGCATTAGAGAAGGTTTGGTGACGTTTGCAGCGCGGCCGTGCATCTCCAAGTTTACCCATTTCGGAAACTAAGTATACAAGAACCATGAAAATGTGTATTAATTCAAATGTAATTATATTAGAAGAGAATATGAAACATACTTAAAAATGTTCCTTCCAATGCTGGCGATATTACGGGTCGTTGTCCTGAACATTACGTAAATAAGATTATGTAGTCTTTGCAAAGGTCACACTCAGCCATCGATGCTCTCAAGTCGGACATTATAATTGTTGTAGCGCTAGGATTAGTGTCAGAGTTCTTGAGTAAATTACCATTATGAATAAGTAAGTATGTTAAAGTGTACTTTCTCAGACACAAGCTATACAAACAAGGTTAAAACTAAATGCGATAAAGAAAATATAATTTGAAGAACAAAATATAATCATTGCATTGCAGGCCGTCTGTTAGTAACGGTCTGTACTGTTATCGTATCGTATCGTATCGTAATCTCGAAACTTCTACAGCGCCCACAAAAGCCAAGTCGCGGGAACCAGCTTATTAACAGGCGCTCAATCAAAACAAAATCGATAGGCAGCGGGTCAAGTCCGGTTAGAAGGTTAGAAGTAGCCTAGATAAGATATGTGATTTGTATTCTTGTGAATTGCATAACTGCAGGCCCTACACTGTAGGCCTAAGCGGTTGCGATCCGTCGGATTGTTCAATAAGGAAATTTTTAAAAACTCGAATCAGAGGCGGTAGCCTGCTGTAGGCCTACAGATGTAGGCTATGCCTGATCGAGCCCGATGTAAATTTCGGAAAATAATAGGTCTAATATTGATTATAATAATAAATTATTATTAAATTAAACTGTCTATCTTGGGACAATACCACCGCTCTCTGATCTTCATCGGATTGCGCTACAGAAAACGCCCGCTTAAACCCAGCTGCAAATTATAATAAACAACAAAGATAATGACGTCATCAGCTGATATCGGTATTAGAACTTGGAAGACATGTTAGGTCCTTTAGCGTCTAGACTTCATAAATACTGCCAAAAAATTTGTTTCCGAAGCCGTCAGCGTTCGATTTCTACATCTTTTTCGAAATCAATAGTTTGTGATTCCGATGATCGATTTTTGCTGAAGACGACCCATTCGGAAAACAATGTAGGCTAATTTTAGATAATTTTCTGTTCTTTCCAAAGCGTCTTAATATTTTCGCCGATAGCCTATAGGCCACGTGACGATCGCCAATAGCAACGAATTGTTTTAAGAGTCGGCTGATAGAGTATCATGGAAAGGGTTCCCTATCATTAAATTTTGGTCGCAAGTCATTTCGTCGTAATCAATTCGTCGCAATTTATATCGTCGTAAATTAAATCGTCGCTGTAGGCTATAATTCGTCGCATGCAAGTCGTCGTGTTCAGTCCGTCGTTTTTCATATCGTCGTTAAATAATTTTGTCGCAGCTTTGTCGCAGTTTATTTAGTGTTGTATATCTGTAATAGTACAATAAAATTTCTCATCATGCAAAGCTTATTTAAAAACTGATATTTTATTAAATTGACGGAACCTTACATAGCCGAGTAAAAAAAAGGCTAAAATTTAAAAGCACAATAAAACGTAAGCACAATATATAGGCTAACCCTTACTGTCTAAGCCGATTGAATCAATCACACGCCAGTATGTCTTGCCGCTCACTTCTCTCTCCTTTGTATAAATGTAACCCTCATAGAGGGAGGGGGTGGTTCAGTACGTCCTCGTCGTCTCTCCCGGGCAACAGGGAACAACCCTGGCTAAATCTGAACCGAGGACAGGGGAGAGACCTGATCAGTCGCCCTACATTCCAGAAGGATCATGAAACTTCACCATGGCAAGCACACCAAATACAGGAGGCGACGCATGTGGCGCAGGATAGACAAAAGTGGAGAGCTACCTCCTTCTGGCACTGGCAGAAGAGTCGACGTATATAAACCCATCAATTATAGGCTACTAGGCGTACCTCAGAGATCCTGAGTGGCCGAGTGGGTTGGTAGCCCGCTCGCCACGCCGGCGGCCCGGGTTCGATTCCCGGTCTGTCGGTTTATCAGAGATTAATTTCTCGGATCTTTACTGCGGGTGGCTCGGTCGCAATATAAACGTGGAGTGAGAGGTTGTACTCTGCCTCCGACACTAATCATCTTCGATATGAAAAAGTGTCGTTAAGCCCGAAGTACTATACTACTAGGCGTACCTTGGATTGTTGGGTTTATATACGTCGACTGCTGTCACGTAGACCAATTGAGGAATAACGACCAATACGACTGATGATTGCGACGATATTGACGGCGACCAATTAATTCGCGACCAATTAATTAATTAACGACCATATGACTGCGACGAAATGTGATCTGCGACGAAATGATATGCGACGATATGGATGGTCACCCATGGAAAGTAGGCCTAAATCTAATATGGGCCCTTTAAGTCTTCTATTTTATTGCCTGCAGAACCAATTGAGTTTTGCTATTGCATGAATAACTTCGCACGATCGAGTTGCGGTCAAAATAATATGAAAGAATTATTCTTTATTCTGTGCATATAATTTTTATGCCGTCGACCCTACTCGTTTTCAGTGAATTGATTAGGGGAGATCTTGCATCACCGCTTTCCTATTTTTGATAGTGTTTTTTCTTTATCCCGCTCTTATGTTATCTCTTAAGTAATTAGTACTTAGGCCTACTTAGTTTTCATTCTTTGTCGTTTTCGTTCTTAGTTATATTCTCTCTTTTCGTGTTCGTTCTTGGTTAGGTTCTTTGTTTCTGGTTTTGTTCTGAGTTAGCCTATATTCTTTCAGTTCTTAGTTATGTTCCTTGTGTTTCGTTTTCGTTTTTAGATAGGCCTACCGTATGTTCTTTCTTAGTCGTGTCAGAAGGAAATCTGGTCTTCTTTTTGCAGGGGTTTCTACTTTGACATACAACTTTTTAGTACTGTTGCTGACTGCAATTTTATGTCTTTTTTAGATGTCTCTGCCACTCATGGATAGCCTGGATAAGCCTACTGAGTTTGACGTGAACTAGCCAGTTGAGAACTTGAACGATTGCGAAAGTGCTGGAGAATCTTTTTAATGACGCCGTACACGGACCACAGATGAAGTGGACGGATTATTGAAATGGATTGACGATAAAGAACGTTTATTCTGCCGATGATGCTGTAGGCTGTTAACATCAAGCGGGGAAGAGAACAAAAAGAAACTCAGGTAATAATTAATAATTAATTATCAGAGTCATTGGAAATGAAAACGTTGTAGAAACGGCTCAAAATTGTCAAGCAGCTAACCTAAAGAATCGTATTAATGTTCAACTGCATGATAACTCCTGTAGCGTCACTGTCATAGGCGTGATAGGCATAGGAGACGGGGTCCCAGATTTCGGGCAAGTCTGTTTTTCGAGCAAGTAGACCCGGGAAATATTAAACAAACTCTTTGAAGTTCAACGTTCATTAGTACACCACATTATCTCCCAGTGCCAACTTGCCCGAATCGAGTTAAATATTAGCTCTCAACAACCATGGATATTATAAGGGCTAGCAGAAGTTCCCGAAAAAGTTCAGAATTCACGATAGCATATTGTAAATTATGGCGAGAATTGCAGCAACGATGCATCTGAAATAGTCAACGCGTTAAACTTAAATGGATAGCTACTGAGAAGCAATAATTCGTTGCTCAGCATTGCTCGTGACTCCTTAGGTAACCTGGATTAAACTCCGGCTGTACAATGTTATCGACGATCTTCAACTTTGTTATTTCCTGGTCTGTCAACGGCTCAGATCCACGCGAGACGTTTTTGTCGTCAGTGTCTTGGAGATCGTAAAGTTCTTTGTATTTGGGATGCAGGTAACGAATCTCGGCCACGGCAACTCTCTGCTGGGCCACTCTTTCTGCCGCTTGCAAAAGCATTCTTTGCTTATCAACGACAGTCACTGTCAATCCGATTCCTTTGACTTCTGCTGGGAATTTATTGGCCACGACGAGGATGCTTAGGTAGGTGAATGCAGCCGCTGCATCATACTGTTGATTACGCTGATGAAACATCTCAATCAGACGCCACATCAGAGCAATTCTAAAGTCGTCCGCAACTAATGAATTCACGATTCCGAAATACTTGTCTTTGGTTTCATGTACTCCCATGTAGATAAGGAAATACTCGTTCTGAAGAATCATTTGGTCCATTTCTGGCAAACGTCTATCAAAACTGAGTGTGACCTGTTTGTAAAGGATTCTAAGGATATAATGGAAGGCTACTGTGGTTTTCATTTTAGATATGGTGCTGAACCGAATCGATTCTCTGTACAGACTTTTCACCTTTTCAGACTCACTCTCTGCAATCTGGTGTGTGTCAAAGATAAGTTCCGATTTGAAATCCATGAATGCTTTCCGAATCATTTCGCATTCTTCAAAATGTGCCAAATTTTCGAATAGTGAAGCACCAATAAAATCCACACTGACAGAATCACTGCATGGATCGTTTAAAGCTTTTTGAAAGTATTCGCGAGCTTTCTCTACGTTCCGCTTGTTTGAATAAGTACGTGCAGTGTCTAAAAAGTACAGAGCGCTGGAAACGTC
The DNA here is from genome assembly GCA_949752735.1 of Lumbricus terrestris. NCBI lineage: Eukaryota > Metazoa > Annelida > Clitellata > Crassiclitellata > Lumbricidae > Lumbricus > Lumbricus terrestris. The sequence continues at coordinate 9,206,219 of OX457043.1, read as the reverse complement.
GTCGTAACGGATGCACTTCTCAAAACATCTGATCGATTCTAATAAATGTGGGTGATCTGGATCACGAGCAATCGGGATTAGTGTCTTCCAGAATGCTGCTCTTGGTGTTTTTTTGTAAGGCGCTGGAATGTAGCTTGGATCCAATGGATGACCAGGAGCCTTTATTACTCGGTTCCCGAGCTTACTAGAAAATTTACAAGTATTTTCAATTATTTTTTCACATGCAGGATGCTCCGTATAAATCCACAGGGCCTTGTATGCCAAGCCAATGTGATGATAAATGATATCCTGAATGTGTTCTATGTCCTCACCATTCAGAGCCAGTTTGAGCAGACCGATAGCCTCTTCGTAGTCCTGCACGGACTTTGCACGCTGTATCAGTTCTCTTCCGGATCGCATCAAAATCACCGGATTATCTGGATCATATTCTCTGGCGTTGGCAAAGAAATCTGCAAGCGACAATCCCATGCTGACGTCTTCTCTGAAGTTTTTAATGTCATAATTCTGTCTGAAGTGCTCGAATGTGTTCGCAAGATTCACCCACGTTTGAGCTTTCAGCTTGTTGGCGATATGGTCGCTGCTGTCAACCGCCAAGACAAGTTCCTCCAGTCTTGATAACACTTCGCCATGACTGTATCCATAGTTTGCAAGCAATTTCTTATTTGCATTCGTCAACATTGCGTATCTTGTTACAAGATCATATTTCCAGAAAGCCACCAAGTTCTCCGGCACCGTTTCCGTACATTTATTTTGGTTTGTTTTAGCCAGGACTTCTTCGTACAACTGAATACAACGAATCAGGGTATCATGTGTGATGGATAAACAAGTGTACATTCCTGCAATTTCTGCCTTTGCAATTACCATCTGCGTTCTGTTGTGAGAGACTGTCTGTTCCAGCCGATCAAGAATCTCTTCAGCTCTTTCGTCGATGCAATTCCTCGAAGCATCCGCCGTTGCAATCATCAGCTTAACTTTGTTCCATAAAGCATTAAAATTGTTCGGCATAACACGAAGCACGTCCAAGTTTCTGATCGTTGCATCATCGATTTTGCGAACTGCTTCGAATAGCATTGTATAGAAGTTAGCATGGAAGCTATATTGCACATTGAGTAGTTCAAACGGCCGCTCGATTTCCTTTGCAACATGATTGACAGAACACTCATCTTTATCAGTTTCAATGGTTGCCTCAGGGTTCTTCACGTTTTCCTTTAAATCTGATGTGATAACCGTATGATCTGCGCAGTAGCTGTTCTCCAAACTCAATGCATCAGGGAAGAACTTGTTTTCGCTTGAATCCAGAACAGCTTTGTCATTTGAATTTTCGACGTCACTTGAATGTTCTCGTTCGTTGTCTAGCATTGTCTCTCGTTCTTTGTCTGGCATTGTCTCTCGTTCTTTGTCTGGCATTGTCTCTCGTTCGTTGTCTGGAATTGTCTCTCGTTCGTTGTCTGGCATTGTCTCTCGTTCGTTGTCTGGCATTGTCTCTCGATCGTTGTCTTGCATTGTCTCTCGTTCGTTGTCTGGCATTGTCTCTCCTTCACTGTCTCTATTCGCAGTGGTTTCACATTTTTCAACGAATCTGAACATCGTGTCGCCATCCTGATCTTCGGCGATGATAGATTTCTCCATCAACTTTTGCAAAAATTCGGAATGAAAAGGAACAGAGTCTGAGATTGTTTTTAATCTCTTCTTAATAACTTGCTCACGATCAACTGCTGAGTGTTCTGCAAAATTTAAATAGGATTATAGTCTTATAAATTATAATATGTGTAAAATACAGAAGAAGAAAAAGCAAAGGTTGCTTATTCATGGGCTCTTCGTCAAGTCATAGAGACAATTCAGAGATAGCGAATGAAGAACAAGTTCCGGTTCCTCAATGCGAGAAGGAACAGGAGCGGCTCTGCATTGTCGTAGAGCGGACGAAAGGGACCATGAAGTCACCGTGGACAGCGAGTCGCGGTGCGCGGCGGCCTGTGCAAGCGGAAAGGGGGTAACAAACTCACGCAGATAGAAGTGTGCCCACCCATCCTGATAAGCACCGCTACACCAAAGATGTAATCCTGAACTAGATGCACTGCGGAAAAGAAGCCAGTGCAAGATGCAAGATGATGCCGCCAAGATCTCACACATAGACTCTATAGGCCTATATGGGATAGGCCTATGGTCTTAATTGGATAAGCACTTCAGTGGCGTCGACTGCATAGTGGCCTGATGTATTTTGTCATGGCTGATGGCAAACAGAAGGCGGCAGTTGCGGTCAATTAAGATGTGATTTATAAATAGATTAGACACGCTTTGAGCCTGCAGCTGATTTTTTACGCTGTAAGCACTGATTAGGACTATCCAAGGTCATCATGTGTTTGTTCTTAGCACACGTAATGAGATCTAAGTCTAAACAATGGGTTTACGGGTCACTGCACCCAGGCATCAAACCTGACGGCCGATAGAGGCCAGATTTAATGCCTGCAGGGTTTGGTGGCCACACTTCTGGTGGCCTTCCTAAAGGCTTCCTTTCTAGCGTCAGCTCCATTTTCAGGCTATAGGGTCTAACCATGGGCGTAACTTTCCCCGTAAAAGTGGTGGTGACTATTCCTTGGCACAGAACTTCTCAGTTAAATTCTTTCCTCGGCTTCCTGTACCCCAGCGGTTCTCTAACTTCATTTTTATTGTCCCCACCCCTTGTATTAGGCCTAGAGTCGTAGTAAGGCTTACAAGGAGCAAAATTTAAAACATAAGTAGGCCTATAGTTTTAATCATGTAATCATGTTGGCAAAAAGGCTAAATTGGTCTATGACCCCTTAAGAAAGAGTTAACGTATACGTTGTGGTGTTGTGGGATTGTTTTTACCAGCGCAGATTTAAAATATCTGGCTTAATATTTGTCAAATTCAAACGCAAATTTTTAGGCTATATTTGTCTTTGACAGGAAGAAGAGTTTTAAAACCACCTCACGCAGATTTGACGTGCTGAAAGGAATCAAAACTTTTGAAGTTCGACCAGAAATTAATCGTTAGGCCAATATTATTCAGCTCTCCCCTATTTTGAGCTCTATAAGCTAAAGGCCTACGCTGAGAATTTCTGGCTCACATTTAAACACTATTTATTTCAAAAATTATAAATTATATTATACTTAAATAAAATATGTTACATGCGCTAGGCCTGTATAGTATGTGAGTATAATTATATGCTGTGAAAGAAATAAAATAATGAAGATGCTGTTTTATGTTGCAACGTTAAAAATCATTGCTAATCAAAGAAAGATCAACACAAAGTCCATAAACACAAAGAAAATTTATATTTCTGGAAATTTTCTCCTGGGTCCTACACCTAACTGGCGCCTGGCGTATACCCCATGTGCACAGTTTGAGAACCCCTGCGCTGTACCTCTTCCCAATATACAAATCTAGTATTAACTCAGGTGAGAATTCTCTCACTTCCTTCTCCATTCTCACTCTTTTTCTTTTCGTCTCTCTCGCTGGTAAACTTCACAATCTTTCCACTCACGGAAAACGAAATCAATTTTTAAAACAGCTCTTTCACAAATTTTTATCCAGATTCTTTCTATTCTATTCTTGCTGACCCTTCCCCGTATAGTCCAATACAGCTTTTTTGGGTGGGTGGGTAAAGGCACGAAGGTCCCTTCAAAAAATATTTTGATAATGATTCCAGAAGATTTTGTAAGGCTGTTGGCATGCAATGTACGTACTGCCTCGGAGACATAACGCTTTGTGGGAGAGAATTGCTTCACGTTTCCTCCCCAAATTTAAAGTGGTAGGGAATTCCTGAATTCCTTCCCTTCGCTCCTTATGATTTAAGGCTTTAAGCCATGACTGTGGACATTGAACACCCTGTGAAGTGCGGACAGACTGGAGGCCTTTAGGCTATCAGCATTGGCGCCATTGCGATGTTAATCATAAATAGCATTTATTATGTTAGACATGTAGCCAAATACTTTCATGTTTCTAAAAAATATTTCCTTGTTGGACCAAAAAGACTGTCACCACCACTTTTAAAAGTGGTGGTGACTTGACACCACCGTCACAATAGAACGTTACGCCTATGGGTCTATCATCATTTGCGACATACATGTAAGAGCCGCTGGGAAAGTAATAGTTGCAGTTTAACGTCACTGTGTGGTATCAAATACCATTAGCGACGCCCTCTTCCTTTACCCAGGCGTGGGACTGGCACTGGCAGAGTGTGACAAGTGGCGGGTTAACTGTGAAAGTGACTCCTTCAAGCTCTATAAGCTTACCGAAACTCCTGTGTCTCTTTTCTCCAATATACAGACGTCTTTGTACTACAACTGTAGGCTACATTACATCGATTGCTTGATTCACTTTTAAACGTGGCGAATAAAATCAAGGGTGTTTCTTAATTGGATTGTACATTCAATTGAAATATTATATTAGCCTATATATAATATTTGGGAGGTAAACAAACCTCTAATTTTCCGTTTCGAGATTAGGAACCGTGGCTCATTTCCTTCCAGCTATATGCTCATTTACAAGTAGGCCTCTTAAGGGGCTATGCTGATGTGAACTATGACGATCTGCCTGTAATGCTGCCTAATTGTAGAGCAAAGAATAAAGTACAGTCGGACAGTGAGCGTCATGGACAGTCCGGAGATAATCAAAATTGATTGTTTTTTGCCATGGAATTTTGTTTCTTACGAGAGTATCATGGACCTACCTTCAACTTCCCTCTGCCCTTCTTCTTCCAAATACGCATTCCTGGTGTGTTCTTCTTCAACGTTGATCATAGCAGCGTTTTCCTCGTTGGAAGCCATGAGCTAAACCTGAAAATAATGCGCACACAGGCAGCGCAAACGCAGGTTTAGAAGCAGCGTGTATATGTGGCTAAGATCTCCCGTTTCGTGGTCGCGAGTATCTTATTTTTCGTTGTGTTCATAATGCTCAGGTTTAGGCCACTATTTATATTATTTCGTGCGTCTGAGAGCAAGATTGTCAATGTTGTTCATGTGAATGGATAAATTACAATCACATTTGGCTACATGATGAATCGATTGCATTCTATTAGGGGTCATTGCATAATTACGTAACGCTCGGCTGTCATTGAAAACGTTACGAAACGTAACGTAGGTGGGGGAGCTGAGCGTTACGTAACGCCATGAAAAAAATTATTATTGAATATTAAATTACCATCGAATGACACTTTAGACATGATGTGATCGAAGTTTAAACTTCGTGACATTGATTAAAACTTAACGGAAGTAGGTCTATTTATCAGCAGACACTGGTTACATGCCAGGTCAATTATGTTCTCCCATTTGTGCAAACCGGAAACCGCTCTTCGAATTGTTTGGATCTGTGATAGCTTTACCCAACGGAACAACGTGATAGGCCTAATTGCCAATGGATTCCTGACATCGAAGAACTCCTTTGAAGCATGTTTTACTAAGTGGGCACGATCCCAAACATTTAAAGTTAACCCTCAACAAAACTCGCAATATTTTTATTAGTAACTAGCTGTACCCGGCCACGCGTTGCTGTGGCTGAAAAGACCGTCCAACCCTCCCTCCCTACTTCCCTTCCCCTGTCTCCCTCCCTCCCTTACCCTGCCTCCCTCCCTCCGTTCCTCTGTCCCTCCCTACCTCCATTCCCCCCCCCTCTCCCCTTCCCTCCTCCATCCCTCCCCTCCTCCCCCTCCCTTCCGTTTCTTCTCCCTCCCCTCCGTCCCTCCCCTCCATCCCTCTCCTCCCTCCATCCCGTCCGCACCCTCCCCTCCCCTTCCTCCCGCTCCCTCCCGCTCCCTTCCTCCCACACGGCCGCATTCAAATGCAAATAAATTGAATTCGCTTAAATCGAATGCAATGTTGTGGTTTTTCGAGAAAAGCATATAAAAACCAGTCCGCTCCAACGTTGTGTGAAAATTGTCAATCTAGCCTTTTCTAGCTTTTTTTCGACCGGATCTGACATTTTTCAAAATTCAGAGTGGCATCCCTGACCTTATTCAAAATTCAGAGTGGCATCCCTGTACGTTATAAATACACGGGCCAAAATGGCGGAGTATGCGTTACGGTTGAAATGTATAAACGTGTCAACTCGAGGATAAAATTGTGTTTTTTGGTGTAAAAGATTTGTTTCTTTCCAGCGAATTCTTTTACAAACACGATGCTATTCGAACGGAGCGTTTTGCGAAAAATTTCAAAAGAATCGGTGATGAAGTTACCGAGATAACCCATTAGGACCAAACTTTTTACATTTTTATTTATATAGATTATCGAAGTGTTCAGGTTAAGCAAATAATTTGTTTATCTTAATTTTGATGAATTGTGAATGAGCCATTTATATATAGTCCGTGAAACTTTTCAGCAGTGTAAAATTTTATTTTTCGGTATACATGTAGTTTAAGAAAATTACAGATCACGCGCATGACTGCCGTTTATATGAATAAAACGTTGTGTAGGCCTATAGGCCTATTTTAAGCCTATAGTCTACATAGATCTACTGTCAAATTAGCCTATAAATTCACATACTGGGCTATATTAAATTCAACATGAAAATATCTATATCTATAAGAAAGGACTTGGCTATGTATGTGGGTATGTGACTTTGTCCAGAATGCACGCTCACAGTTTTTGAGCTTTTCACTCCAAGCCTTCACAGGCTTCACTACTGTGTAGGTCTCGGCACGAGACGCAAAGTCGAGGGGTTGGCGATTCTCTACCACCATGGGGGCCAGAATGGGGAGGCAAAAAAAACCAATTTAAAAAAAACAGCTATTGATTTGAATTTTTTTCCCCAGATAGAGGCCTATCAGAACCACCCGGATCAGTGGTTGGCAAATCTCTACCACCATGGGGGCCAGGGTGCGTGGGGTCGAAAACACCAATTTTCGCTATAAATTTTCATTCGCTTGCCACGTATAAAAGCAGTGATTTTAGCCGTTTTAGAGGTGTTTAAGGTCAACTCTGTTGCCAGTGCGGATCTCACGGGTCGCGCACCGGTGGATGCGGGGTGGGGTGGGATTGTGGGGGTGGGGTGGGGGAGGGGTGGGATGGAGGTGGAGGGGTGGAATGGGGTGAGGGGTGGGGTGGCGTGGGGGTCGAGGGGTTGGGGTGGGGGTTGGGGTGGGGTGGAGGGGGATGTAGTGGGAGGTGGGGTGGAGTGGGGGTGGGAGGGGTTGGGGATGGGAGGGGTTGGGGTGGGATGGGGTGAAAATTTTCGTCAAACCCAAAATTCTCCGGTGGCGTACTGGTAGAGGTCGGAGTGTGGTGGGGGTGTTGTGTTGGGGCTGGGGTTGTGGCCGGAGCGGATCGAATCGTAAATTTCTCGGGCAACGCCGGATACCCCAGCTAGTGAAATATATAATAACGCGCTCATGTAAGCCAATAATAGACTTAAATCTCAACTGATTTTTTAAAACAATCGTTACGTAACCCTGGGAACGGTGGGTGGGTGGGTGGGTCAAGGGCAACGTTACGAAGCGTTACAGGGTGGGTAGAAAACGGTTATTTTCGGCGTTACGTAATTATTATGCAATGACCCCTTAGGCTGTTGGACCTGTTGGGGGTTCCAATGTCTTGATTACTAATTTACATGATCAGGTGGTCGTATTAGATTGTAGCGGTCATCGTGCGCAGGGCTGATGAAAGAAATTCCGGGCCCCTACATAATCATAGCAGTCACGGCCCCTAAACTTTCGTAAGGTTTGTTAGACAAAATTTCTTTAGAAACAAACTCAAATATTAACAGTGCAGGTAGGACTAAGACCTACGATTTTATATTTACATAATAATTATAGCAATATGATTTAATTCAGATGTTAATTTGAAGCTTAAACTTATTGTGATTTGCAGTTAATTCTATGTGATATATATTTATTTTTTAATAAAAAAATTTAAATGCATAGATCATAAACTTTGTATACATAGCCTATAACAGCAGCTTTTGAAAATTGATTTTGTTCTCCTCTCTGAATTATGTCTCCACTATTATACACGTTTCCCTCGACTGTTCGTGATCTGGGTGTTATCTTAGATAGTTCTCTTTGTTTTAAAGACCATAATTATATCTAACCTTACACGCTCTTCATATTTTCATTTAGGGCGCCTAAGGGCAGTTCGACGTTCTGTTTCGTCTTCTGTTTTTACTACTTTGGTTCATGCTTTCATTTGCCCCAGAATTGACTACTGTAATTCTCTTCTAATTGGTCTACCCAAGGTTAGACTTTCACCTTTGCAGTCGGTCCTTAACGCTGCCGCCAGATTAATTGCACGCTTTCCACGCTATACTCTCATACCTCTACTTTCATGTTTGAGCAGCTCCATTGGCTTCCTCTAACTGCGCGCATTAAGTTCAAAATCCTCACCTTGGTCTCTAAAGCACAACGGGGTCTTGCCCTAAAATATCTACATGTATAGAGCCAATGGAATTCGTAGGCCCGTTTCAGCCTCCTCGCATCGTCCACTCCGCTCTTTAAACAGATTTGAACTTCTAGTACCTCCTACTAGAACGGCTATGGCTCAGTCCCATTCCTTTACATCAATTGGTCCCTCTCTTTGGAATACGCTATCTCCTTCTATAATAGTGCTATAGAAGTCATACCTAGATATAGATGTATAGTTGGTATATCACATTGGTAATGGGTAAGCAGCTCCCTTGGTATTGGCAATAATGTCTGTCATATCAGATACAGTTGTCATCACCATTTCCGGTCGAACCGATCCATCTTCCTGTCAGGCCCTTGGCCCATGGTACGGGGTAGGGACCCACAGTTGAGTCACTCTTCCAGCAACTGCGCAATAGAATTCTCTAGCCCTAGATGTACCACGTGACCAACCCACGCCCCGAGAATCTATATAAACCCGGGAAGACAAAGAACGCGCATTCGGGGTGGAAACCATGGCCTACCCGAATCGTTGTGTGGCTGATGATCAGTTTGACGATTTCAGTATGAGAGTCTTTTATTATCGGTATGTGCGCCATAGAAGCCTAGCTTCTATGTCTTTATTATCTTATATTCATTTTATTAAGTAAGTCATATTTCCGTTATTCTTGTATACTGACATAATGCTGATGGTGTAGTTGTTCATTATTAAACCTTTAAAATGTACAAGTTATATATCTCTCTCTCCATGGTGCAGTTTAGTTTCCCAACCCGCTAAATAGTAAAACCTCATTTAGCATATGATAGGTCATAATAAAAGGCCTATTATACTTCTACTCGATCTCAACTTCTGACTGGTAATCCCTCCTCCTCATTTTCTGTTCTCAAAACCTATTTCTTCTCTCGTGGCCCTGTGCACTGGGAGCGCCTCTGGACGGTTCACCCTAGTAGAGGCGCTTTATAAACGTTTTTAAACAATACAATAAATAACTATTACATGTAGCTACCTAGCCCTGGCCCTAAAAGTTCCCGGGCTCCTGGGCATTTGCCATCGCCCTCTCTCGGCAGTCCTGTTCGAGAGTAACTAGTAGGCTACAATACATGTCTTGATTTCTTACTAGCAGTCGACTATTATATATAAAATAGAGACTACAAGCTGACGATGGGAAAATCCACGACTGTTTCTTTTACTTCCCATAGGCCTAGGCTTTCTGCTAAACATAGCGTCAGTTACGAATTAGACACTAATGTCGACTAGCACAAAAACTATGGTCAATACAGGTGTTAGATTATTCAGATGAATGCTCTCTCAGTCCAGTCTGTATAATTTATATAGGCCTACCTGATCCGTTTGTCAAAAGCACTCGACTTGTAAACAGTATTTCACTTGATGGCCCACGACCGACAAACACTTCAACAGCACAGAAAGAAAAGGTGGTAACGGGAATACCAGCAAATATTCAACTTAACTATAGGCCCTACAGGTGCAACTCTGCTGCCAAATATAGCGTCCAAAGAGTCTGAAAATATCAGAGGTAGCCTATAGACTGAATCTGTAACTTAATTATGGTAGATCTGAAGGCTCAACGACTGTGGTTTGATTTCTAAACTTAAAAAGAACTTATACATTCACCATGATAATTATACACATATTATGATTATGGCAGGCCTGTATTATACGAGGCTCTACAGCCAGACCTGCAATGCGGTGGACCATCTATAAAAGGCCTACTTCGGTTAATAATAGCGCACATCTAATAGTTTTATAAAGACTTATGCTAATGTTATTTTATCACATCAACGATGTTAGCATCATTCACTGTAAACTTTACAAAGTAGGCCTATGGCCTCTGCTATTTATCGCCATATAATTATATCATCGCTATCATCATAATAGGTATAATCATCGTCGTTGTCGTCATCATTATCGTCAGCATCACCATCACCGTATATATAGCTATTAATAGCCTGATAAATTTTATGATCGACTGAGTTAGAACCATTTTAGTAGACTCAACCGGATCTTAAACAAGTCTCAATAATATTATTTTCAGATGATCAGAAACTTAAACTTAAACTTAACTCTATTAACAAGATTTCAACGTAAATATCATCAACGTTGGCTTTCCATTCAAGACTGATCGTTAGGCCTATGTACAAAAGGAAACCCGCGACAACTGATAGTACAGAGATAGTCCCTCTATCCCCTGGCCTCATGTCTTGCAATAAGTTACTGTTACAGTTAGTGTAGGCTACGTCAACCTAACTGTCTTTCAAAAAACGAAATAAGTAACAGAATTCAACTGTGGTATTAATCGTATTCAATAGCACTGCTCAGTTAGTCTAGTGTAGCCTGGACTAAACCCAGGCTGTATTATCTTCATCACAATGTCCAGCTTCTGTTTCTCCACGTCTGTTAATGTATCAGGAAGATTCCCAGATTCGGATCGATCCTCCACAACACCATCTTCACGAAGAGCATGCAGCTGTCGATAAGGTTCAGGTAGAAAGCGAGGTTGTTCAACTCTTTGCTGGGCCACTCTCTCCGCCGACTGTACAAGTATTCTTTGTTTCTCAACGACTGTCAAGTCGATGCCTTTGACTTCTGTTGTGAGTTTATTTGCCATGACGAGGATGCTTAAGTAGGTGAAGGCAGATGCCGCATCATGCTGTTGATTACGTCGATGAAACATCTGAATCAGACGCCATATTAGAGCAGTTCTGATGTCATCTGCAGCCAAATAGTTAACGATGTATCGTCCGTTATCGGCCTCTTGTATCGCCATGTAGAGCAGAAAGTATTCATCTTGAATCATCATCTGATCGTACTCCGCCGGATGCCTATCAACACATCTCTCTAGCTGCTTATACAGGATTCTTAGGAGATAGAAGAAGGCCACGATTGGCTTGACCTTAGATATTGTGCTGAGCCGAATCGATTCCCTATAGAAGCTTTTGACTTTCTCAGCATCGACTTCGTTAAAATCCTTTCTTATCAGCTCGCTTTCTTCGAGGAGTCCTATGTTCTCGTATAATGAGTTACCAACAAAATCAACGTCTATTATGTCGCTGCTCGGCTGTTCTTCCGCCTTCGCAAGGTACTCTCGAGCTTTCTCTATATTTCTTGAACTTAAATGAGTACGTGCAATTTCCATCAAATACAAGGAATTAGATAATTCGTCGTTGTCTTTATCTAGGCGACTGGCTTCCTCGAAGCATTGCCTCGCCTTTACTAATAATGGACTTTCTGGATCACGTGCAATGGGATTAAGAATTTTCCAGAACGCTGCCTTCGGAGCTCGTTTGTAAGGTGGTGGGATGAGTTCGAAGTCCAGTGGATGGTCAGGCGGTTTTATTACCCGACATCCAAGAGGACGACCACTTCTGAATGATTGGTAGTAATCATCAATGGTGTAATCAGGAACGGGTGACTCGATTAAAATCCACAGGGATCTGTACGTCAGACCCATATGATGGTAAATGATATCACGTATGTCGTCGACGTTCACTCCATTCAACGCCCTTTCGAAGAACCTGATGGCTTCACGCAAATCACGCTCAGACGTTGAACGCTGGCGTAATTCTCTGCCGGTCCGCATAAGAATCCGAGAATTGTCTGGGTCGAGTGCACTGGCGTTGGCAAAGCAATCCGCCAGAGACAGCTGTCCATCGAAGATGTCTTGCCTGAACCGTTCCGTTGGGTAATTCTGCTTGAAGTGCTCGAATGTGTTCGCGAGATTCACCCACGTTTGAGCTTTCAGCTTGTTGGCGAGGTGATCACTGCTGTCAACAGCCAAGACAAGATCTTCCAGTCTTGATAACACTTCTCCATGATGAAATCCATACTTCGCGAGTAATTCCTTGTTTGCGTTCGTCAACTTTGCGTACGTTCCAACAAGATCACATTTCCAAAAGTCAACCAAGTTCTGCGGCAAAGAATCTACGTGTTCATTTGCGTTTGTCAAGTCTTCCGCTGCTAAGACTTCTCGGTACAATCGAATACAGAGAATCAGGGAATCACTTGTGATCGGAAAAATATGTGAATGCATAGTTGCAGTTTCTGCCTTTGCAATTAGCATTTGCGTTCTGTTGTGAGAAACTGTCTGTTCCAGTTTATCAAGAATCTCTTCAGCTCTTTCGTCGATGCAATTCCCCGATTCTTCCGCCATTGCGATCAACAGCTTAACTTTGTTCCACAGCGCATTAAAATTATTCGGTGCAGAAAGTAATACGTTGTCGTTTACCATTTTTGCTTTGCTAAGATTGCCATTAGCGAGGAATATCATCGACAATAAATTAAAACTGTAGCATTTCTGCACATTTTTTAATTGCTCGGATCCGTCTTCGTCATCGTCATCTTCTGTGTTGCCAGTTGTTGCACTGAGTTCACTCTGAGCACCTGGTGGGTCAGATCCCAGAAAGCCGTGGTCTCGGTTAGCGGCAGAGTCAAGAACCGAGAAGGCATCTCCTGCTGCGCTCTCAGCAGAACATTGATCCATGCCATCACTAGAATGTTCCGCTTCAATTGTTGACCTTTCTATTTCATCGCCTTTGATGTCTGCAGAGCATTTCACGGTCTGGTGCTTGCCTTTATCCCCGTTGACTTCAGTTGTTTTCTCTTCGACCCAGTCTGCCGACTCGTCCTTTTTTCTTTCGGGTGAAAGTCTCTCGCTGAAGTATCGCAAGAAATCAGAATGAAATGGAACGGATGCTGAGATGGCTTTTAACTTCTTCGCTATAGCAAGTAAGCGATCACTTTTTGACTGTTCTAAAAAATCGAATAGAGAAGAGAGGACGTCATTAAAACGATGATACAACGATGATACAACGACGATACAACGATGATACAACGGTGATACAACGATGATACAACGGTGATACAACGATGATACAACAACGATACAACGATGATACAACGGTGATACAACGATGATACAACGGTGATACAACGATGATACAACGGTGATACAACGATGATACAACGGTGATACAACGATGATACAACGACGATACAACGATGATACAACGGTGATACAACGGTGATACAACGATGATACAACGGTGATACAACGATGATACAACGGTGATACAACGATGATACAACGGTGATACAACGATGATACAACGGTGATACAACGATGATACAACGACGATACAACGATGATACAACGGTGATACAACGATGATACAACGGTGATACAACGATGATACAACAATGATGATGTTATTGATGATGATTTGTATTTTGCTGTAGCCGCTTATTTTTTTTGCTAAGTAAGCTTATCTATCAGTGTTATGATTATTACGATGACGAACTTCAGAATGGCTACCACGATGATTGCAACAGCAAATGATATTATTTGCATCACCTGCAAAAAACAGTCTGTGCATGATCAAGGGGATTCAAGGCTCTCACGAGACTGTCTGCACATGGAACCGAATTCTATAGATATTATGCATGCTAACAGATGTTAGATGCATTTTGCGATTGTGAGTGAAAGTAAATGTAATGTAACGTAAATCTTCTAGAATTTCTCAGCGCCCATAGAAGCCACGTCAGGGAGACCAGCTTATTCACCGGCGCTAAGATGATGAAAAAGATGGTTCCAACAAATTGGCTTTCATTTGTCGGTAGAGAAATTCTGGTATAAACTGGTAATTATTACAATAAATTGCCATTACTGTGTGGTAGCCTGGAGTACGAGTATTTATATAATTATATATATCGGCATATATGTATACATCTGTGTGCGTGTGTGTGTAATGTGTAGGCTATGTTTTTGCGTGTGTTTGGGTAGCCTACATTGGCGTCCGCAGATAGGGCAAGCGGGGAACTTGAAATTATGTCTATTTTTAACTAATTAGTTTTTGCTTTCAACAAATTTAGAACTGAAGCACTAATGATATTAATGATTCAGAAAGTGAAATTGAGATACTTACGTCTGGAAACCTCTACGAAAAATACCCATATTTTTAATTTCCTGTTTTGCATTGTTGGCCCCTATAGGACAGGCTCCTGGTAAAATATTTCAACGTGGCCATCGTATTTTGCCCCTCGTGCAAAAATATTTGCGGGCGCCGATTGTGTGTGTGTGTGTGTGTGTGTGTGTGTGTGTGTGTGTGTGTGTGTGTGTGTGTGTGTGTGGGTAAATATGATTTTACAATTAGGCTATAAATACTCTTATTGAACATTTACAAAGCGTCATTCAAAGGTCTAGAGACCCCCCAGACGCAATGTAGTTATGACAGCGCCAAGCAGAGGCATGCAGAGGAAAGCTGAGTAGGAGATGAAGCCCCTTGCAGTTTCTGCGGAAGATGATTTCAACGAGAGGGGCCGACATAAGCAAGCAGTAGGCTGGCTGGGTAGCAGCACTGTGCATGCTCGCACCGACCAGCAGACCTCTTACATGTATAATAATAATATAATAATAGTGGAGAGTCAGAAAGACAGACAGACGAATACAAACAAAGACAGACAGAGACGATGTGAGATACGAATAAGGATTACCTTTGACTTCATACGAATTTTCGTCGGCTAACGCTGTAACCTCACTTTCGGCGGCCATTTTCTCGTCTCACAGCTGTGTTGACTTCGGATTAGTCCTAACCTATATGAATGAAATTTGAACTGCCCAGAATAAAACAGAGTTCTATTGAATGGCAGTCTATATATAGGCTAATAGACTCGTCCACTAAGTCAACTTCACATCCAGGTTGACGACATCACGACAAAATCCACTACGATGTGTCCTGCTTGATTAGTTTCTATTTGCGTTCCTCTATCAACACGCCAGTAAGCCCCATCGACTTTAGGCTCTTGGCTGGTCGCCAACGGCCTTCAGTGACGCAACGCGAACCAGCTGTGGCCGCGAACGGGCGTAGCAGCTGACAAGGCCGCAGCTTAATATTGGTTAGCCTAAGTCAATATCAATATTAATGTAGGCTACTAGGCTAACGGCAACCCTTTCCGTTAGTCCTTAATCCTAGAACCGTAATACATGTAGTCGTATACATAATCATAAATATTCATGTATGATCGCTTTCATAAAACAAGACTAGGCTACATGAGTTCAAAATTCAGGTAACTGCCATAGACTCGAGTTCTTATGCAGCCTTATCTTTTGAACGGACAGACTATCATTTATAAACGGTCTATCAGCCTATAGGCCTAACAGTAGTTGAAAATCGCATCATTGGAGTTATTTCCCGAAAACGAAAACAGGCAGAGATGAATATAAAGATAATGAAGATAACTGCAAACCGACAGACGTAGGCCTATGCATGTGTAGGCCTACCTAAAGATCAGCAGACGACAAACGACACAGGGTGGTACAGACGGAGTTTGACAAACCAAAGACGTAGAACCAATTGAGACTCAAAAAGTCAAGAACTAGACTTAGGGACTGTGATAGTGAAGAGAAGAGAAGAGAAAACATTTTCAATGCGTGTATTGCGCTTTAGTGCTGCAATAGTGCATGCGATCAGTTTGAAAACCAAATCCATGCATACACAACAAAATCTAAAATAAATTACCTTATTAACCTATGTTTAGTTTTTAATTTTTTAGTTGAGCAGAGGAAAATATCCCCATGCTAATATTTACTTGTTTACCAAGATACCGCCATTTGCATCTGCCTTCTGATCTACATGTATTATCATGTAACAGTAAGGAATATTTTTTGAGTAAATAAGCCCCACTATAGGCCTATATCTATAGCTGGATCACTGCCCTCGGGTAGTAGTCCTTTATGTGCCATGAGGTCCCGTTTGCAAAATGGTGTTGGGGGAATTTCTCACTTCCAATCGGTCAGTGGGACCCTGGACATGAAAAATCACCGAGGTGCTTGTCTGGCATGACGTCACGAATGACGTAATTGACAAATCCAATATGGCCGCCGCCGGCCATATTGTAAAATTCATCTTCCTTATTTCTTGCAGTATATGCACGTGTAATACCTCTAATGGTACTGATTCAGGTATATAGAATTAATTTCTGATATTGTTTTTGTCATCAGAGGTCATCTTGAGGTCATAAGGTCATGGTCAAGGTCATTTTTTTATCTTTTTCATTTCTTTTAGCTTATGCACGTGTAATACCTCTAATGGTACTAATTCAGGTATGTAGAATTCATTTATGATATTGCTTTTGTCATCAGAGGTCATCTTAAGGTTATAGAGTTCAAGGTCAAGGTCACTGAGTTTCATATATTTCATTTATCACAGAATATACATGTGTAACACCTCTAATGTTACTGAATCGGGTATGTAGAATTCATTTATGACATTGTTTTTGCCATCAGGGTCATCTGAAGGTTATGAGGTCATGGTCAAGATCATTTTGTCGCATCAATGATGTCGATTATAACTTGAATGAATATAGCGTTGAAACAGATATTTTACCTTTAATTCGTGACAAAGGAGCATACATCATGATGGAAATAATGCACCGAAGTGTTCCTTCCATCCGCCATTTAATGGCTCTATAGTTTTGCTTCATGCTCATTGTGTGTTGCAAGTGGTTGGCATGGTGCACCAGCAGAGCCCCTCACTGCATGTGGCCTCTGCTTGTAGGAAGAAGTGCATCAATTCCGAATGTGTATGTGATCTAGTTGTCTAATCTCATCTAGTCGAACGTCTCACCTTGACCCTGCCCAGACACGTACCAAGTACTTCCTTACTAATGCAGCATCCTGTCTCTTCAAAACTTGTTAGATACTGTAGTGTATCGGGTTGCACGCATTAGCTGCGTGTCTGGATCCCACCTTGGACGTTGACCTGCAGGTCAACAGCATAAGATTGGATATGGACAGCCAGAGCTGTCAGCAGGGATCCCGGATCGGCAGTGAAGATTATACAAAGGACCCACGAGGATCTAGTTGACATGCCCGATACCTGGAGAGGCGCTACAGACAAACCAAATCAGCTGCCGAGCAATCAGCGTGTTTAAGTACGATAAATGCACTGTCAGCACAAGGAAAAGGAGCGAAGCTACTGCGAGTTCAAGATTACCCAACACTCGAGGAGCCCATGGACCTCTTGACTGCATTTAACGATACAGTCCGTGAAGCCACGGCTAGTAGTCCACCATGTGCACCAACCTTTCCACCTACGACATGCAGTCTTTCCTCCTTAACCTCGTTCACAATCATTGAAACGATTGTTGCTGCACATGTAGCATATGCATAATCTTGAAAAATGGCCTCTTCCCAAATATTCTGTTATAAAAGAAACATTTTAAGAGTTCTGGATGCTTTTAAAGTGAGTAAATGTCCATTATAACTGTCAGCAATTCAACAACTATTTACACGAAGGTTTATTTGTAACAATCAAACACTGTCGGCAAACAGTTATTTCCAGCGATCCAAATTCCATTTATGCAAATTATAATAGCCCAAAAGATTATGCTAAAATTCCTTCACATATGATGGAAATGGCTGCCTGCTACTACTTCTGAAGTTTTTACAGTGAAGCCACGAAGAAACTACCACAGACCCCTGTCGTAAAGTACGAAACTGAAAACACGGCGCTAATTTAGCAACGTAAACTACCATTTAACCAAAATCCTGCATACCAAGCCAATAAAAAAATTCTCATTTCCATTCCAAACCTTAGCTATCTGCTCTAATTAAACAATATGCTGTTACTTAGAGATAACTTTATGCATCTGCTACATCCAGTTTCTATTGATCAGCATTTTTGTGATGGATAAATCTTCTACTGCAGAAATAATATTTTCTACACAATTCTGCGGTTAAAGTCTTACACTGAAATGCAACTTTCGGTGCATGGGCATTATTCAAAATGAGTTATTTCCTATCAATTGGCATCGTTTGAGTCAGCTAAAGTCACGTTAAGTGTCGTGACTCGTGAAGGCCAGTGAGTGCAACCAAAATCCCCTAAACCAATTTCTGCTGATCCCCAAATCAAATTTCACACAAAACCTAATGATTTTTGAATACCAAACTGTGTTATCAACAACACAAACAGAACCACAATGTCGTGTCTTTAATTTAACTGTGAACAGTTTTCGGGAGGGAATTCGGCCGCTCACTAGGGTACTCAATGTGTATGCACCAAACGCTAAACTTGCACACATGAGTGTTCCCTATAAAACTAGTTTCGAGAAATCTGACTATAGCGTATATCCCGCGTATAAGGGTTTTGGGGATTTGGGTTGACCCCAGAGCTGACCCCAGAGGAAGGGCATGGTAAGGTCAGGTTTAGGGCAGTGTCGTCATTAGATAAAACGCAAAAAACTTTCCCTGCAGAAGTAATTTCTCCATTCGTCGCATTGCTGGAAATTTCGGAAACTAAGTATACAAGAACCATGAAAATGTGTATTAATTCAAATGTAATTATATTAGAAGAGAATATGAAACATACTTAAACAATAAAATGTTCCTTCCAATGCTGGCGATATTACGGGTCGTTGTCCTGAACATTACGTAAATAAGATTATGTAGTCTTTGCAAAGGTCACACTCAGCCATCGATGCACTCAAGTCGGACATTATAATTGTTGTAGCGCTAGGATTAGTGTCAGAGTTCTTGAGTAAATTACCATTATGAATAAGTAAGTATGTTAAAGTGTACTTTCTCAGACACAAGCTATACAAACAAGGTTAAAACTAAATGCGATAAAGAAAATATAATTTGAAGAACAAAATATAATCATTGCATTGCAGGCCGTCTGTTAGTAACGGTCTGTACTGTTATCGTATCGTATCGTATCGTAATCTCGAAACTTCTACAGCGCCCACAAAAGCCAAGTCGCGGGAACCAGCTTATTAACAGGCGCTCAATCAAAACAAAATCGATAGGCAGCGGGTCAAGTCCGGTTAGAAGGTTAGAAGTAGCCTAGATAAGATATGTGATTTGTATTCTTGTGAATTGCATAACTGCAGGCCCTACACTGTAAGCGGTTGCGATCCGTCGGATTGTTCAATAAGGAAATTTTTAAAAACTCGAATCAGAGGCGGTAGCCTGCTGTAGGCCTACAGATGTAGGTTATGTAAATTTCGGAAAATTAGAGGTCTAGTATTGATTATAATAATACATTATTATTAAATTAAACTGCCTATCTTGGGACAATACCACCGCTCTCTGATCTTCATCGGATTGCGCTACAGAAAACGCCCGCTTAAACCCAGCTGCAATAATAATTATTATAATAAACAACAAAGATAATGACGTCATCAGCTGATATCGGTATTAGAACTTGGAAGACATGTTAGGTCCTTTAGCGTCTAGACTTCATAAATATTGCCCAAAAAAATGTTTCCGAAGCCGTCAGCGTTCGATTTCTACATCTTTTTCGAAATCAACAGTTTGTGACTCCGATGATCGATTTTGTTGAAGACGACCCATTCAGAAAACAATGTAATTGTAGATAATTTTTCTGTTCTTTCCAAAGTGTCGTAATATTTTCGCCGATAGCCTATAATAGGCCACGTGACGATCGCCAATAGCAACGAATTGTTTTAAGAGTCGGCTGAAAAAGAATCATGGAAAGTAGGCCTGAATCTAATATGGGCCCTTTAAGTCTTCTCCTATTTTATTGCCTGCAGAACCAACTGAGTTTTGCTATTCCATGAATAACTTCGCACGATCGGGTTGCGGTCAAAATAATATGAAGGAATTATTCTTTATTCTGTGCATATAATTTTTATGCCGTCGACCCTACTCGTTTTCAGTGAATTGATTAGGGGAGATCTTGCATCACCGCTTTCCTATTTTTGATAGTGTTTTTTCTTTATCCCGCTCTTATGTTATCTCTTAAGTAATTAGTACTTAGGTCTACTTAGTTTTCATTGTTTGTCGTTTTCGTTCTTAGTTACATTCTCTCTTTTCGTGTTCGTTCTTGGTTAGGTTCTTTGTTTCTTGTTTTGTTCTGAGTTAGCCTATATTCTTTCAGTTCTTAGTTATGTTCCTTGTGTTTCGTTTTCGTTTTTAGATAGGCCTACCGTATGTTCTTTCTTAGTCGTGTCAGAAGGAAATCTGGTCTTCTTTTTGCAGGGGTTTCTACTTTGACATGTAACTTTTTAGTACTGTTGCTGACTGCAGTTTTATGTCTTTTTAGATGTCTCTGCCACAGTGCCACTCATGGATAGCCTGACTCATGGATAGCCTGGATAGGCCTACTGAGTTTGAGTGAACGAGCCAGTTGAGAAGTTGAACGATTGCGAACGTGTGCTGGAGAATCCTCTTAATGACGTCGTACACCACAGATGAAGTGGACGGATTATTGAAATGGATTAATGATGAAGAACAGTTTATTCTGCCGATGATGCTGTAGGCCCTATGCTGTTAACATCCAGCGGGGAAGAGAGCAAAAAGAAGCTCAGGTAATAATTAATTATCAGAGTGAGTCATTGAAATGCAACCGTTATAGAAACGGCTCAAAAATGTCAAGCAGTAGGCCTAACCTAAAGAATCGTATTAATGTTCAGCTGATAACTCCTGCTACAGTTATTGTAATTGTAATTGAACACTTGTATAGCGCCGCTCACAGTAGCGTCACTGTCATAGGCTCATAGGCGTAGGAGACGGGGTCCCAGATTTCGGGCAAGTCTGTTTTTCGGGCAAGTAGACCCGGGAAATATTAAACAAACTTCTTGAAGTTCAACGTTCATTAGAACACCAAATTATCTCCCAGTGCCAACTTGCCCGAATCGAGTTAAATATTAGCTCTCAACAACCATGGATAAGGGATAGCAGAAGTTCCCGAAAAGTTTCAGAATTCACGATAGCATATTGTAAATTATGGCGAGAATTGCAGCAAATTCACGAGCCGAAATTTGCCCGAAAATTGCGACTATTCGTGGCATTTGGGGAAATTCACAGCATTCAAGCCAGGTGCCACAGATCACGAAATTCACTGCCTGAAAGACATCGAAATTTCTACTATCCCTGGTCATAGACACGAATCACACGATAATCTTGCGATCATCAACATTGATCTCGGTCTGCTCTATGAAAATGTCCGATCTGGCGTTTTATCTGCCTCTACGTATGCAGTTGAGGTAGGCCTAGCTATAGGTAGTAGCCCAGGTAGACAGTCATAGAGCCAAACGAATATTGGCCACTATAGATATACACAAGACTCAGTGTCAACTTGAGACAGTCAGATTAACAATTTCAAACAGACTGGTTAGCTTCAAAGAGCTTTCGCCCCTCTTATTCTGAAGGAGCCTTCCGAATGTCCAGGACCGGGCTTGGGGTGCACCCACACTTCCGTAACGCGCTCGCCAATGTTCGGTAATCTCCTCAAGACTGCCCGGCAGCCCTAACGCCATCCTAGTAAAAAGAATCAAACCTAGTGATTGAATGAAAAATTATTATCCAGGGAGAACGCGGTTATGTGAGCGTGGGTGCAGGTCATCATCCGAGGTTATGACCAGTAGGCCTACTGTACCAATGCACGGGGAAGTAAATCGTGGAATGTGTGGTCGGAATTAATCTGTGTTTCTAGCGAGGTCCTGGTCAGCTTATTTAAACTATAGGTTTTACTGTACAAAAGCAATGTCAGGGAGTCGAGGTCACTGCAATCGACTACAAGAATCGTCTAGTCTGATCTCATTATAAGAAAACCATTACGTATTACGTCTAATGATAAATCTCGTGCAATCTAATCATGATGCATTTGCGTTTGTGTTTGTAGAGGCGCCCTTCTAAGGCATGTGCTGTGTTACAGCGCAATAGAAATTGTCATTATTATTATCACTATTATTATTATTATTATTATTATTATTATTATTATTTTATATTATGATTTTTGTTGTTTTAACAAATATTACAAACAGACAAACAGAACAAAAGCTGTTTGAATTTTAGCGAGTCCAACCACCCTCATCCATTTCAATTATTATTATTATGATTATGATTATTATTATTATTATTATTATTATTATTATTATTATTATTATTATTATTATTATTATTATTATTATGAAAACCATCATTTATTTCCAATTCAAACTGTGAAACGCCAACTGGCTGTGCCTGATGAACATTGAACGCTTAGCAAAACCCTAGCATAGTGTGTAAATATTATTATTATTATTATCATCATCATCATCATCATCATCATCATCATCATCATCATCATCATCATTATTATTATTATTATTATTAATGCGCCAAAAGCAGAGAGGTCAGTTCAATAGCCAAAAGAAAATCGACTGGTATGTCGCAGGAATGGTCAAAGTTGATTCCAGGTCCAAAGTGGTGAGCGAATTCTGTGAATCACGTGTTATGTTAGTTTTTGCAAGAGGCCTAAACCCACTAAGAAGTTACCAATGGCCTTTTTGATTCCGTTGTCGAAGATGAAAATAATGGTACAGTGGTACACCCAGAGAATATTTTGCCATAAAATTATAGGCTACATAATTATAGTAATACACTCGAGCAAAATTAGTCAGAATTCCTTATAAAATGCTACGAATGCATTACACATGTAATTTTGCAATGGCATAAATTTTGCATAAATTAAACAAAAAGTTACATGTACATGCAGACGACCAACTAGCCTATGTGTTTTGAGATTAGAATGGTACAGTATCTCCTAAAGTACAAAGCGATTGATACTAAATTTGATTGCCGTTTAAATAATCTACAAGACAAAACTAGATAGCCTGCTATCTGCAATGCAACGATGCATCTGAAATAGTCAACGCGTTAAACTTAAATGGATAGCTACTGAGAAGCAATAATTCGTTGCTCAGCATTGTTCGTGAATCCTTGCGTAACCTGGATTAAACTCCGGCTGTACAATGTTATCGACGATCTTCAACTTTGTTATTTCCTGGTCTGTCAACGGCTCAGATCCACGCGAGACGTTTTCGTCGTCAGTGTCTTGGAGATCATAAAGCTCTGTGTATTCATGAAGCAGGTAACGCACGTCGGTCTCAATCACTCTCTGCTGGGCCACTCTTTCTGCCGCTTGCAAAAGCATTCTCTTCTTTTCAGTGGCTGACAAGTCGATTCCTTTGACTTCTGCTGTGAGTTTATTGGCCATGACGAGGATGCTTAGGTAGGTGAAGGCAGATGCTGCATCATACTGTTGATTACGATGGTTAAACATCTCAATCAGACGCCACATCAGAGCAATTCTAAAGTCGTCCGCAACTAATGAGTTCACGATTCCGTAATAGTTGTTGTCTTTGGCTTCATGTACTCCCATGTAGATAAGGAAATACTCGTTCTGAAGAATCATTCGGTCCATCACTGGCAAAGGTTTATCAGCACTGAGTGTGAGCTGTTTGTAAAGAATTCTAAGGATATAATGGAAGGCTACTATGGCTTTTATTTTAGATATTGTGCTGAACCGAATCGATTCTCTGTACAGACTTTTCACCTTCTCAGACTCAGAATTACTGAATGCTTTTCGAATCATTTCGCATTTGTCAAAATGTGCCAAAATTTTAAATAATGAATCATCAGCAAATTCCTTAGGTAAAAAATCGCTCTCTACATTCTGGTGTGTGTCAGGGATATGTCGCGATTCGAAATCCACGAATGCTTTCCGAATCATTTCGCATTCTTCAAAATGGGCCAAATTTTCGAATAGTGAAACACCAATAAAATCCACACCGACAGAATCACTGCATGAGTCGTTTAAGGCTTTTTGAAAGTATTCGCGAGCTTTCTCTACGTTCCGCATGTTTGAATAAGTACGTGCAGTGTCTAAAAAATACAGAGCGTAGGAAACGTCATCGTAAGAACGGTTGGCCTTCTCAAAGCATCTGATCGATTCTAATAAATATGGGTGATCTGGGTCATGAGCAATTGGGATTAGTATTTTCCAGAATGCTGCTCTTGACGGTTTTCTGTAAGGCGCTGGAAGGCGGCTTGGATCCAATGGATGATCAGGAGCCTTAATTACTCGGCACCCGAGAGGCTTATTTCTAGGAAATTTGTAAGTATTTTCAATTATTTCTTCACATGCAGGATGCTCCGTATGCATCCACAGAGCTTTGTATGCCAAGCCAATGTGATGGTAAATCATATCCTGAATGTATTCTACACCATCACCATTCAGAGCCCGTTTGAGCAGATGGATAGCCTTTTCCCAGTCCTGCGCGGACTTTGCACGCTGTCTCAATTCTCTCCCGGATCGCATCAAAATCACCGGATTATCTGGATCATATTCTCTGGCGTTGGCAAATAAATCTTCAAGCGACAAACCCATGCAAAAGTCCTCTCTGACGCTTTCAAATGGGTAATTCTGTCTGAAGTGTTCGAATGTGTTCGCAAGATTCACCCACGTTTCAGCCTTCAAGTTGTTGGCGAGGTGATCACTGCTGTCAACCGCCAGGACAAGATCTTCCAGTCTTGATAACACTTCGCCATGACTGTATCCATAGCTGGCAAGCAATTTCTTATTTGCATTCGTCAACATTGCGTATGTTCTTACAAGATTATATTTCCAGAAAGCCACCAAGTTCTCCGGCATCGTTTCCGTACATTTATTTTGGTTCAGCACACATGTTTCAGCCAGGACTTCTTCGTACAACTGAATACAACGAATCAGGGTGTCACTTGTGATGGATAAACAAGTGTACATTCCTGCAATTTCTGCCTTTGCAATTAGCATCAACCTTCTGTTGTGAGTGATTGTCTGCTCCAGCTGATCCAGAATCTCTTCAGCTCTTTCGTCGATGCAATTACCCGAAACGTCAGATGCCATTGCAATCATCAGCTTAACTTTGTTCCATAAAGCATTAAAATTGTCCGGCATAATACGGAGAACGTCCACGTTTCTGATCGTCGCATCATTGAATTTCCGAACTGCATCGAATAGCATTGTATGGAAGTTAGCATGGAAGCTATATTGCTCATTGAGTAGTAGTTCAAACGGCCGCTCGATTTCCTTTGCAATATGATTGGTAGAGCTCTCATCAGTATCAATTTCAATGGTTGCCTCAGGGCTCTTCACGTTTTCCTTGAAATCTGATGTGATAACCGTATGATCTGTGCAGTTCTCCAAACTCAATGCATCAGGGAACTTGTTTTCGCTTGAATCCAGAACAGCTTTGTCATTTGAATTTTCGACGCCACTTGAATGTTTTCGTTCGTTGTCTGTCATTGTCTCTCCTTCACAGTCTCTATTCGCAGTGGTTTCACATTTTTCAACGAATCTGAACATCGTGACGCCATCCTGTTCTTCGGCCATGATAGATTTCTCCATCAACTTTTGCAAAAATCCAGAATGAAAAGGAACAGAGTCTGAGATTGTTTTCAATCTCTCCTTAATAACTTGCTCACGATCAACCTCTGAGTGTTCTGCAAAATTGAAATGGGATTATATTGTAAAGTTAATGTGTAAATACAGTAAATTATAAAAGAAGAAAAAGCACATGGCCAGGTTAAGATCTCACGCATAGACTCTATAGGCCTATTTGGGATAGGCCTACAAGGTCTTAATTGGATAAGCACTTCAGTGGCGTCGACTGCATAGTGGCCTGATGTATTTTGTCATGGCTGATGGCAAACAGGAAGGCGGCAGTTGCGGTCAATTAAGATGTGATTTATAAATAGATTGGACACGTTGAGCCTGCAACTAATTTTTTACGCTGTAAGCACTGATTAGGACTATCCAAGGTCGTGTGTTTGTTCTTAGCACACGTAATGAGATCTAAGTCTAAACATGGGTTTATGGGTCACTGCACCCAGGCATTAAACCTGACGGCTGGTAGAGGCCAGATTTAATGCCTAAGTTTGATGGCCACAATTCTTATGGCCTTCCTTTCTAGCGTCAGCTCCCTTTAATGCTATAAGGTCTAACATCATTTCCGACATAAGAGCCGCTGGAAAAGTAGTAGTAGTTGTAGTTTAACGTCACTATGTGGTATCAAAGACCATTAGCGACGCCCTCCTCCTTTACCCAGGCGTGGTACTGGCACTGGCAGAGTGTGACAAGTGGCGGGTTAACTGTGAAAGTGAATCCTTCAAGCCCTATAAGCTTACCGAAACTCCTGTTTCTCTTTTCTCCAATAGAGTCTATACAGACGTCTTTGTACAGCAACTAGGTCTATTCATTCCATCGATTGCTTGATTCACATTTAAACGTGGCGATTAAAATCACGGGTGTTTCTTAATTGGATTGTACATTCAATTGAAATATTATATTATATATAATATTTGGGAGGTAAACAAACCTCTAATTTCCCGTTTCGAGATTGGGAACCGTGGCTCATTTCCTTCCAGCTATATGCTCATATTATGCAAGTAGGCCTATTAAGGGGCTATGCTGATGTGATGTAATTTAGAAGGCCATCAGAATTGTGGCCATCAAACATTCGAACCTGCCATTAGGCAGGTTCGAATGTTTGACATTCGAACCTGCCTAAGGGCAGAGCACGGAAAAGAAGAAAGAAGCTGATATGAACTATGACGTTCTGCCTGTAATGCTGCCTTGTAGAGCAAAGTATATAGTACAGTCGGACAGTGAGCGTTAGACAGTCCGGAGATAATCAAAATTGATTGTTTTTTGCCATGGAATTTTATTTATTACGGGAGCAGGGGCCTACCTTCAACTTCCCTCTGCCTTTCTTCTTCCAAGTACGCATTACTGGTATATTCTTCAACGTTGATCATAGCAGCGTTTTCCTCGTTGGAAGCCATGAGCTGAACCTGAAAATAATGCGCACACAGGCAGCGCAAACGCAGGTTTAGAATCAGCGTGTGTGTGGCTAAGATCTCCTGTTTTGTGGTCGCGAGGATCTTATTTTTCGTTGTGTTCACAATGCTCAGGTTTAGGCCACTATTTATATTATTTCGTGCGTCTGAGAGCAAGATTGCCAATGTTGTTCATGTGAATGGATAAATTACAATCACATTTGGCTACATGATGAATCGATTGCATTCTATTAGGGGTCATTGCATAATTACGCAACGCTCGAGGGTGGATGGGTGGGGTCATTGGAAACGTTACGAAACGTAACGTGAGTGGGTGGGTGGGTGGGGGGAGCTGAGCGTTACGTACCGCCATGATTTTTTTTATTATTGACTATTAAATTACCATCGAATGACACTTTAGACATGATGTGATCGATGTTTAAACTTCGTGACATTGATTAAAAACTTAACCGAAGTAGGTCTATTTATCTGAATAAGATCCGGCAGCAGACACCATGGCAGTTACATGCCAGGTCAATTATGTTCTCCCATTTGTGCAAACCGGAAACCGCTCTTCGAATCGTTTGGATCTGTGATAGCTTTACCCAACGATAGGCCTAATTGCCCATGGATTCGTGACATCGAAGAACTCCTTTGAAGCATTTTTACTTAGTGGTCACGATCCCAAACATTTAAAATTAATGCTCAACAAAACGCGGCAATATTTCTATTAATAATTATCGATGTGCACAGGCTAAGCAAATAATTAGTTTATCTCAATTTTGATTAATTGTGAATGAGCCATTTATATATAGTCCGTTACACTTTTCAGCAATGTAAAATTTTAATTTTGCGGTATAATTTTAAAAAATTACAGATCACCCGCATTCATTCATTCATTCATTCATTTCAAGAATTTATATAGCGCCTCTTCAAGAAATCCACTCAGAAGTGCTCCCAATCCAACCACGGTGAAACAAAAAAGTTTTAAGGAGCTTGTAGAAGACTGATGAGTCAACCCTTGGTAGCAGGCGCACCTGCAACGGGAGACTATTCCAGACAGATGGACCTACAACTGAGAAAGCACGACGCTGACAGGTTGAGGTTTCAACACGTGGGACCAAAAGCTTCCCACTAGAGGCAGAGCGAAGGGCTCGGCGAGCCAGGACAACAGATACTGGACGGCAGAGCTCAACAAGATAAGTCGGAGCACAGCCAAGGAGACAACGCCAAACCAGTGAAGCAATTCTGTACTCGATGCGCTGTGAGATAGGGAGCCAGTGTAGAGTATCACGCATGTATGATGAAACAGATGCATATTTAGGGATTCGCCCAATTAGCCGGGCTGCAGACCGAAGAACACGGTCAAGTCGGGATATCAATAATTGAGGCAAACCGACAAGAATAGAGCAACAGTAGTCCAAGCGGCTGGTGACAAAAGCATGAACAAGAGTAGCAGCAGAATCCTCTGATAGGGAGCGAGAGATGACCCGTAGCTGACGAATTTGGTAGTAACAGCCACGAGTCAGCTGATTGACATGTTTTGAGAAACTAAGTTCTTCATCCAGTATAACACCCAAGTCCCGGACAGAATCAAAAAAGGTAACACAGGGAAATACACGGCACAACGATCAACATTTGCCAGTCGCTTACGTCAATCAATCAATCAATCAATCACATGAATTTATATAGCGCCCCTTCAAGATCTCTACTCAGAGGCGCTCCCAACCCAGGCCTGGTCAAAGAGAAAGGTCTTGAGAAGACGGTAGAAAGAGCCAGCAGAGTCACGGGGAAGCGAACAAAGAGCCGCAGGGCTCCACCCAACCAGATGAATTGAGTTTTAGAAGCATTAAGTAGGAGGCGGTTAGAGGCTAACCAGCTAGCCAGCTTATCCATAGCATGACAAATTTGCTGGACCACTATCAGAGCATGGTCAGGGTGGCAGTGAGTATACGCCTGAACATCATCAGCGTATAGCTGGTGAAAAAGACCACAAGATGTCAGCAGTGATCCTATGCCAGACGTATAAATGATATAAAGCAATGGTCCCAAAACAGAACCCTGAGGGACTCCAAAAGGGGCAGGAACCCAGGCAGATCTGGATGTACCAAAGACAACAGAATTGGTGCGTTCCGATAAAAAAGAATGAAGCCATTTTAGAGGCTGATCCACAAAGCCAAAAGAGGTAGAAAGGCGTTTCAGGAGTACGTTATGGTCAACGCAGTCAAAAGCTGAGCTGACATCAAATAAATTAGATGACTGTCGTTTATAAATTATGAATAAAACGTTGTGTATGTTTTAAGCCAAGTCTATATAGATCTACTGTCAAATTAGCCTAAAATTCACATACTGGGCTATATTAAATTCACCATGAAAATATGAATTATATAATAACGCGCTCATGTAAGTCAATAATAGACTTAAATCTCAACTGGTGTTTTTAAACAATCGTTACGTAACGCTGGGGAGGTGGGTGGGTGGGTCAAGGGCAACGTTACGAAGCGTTACAAAAACGGGGTCAAAAACGGTCATTTTCGGCGTTACGTAATTATGCAATGACCCCTTAGGCTGTTGGACCTGTTGGAGGTTCCAATGTCTTGATTACTAATTTACATGATCAGGGGGTCGTATTGGGTTGCAGTGGTCATCGTGCGCAGGGCTGATGAAAGAAATTCCGGGCCCTACACATAGCAGTCACGGCCCCTGAACTTTCTTAAGGTTTTTGAGAAATTTTTTAGAAACAAATTCAAATAATAAAAGTGCAGGTAGGATTAAGACCTACGATTTATTATATTTACATAATTATAACAATACGATTTAATTCAGTTGTTAATTTGAAGTTTAAACTGATTGTAAATTTGTAGTTAATTCTATCAGGTGATTATATATATTTTTTTATATGCATAAATCATAAACTTTGTATATAGCCTATAACCTAACAGCAGCTTTTGAAAATTAATTTTGTTCTCCTCTCTGAATTATTTCCTCACTACACCTTTTCCTAGACTGTTCGTGATCTGGGTGTTACATTAGATAGTTCCCTTTCATTTAAAGACCATGTATCTAATCTTATACGCTCTTCATAGGCCTATTTTCATTTAAGGGCAGTTCGGCGTTCTGTTTCGTCTTCTGTTTTTACCAATTTGGTCCATGCTTTCATTTGCTTCAGAATTGACTACTGTAATTCTTTTCTAATTGGTCTGCCCAAGGTTAGACTTTCACCTTTACAGTCGGTCCTTAACGCTGCCGCCAGATTACTTGCACGCCTTCCACGCTACTCTCATATCTCTAGCCTACTTGCATGTTTGAGCAGCTCCATTGGCTTCCTCTAACTGCGCGCATTAGGTTCAAAATCCTCATCTTGGTCTCTAAAGCACAACGGGGTCTTGCCCCAAAATGGCTAGCCAATCGAATTCACAGGCCAGTTTCAGCCTCCTCGCATCGTCCACTCCGCTCTTTAAACAAATTCGATCTTCTAGTACCTCCTACTAGAACGACTATGGCTCAGTCCCGTTCCTTTACATCAATTGGCCCCTCTCTTTGGAATACGCCGTCTCCTTCTACTCGATCTCAACTTCTGACTCGTAATCTCTCCTCCCCATTTCCTTTTCTCAAAACCTATTTCTTCTCTCGTGGTCCTGTGCACTGGGAGTGCCTCTGAACGGTTCACTCTAGTATAGGCGCTTCATCAATGTTTTTATACAATTCAATAAATAACCATTAGCTACCTAGCCCTGGCCCTAGAAGTTCCCGGGCTCCTGGGCATTTGCCATCGCCCTCTCTCGGCAGTCCTGTTCGAGAGTAACTAGTAGGCTATACATGTCTTCGCCTCAGAATTATCTTCGCGTAGGCTATGTCCATTTTGTTTCAAAATCGAGTTTAGACTTGTTTTGTAGCCAAAAATTGTTTATCTTTCTTCACTGTTAACCGTTAGGAGATGCGACAACTTCGACAAGTCCTTTTAAAGTTATTCAACGAAATCTACTTGTCGTATGTCCAATTTCAGTGTTGTTTTGTCGTATCTCCAATTTATTTTGCCGTATCTCCAGTGCCGCATTCACGGTTTAAAAGTGCATTGTCGTATATCCAGGAAAGCTCGTCGTTGATTGGACGAAGAAGATACGACATCCCACTTCGTTGTATCATAGTGTCGTATGTCCAGGGAATAACAAACGTTCTTTTTTATTAAAAAAGGGTATTAAACTTGCGAAAATTGAAACGAACAAAGTCGCAAATGATTGTGTATTGCTTTCTTGTATTATTCGAATTTTTTCATATTTTTTTCTCGTCAGGATGACTTGCAATTGATTTAAATCCATTTTATATAACATTTTCCAAAATTTCACAAAAACCATTCTAAGTTTCAGTTTAATTTTAATGCAACATCCTTTAATTAATGTCGATGCTTTAATATGACGTCTTTGCCTGAAGTTTTATTGCACTGAATATCTGATTTTGGCGTCCAAAGTTGCGAAACTTTTACCTCGTTTTTCTCGGAATTCACAAAAGTGGACATAGGCTACGTGAAGATAATTCTCAGGCGACGATGTCTTGATTTCTTACTAGCAGTCGACTATTATAATATTATATGAAATAGAGACTACAAGCTGACGATGGGAAAATCCACGACTGTTTCTTTTACTTCCCATAGGCCTAGGCTTTCTGCTAAAGTTACGAATTAGACACTAATGTCGACTAGCACAAAAACTATGGTCAATACAGGTGGTAGATTATGCAGATGAATGCTCTCTCGGTTCAGTCTGTAGGCCTACCTGATCCATTTGTCAAAAGCACTCGACTCGGAAACAATATTTCACTTGATGGCCCACGACCGATAAACACTTCAACAGCAGAGAAAGAAAAGGTGATAACGGGAATACCAGCAAATATTTAACTCACCTTTACAGGTGCAACTCTGCTGCTAAATATAGCGTCCAAAGAGTCTGAAAATATCAGAGGTGTTATAGACTGAATCTGTAACTTAATTATGGTAGATCTGAAGTATCAACGACTTGTCTTGAATTCTATGCGACTAGCAGAACTTAAAAAGAACTTGCATTCACTATGATAATTATACACATGTGATTATGGCAGGCCTATATATTATACGAGGTCTGTATTATAAGCTTAATCTAAACCTATAAAATACAAGTTGCAACGGGAGGTTAATAAAAAATCTACTCATCCACGCGACCGATTTTTTCAAATAATTTACAAAACAACTTCTTAGCACTAACGAAAAACACTATCGGGATTCGCGATCCAAAAATCTTACCTTTTCTCGAGCTTGAAAATCTTTATTTTATATCGCAATGCTAACGCGTGTGTTTAATATACGACGCCATTTATTTTATTAAACTACTCTATAGCAACTGGCAAAGTTCCAACGGCCTTCAAAGTAGCAACCATCACTCCGCTACCAAAGAAACCTGGCTTAGATACTGCGGACGTCAAAAACTATCGGCCAATCTCCAACTTGTCCGTTATGTCAAAAATTCTGGAAAGGGTCGTATCCAGGCAACTTGTTCACTATCTCAACATCAACCAGTTATTTCCAGACAGGCAGTCGGCCTACCGTGCTTTCCACTCCACCTGCGAGTCATCAGCGTAGAGATGACCTTGCAGACCAAGAATGTCAGACAGAATATCTGCGAGAGCCGTCTCGGCTCTCGCAGATATTCTGACATTCTTCTTGCGATTGACTCTGGCAACTTCTCTCTTCTTTCACTCCTGGATCTGTCTGCCGCATTTGACACTGTCGATCACACCATCCTGCTCCAGCGACTGCATCTTTCTTTTGGTTTGTCTTCCACTGCTTTACAGTGGATGGCCTCCTACCTTACTGACAGACAGCAATGTGTCCGCCATGCCGGCTCCTCTTCAAAATCCACCTTCATTACCTGTGGCGTTCCTCAAGGCTCAGTCCTGGGACCCATTCTCTTTCTCCTCTATACCGCCGACATCTTAACTCTAATATCCAACCATGGTCTGCAAGGTCATCTCTACGCTGATGACTCGCAGATCTATGGCTTCTGTCGTCCTTGTCCAACCGAAGTCCAGAATCTGCGATCCATCTCAACGAGCTGCATCAGTGACATCGCTGACTGGATGAAATGCAACCGACTGCAACTTAATTCATCCAAGTCGGAATTTCTCTGGTGCTCGTCTTCGCGCAGAGTGGAAAAACTAGACCGCAGCCCATTCGTCATTGGTGGGAATGCTGTCGTGCCAAAGAATGAGGTCCGCGATCTCGGTCTTCTACTCGACAGTAACCTGTCAATGACATCGCATATCACTGCAGTTGTACGAACCAGCTTCGGAATACTGAGACAGCTGAGATCTGTGTCTCGGTCACTCACACAGGAAGCGACACGCCACCTGATACAAAGTTTGATTTTGGGCCGAATCGATTACTGCAATGTCGCCTTTGCTGGCTTGCCGCAGCGCAGTATCATTCGGCTTCAGGCGGTCATCAATGCTGCTGCTCGTCTGGTCCTGCGATTGAAAAAATTCGACCACATTTCTAACGCGACTCGGGACCAGCTTCAGTGGCTCCGCATAGGTGACCGCATCAATTTCAAACTTTGTATCCTAATGTACAAATGCCTCAACAATTGCGCACCAGCCTACCTCGCGGACAACATCAAACCGTTAGCAGACGATCCAAGGAGGTCCCGGCTGCGATCGTCCAAGACCGCCGACGTGTTCATTCCTGCGACGAAAACAAAAATGGGCGATCGCGCCTTTCGCGTCGCAGGCCCACGCGCCTGGAACAGTCTTCCATCAACTCTCCAGGGAATCAAAACTGAAGCAACTTTTAAAAAGCAATTGAAGCTACACTTGCTCTCGAGCTCATGACATTTACTCTGACATTTGACATTATGCGTGTAAAGCATCCTAGAAGTGGCTTGCCTCTGACGATGCTATACAAATTGTCTGAATTACATTACACTACATTACATTTATTTGCATACAACCATCATTATCAACAGACCATCGATATATTGATGATTGAAACCAGTACATTAATGACGTCACGGCCGATTTTAAAATAATTATTATAGCGCTTTATCAGTTAATTAATATCTATAGCGTGTCGTATGTATCAGAAGCCTATTTAAGACGCAATAATTTTGGCCGATCGGTTTTCAATGAACCAATAGATTTTTAACCTCATTTTTCGCCGAGGGTAGATCTTTTGGCATGCGGTTTCGCAAAAATGCTGACTATAGCGTAAACATTGGCGGGTGGCAGCTGGGTTGGACCGAAAACATAAGAGCGGAGTCAGGCGTGGCGGCATAGGCGCAATCACGTCCTAAAAGTTGGGGGAACCATAATGAATCACGTCCTAAAAGTTGGGGCACCATAATAATAAAGCTAGGGGACCACTCAAAAGTTGGGGGGACGCGTCCCGTGGGTCCCATAGGGTGGTTGCGCCTATGCGTGGCGGGGGACGAAAACCGAAATTTTCCGGGCGTGGGAGCGTGGTCAGACGTGACTGTGAACAAAATCTGAAATGTCCCGGGCAACGCCGGGTAATTCAGCTAGTATTATATGAAATAGAGACTACAAGCATCATCATCGTAATGATGAACAGTCTCAATCAGGCAGACCTGCAACGCGCTGGACCATCTAAAAAAGGCCTACTTCGGTTATTAATAGCGCACATATAATAGTTTTATAATGACTTATGCTAATGTTATTATTTTGATCTCATCAACGATGCTAGTAGCATCATTCACTGTAAACTTTACAAAGTAGGCCTATGGCCTCTGCTATTTATCGCCATATAATTATTATATCATCGCTATCATCATAATAGGTCTACTCATCGTCGTTGTAGTCATCATTATCGTCAGGCGTCAGCAGCACCATCACCGTATGTAGCTAATAGTCTAGTAAATTTTATGATCGAGTGAGTTAGAACCATTTTAGTAGACTCAACCGGATTAAACAAGTTTCAATAATATTATTTTCAAATGATCAGAAACTTAAACTCTATTAACAAGATTTCAACGTATACATTGCCTCAATGTTGGCTTTCCGTTCGAGGCTGGTCGATATGTATAAGAGGAAATCCGTGACAACTGATAGTACAGAGATAGTCCCTCTATCCTCTGGCCTCATGTCTTGCAATAAGTTACTGTTACAGTAGGCATAGGCTACGTCAACTTAGCAGTCTTTCAATAAACAAAATAAGTAGCAGGTTGCTGTACGTCAACTTGACAGTCTTTCCCAAAAAAGTAACAGAATTGAACTGTGGTATTAATCGTATTCAATAGCACTGCTCAGTTAGTCTGGTGTAGCCTGGACTAAACCCAGGCT
This sequence comes from Lumbricus terrestris, assembly GCA_949752735.1. NCBI lineage: Eukaryota > Metazoa > Annelida > Clitellata > Crassiclitellata > Lumbricidae > Lumbricus > Lumbricus terrestris. Next base: position 9,170,926 of record OX457043.1, on the reverse strand, counting down.
GTATTATCTTCATCACAATGTCCAGCTTCTGCTTCTCCACGTCTGTTAATGTATCAAGATGGTTCCCAGGATCGGATCGATCCTCCACAACGTCCTCTTCACGAAGCGCATGCAGCTGTCGATACGGCTCAGGAAGAAAGCGAGGTTGTTCGAGTCTTTGCTGGGCCACTCTCTCCGCCGACTCTATAAGTATTCTTTGTTTTTTAACGACTGTCAAGTCGATTCCTTTGACTTCTGTTGTGAGTTTATTGGCCATGACGAGGATGCTTAGGTAGGTGAATGCAGCCGCTGCATCATACTGTTGATTGCGGTGATGAAACATCTCAATCAGACGCCATATTAGAGCAGTTCTGATGTCATCTGCAGCCAAATAGTTCACGATGTATCGTCCGTTGTCGGCCTCTTGTATCGCCATGTAGAGCAGAAAGTATTCATCTTGAATCATCATCTGATCGCACTCTGCCGGATGCCAATCAACACATCTTTCTAGCTGTTTATACAGGATTCTTAGGAGATAGAAGAAGGCCACGATTGGCTTAACCTTAGATATTGTGCTGAGTCGAATCGATTCCCTATAGAAGCTTTTGACTTTCTCAGCATCGACTTCGTTAAAATCCTTTCTAATCAGCTCGCTTTCTTCTAGGAGTCCTATGTTCTCGTATAATGAGTTTCCAACGAAATCAACGTCTATAATGTCACTGCTCGGCTGCTCTTCCGCCTTCTCAAGGTACTCGCGGGCTTTCTCGACATTCCTCGAACTTAAGTGCGTACGCGCAATTTCCATCAAATACAAGGAATTAGATAATTCGTCGTTGTCTTTATCTAGACGGCTGGCTTCCTCAAAGCATTGCCTCGCCTTTACTAAATACTGACTCTCTGGATCATGTGCAATGGGATTAAGAATTTTCCAGAACGCTGCCTTCGGAGCCCGTTTGTAAGGTGGTGGAATGAGATCGAAGTCCAGTGGATGGTCTGGCGGTTTTATTACCCGACATCCAAGAGGACGACCACTTCTGGGTGATTGGTAGTAATCATCAATGGTGTAATCAGGATTGGGTGACTCGGTTAAAATCCACAGGGATCTGTACGTCAGACCCATGTGATGGTAAATGATATCACGTATGTCATCTACATTCACTCCATTCAACGCCCTTTCGAAGAACCTGATGGCTTCACGCAAATCGCGCTCAGACGTTGAACGCTGGCGTAATTCTCTTCCGGTCCGCATAAGAATCCGAGAATTGTCTGGATCGAGTGCACTGGCGTTGGCAAAGCAATCCGCCAGAGACAGCTGTCCATCGAAGATGTCTTGCCTGAATCGTTCTGTTGGGTAATTCTGTTTGAAGTGCTCGAATGTGTTCGCGAGATTCACCCACGTTTGAGCTTTCAGCTTGTTGGCGAGGTGATCACTGCTGTCAACAGCCAGGACAAGATCTTCCAGTCTTGATAGCACTTCTCCATGATGAAATCCATACTTCGCGAGCAATTCCTTGTTTGCGTTCGTCAACTTTGCGTACGTTCCAACAAGATCACATTTCCAGAAGTCAACCAAGTTCTGCGGCAAAGAATCCACGTGTTCATTTGCGTTGTTAAAGTCTTCCTCGGCTAAGACTTCTCGGTACAACCGAATACAGAGAATCAGGGAATCACTTGTGATCGGAAAAATGTGTGAATGCATAGTTGCAGTTTCTGCCTTTGCAATTAACATCTGCGTTCTGTTGTGCGAGACTGTCTGCTCCAGCTGATCAAGAATCTCTTCAGCTCTTTCGTCGATGCAATTCCCCGATTCTTCCGCCATTGCGATCATCAGCTTAACTTTGTTCCACAGCGCATTGAAATTATCCGGAGCAGCAAGCAGTACGTTGTCGTTTATCATCTTTGCTTTGCTCAGATTGCCTTTAGCGCGGAATACCATCGACAATAAATTGAAATTGTAGCAATCCTGCATATTTTTTAATTGCTCGGATCCGTCTACAGCTCTGCTTAGGGAGTCATCGTCATCTTCTGTGTTACCAGTTGTTGCACTGAGTTCTCTCTGAACACCTGGTGGGTCAGATCCCAGAAAGCCATGACCTTGATTAGCGGTAGAGTCAAGAACCGAGAAGGCGGCTCCTGCTGCTGCGATCTGAGCTGAGCGCTGATCGATGTCACCACTGGAATGTTCCGCTTCAATTGTTGACCTTTCTCTTGCATCGCCTGTGATGCCTGCAGAGCATTTCACGGTCTGGTGCTTGCCTTTATCCCCGTTGACTTCAGTTGTTTTCTCTTCGACCCAGTCTGCCGACTCGTCCTTTTTTCTTTCGGGTGAAAGTCTCTCGGTGAAGTATTGCAAGAAATCAGAATGGAATGGAACTGATGCTGAGATGGCTTTTAATTTCTCCACGATAGCAAGTAAGCGATCACTTTTAGACTGTTCTAAAAAAATCGAAAAAAGAAGAGAGGACGTCATTAAAACGGTGATACAACAACGATGATACAACGATGATGATACAACGATGATGATGGTATTGATGATGATGGTATTGATGATGATGGTATTGATGATGATGGTATTGATGATGATGATTTTGTATTTGCTGCAGCCGCTGTTTTTTTTTTGCTAAGTGCCTATCAGTGTTATGATTATTACGCTGACGAACTTCAGAATGGCTACCATGATGATTGCAACAATAAATGATATTAATTAATTGTGTCACCTGCAAAAAGCAGTCTGTGCGTGATCAAGGTTCTCACGAGATCGCCTGCACTTGAAACCGAATCCTATAATATGCATGAATCCTATAATATGCATGAATCCTATAATATGCATGAATCCTATAATATGCATGAATCCTATAATATGCATGAATCCTATAATATGCATGAATCCTATAATATGCATGAATCCTATAATATGCATGAATCCTATAATATGCATGAATCCTATAATATGCATGAATCCTATAATATGCATGAATCCTATAATATGCATGAATCCTATAATATGCATGAATCCTATAATATGCATGAATCCTATAATATGCATGAATCCTATAATATGCATGAATCCTATAATATGCATGAATCCTATAATATGCATGAATCCTATAATATGCATGAATCCTATAATATGCATGAATCCTATAATATGCATGAATCCTATAATATGCATGAATCCTATAATATGCATGAATCCTAGTATGCATGCTAACTAATGTTAGATGCATTTAGCGATTATGAGTGAGTAAGATGGTTCCAACAAATTGGCTTTCATTTGTCGCTAGAGAAATTCTGGTATAGACTGGTAATTATTACAATAAAATGCGATTATTGTGTGGTAGCCTGGAGTACGAGTATTTATATACATCGGCATATATGTATAAATGTGTGTGTGTGTGTGTGTGTGTGTGTGTGTGTGTGTGTGTGTGTGTGTGTGGTTGTGTGTGTGTGTGTAATGTGTGTGTAATGTGTGTGTAATGTGTGTGTAATGTGTGTGTTTGCGTGTGTTTGGGTAGCCTATATTGGCGTCCGCAGATAGGGCAAGCGGGGAACTGTAAATTTATATTTCTATCTACTTTTAACTAATTAGTTTTTGCTTTTAAAAATTTCTGAACTGAAGCACTAATGATATTAATGATTCAGAAAGTGAAACTGAAATTTACGTCTGGAAAGCTCTACGAAAAATACCCATATTCTTAATTTCCTGTTTTTTGCATTATACAGGCTCCTGGTAAAATATTTAAACGTGACCATCGTATTTTGCTCCTCGTGCAAAAATATATGCGGGCGCTCATGTGTGTGTGTGTGTGTGTGTGTGTGTGTGTGTGTATGTGTGTGTGTGTATGTGTGTGTGTGAGTATGCGTGTGCGTGTGTGCGTGTGTGTGTAAATCTAATTGTATAATAATAATAATAATAATAATAATAATAATAATAATAATAATAATAATAATAATAATAATAATAATACTGTTATTGAACATTTACAAAGCGTCATTCATAGGTTTAGAGGCCCCCGACATAATTAATTTTAGTTCTGTCAGCGCCAAGCAGAGGCATGCAGAGGAAAACTGAGGAGGAGATGAAGCCCCTTGCAGTTTCTGCGGAAGATGATTTCAACGAGAGGAGCTGACATAAGTAAACAGTAGGCTGGGTAGCAGCACTGTGTATATGCATGCTCGCAACGACCAGCAGACCTCTTACATGTATATTATTAAAAATATTAATATAATAATATAATAATAGTGGAGAGTCAGAAAGACAGACAGACACAGACAAATACAAACCAAGACAGACAGAGACGAAGTGAGATACGAATAAGGATTACCTTTGACTTCATCGGAAGTTTCGTCGGCTAACGCTGCGACCTCACTTTTGGCGGCCATTTTCTCGTCTAACAGCTGTGCTGACTTCGGATTAGGCCTAACCTATTATATGAATGAACTTTGAATTGCCCAGAATAAAACAGATAGAGTTCGATTTATGGCAGCTAATATAGGCTAATAGATTCGTCCACTAAGTCAACTTCACATCCAGGTTGACGACAGCACGACAACATCCACTTGATTAGTTTCTATTTGCGTTAATCTAACAACACTCCAGTATTAAGCCCCATTGACTTTAGGATCTCTTGGCTGGTCGCCAACGACCATCAGTGACGCAACGCGAACCAGCTGTGGCCGCGAACGGGCGTAGCAGCTGACAAGGCCGCAGCGTAGTATTGGTTAAGTCAATATCAATATTAATGTAGGCTACTAGGCTAACGGCAACCCTTTCCGTTGGTCCTTAATCCTAGAACCGTAATCGTATAGTCGTGTAGTCGTATACATAATCATGAATATTCATGTAATCGTATGCATAATCATGAATATTCACGTAATCGTATGCATAATCATGAATATTCATGTATGAATAGTATGATCGCTTTCATAAAACAAGACTGCATGAGTTCAAAATTCAGGTAGCCTAACTGCTGTAGACTAGAATTCTTATGCAGCCTTATCTTTTGAACGGACAGCCTATCATTAATTTATAAACGATCTATTATAGGCCTAACAGTATATATATTTGAAAATCGCATCATTGAAGCTATTTCCCGAAAACGAAAACAAGCAGAGATAAATATAAAGATAATGAAGATAAATGCAAACCGACGTATACGTTTGTGTAGCCTGATGTACAAACGAACAAAGGCAAAGATCCACATGTTGGTGCAGACGGAGATTGGCAAACTAAAGACGTAGAAGCAATAGGCTAATTGAGACTCAAAAAGGCAAGAACTGGACTGAGCGACCGTGATAGAAGAGAAAAGAAGAGAAGAGAAGAGGAGAGGAGAGGAGAGGATAGGAGAGTAGAGGAGCGGAGGGGAGGGGAGGGGAGGGGAGGGCAGAGCAGAGCAGGGGAGGGGAGGGGAGGGGAGGGGAGCGTAGCGGAGCGGAGGGGAGGGGAGAGGGGAGGAGAGGAGAGGAGAGGAGAGGAGAGGAGAGGAGAGAAAAAGACGACATTTTCAATGCATGTGTTGCACCTTGGTGCATGCGATCAGCTTGAAATCCAAATCCGTGCATACACAATAAAAAATGTAAAGTAAACTACCTTATTAACAGGGCCTAAAGTGTGGCTGGACGGTCATGGACGGCGTCCAGGTACCTATCTTCAACCCTCAACGCCGTCCTGTCACTTATTTGGAGAGCAGCGCAAGGAGAAGTGAGGGGCGTCCAGGCACTTCTTATTCTACACTTTAAGCACTGCTCATTAACCAATGTTTAGTCTTTACATTTTATTTTGAATTAAGCAGAGGGAACGTATCCCGATATTGCAATATACTTGTTTCCAAAAATACCGCCAATTACACATGCTTTCTGATGCGTTACCATGTTATAGTAATGTGCTTATTGTTTTGTAATAGAGGCCCCACTAGCGAGATCATAACCTTCGGGTAGAGTGTTGGAGCAACATATACACAGTAATGCTTGTAGGCTACCGGGTACAAGAGGTTGTCAATTGTCATCGAAATTATCATCTACAATAAATCACTGTGTGTAGGCCTACTATTGTGATCGTCTGTTGTCTGTTGGCTTTCTTGGGATCAATAAAAAATTAAATTGAATTAAATTGAATAGTTTATTCTTTGCGTTGAGCAGGGGAAAACTTTACTTCAGCGGCATAGATGAAAGCCTTTCTCTCCCTCACTGACTTTATTTCAGAATATAGTCTTCGGAGACCAATTAATTATTTATTCTGAAACAGATCCGCGATCATCCGCCGGGGAGAACCTATTTCGAAATAGTCTCCTGCATGGGACTTTTAGGTGGGAAAATCTGTGTTACGCGACACGCGCCTTGCGATCAATGAACTTCGACATAACGCGCGTGGGCTCCGAAATGTTGTTTAAAATGTAAATGTAGCCTACTCGGATTTTATATAGCGGCCTTATTTGGCATCGACCCTTTTTGCAATGAATTCTAATTGATCGGGTAAGATCCTTCACTATATACAGGGTGGCTCAATAAAAAATGTCCCACCAGCAAAAATGCAATTTCTCCGCAACCAATCGAGATTTGTTTATGAAAATATCAAGATTCATAGAGGAAAGATTTTGCGACAATCTCTGAAAATCTCAATAATGAATTTTCATTAGTTCAGAAGTTACAGCCGTGTAAAAATGTTTTTCCATTTTTTCAAATTTCCAATGCATGTGATTTTTTAAAGATTTTTTGCAAATTACAACACATAAAAGAGTATGATTTCATACGACCTCTCTAACAGCTGTAAAGAAGCTGTTTATGAGGCAAGCCGTTAGTATTTGATGAGATTTTATATATTGAGGTCTCTATTTGTGAAGCCGTTACTAAACGTCATGGGCAAAGTTTCTGCCGATGATAAAATTGGAACTCGGACGTTGCGTGAACAGAGACTGGGACATCGCGTGATCATGCAAAATGCCCAGTGAAAAGTGGAGCCTGAGCACAGTGAAGGCTATCTGCAAATGGGTTTATGTAATGGAAGCCAAATGTCGGAAGAGAAGCAGGACGTGGGCGTTTGGTATGACGGAAAAGAGCGCGATGTTCACACAATTCGCTTGGTTGGTGAAAGGGCCAAGTTTGCAAAGCACGTCGTGGTTTCGGCATCAGATCTGCTAGTTTGTGTTATGGCTGCAAGGAAAGACTGAACTTCATCATATTCAGTAGGCTAAATGTCAAACTTATTGTTGAACTCTCTTACCCAGACTCATTGAAGACTACAGGTATGTTACAACATCTGGTTTTAGTTTCCAGCGGGACGGTGCGCCTGTGCCGTGCTTGCTCGCACGGCACGGTTGATTATGATGACGCTACCTTATTGCCATCAACTGCAGTAAATTTATTGGCAAATACGAATGACTAACACTCGCCAGACCTTAACCCTCTTAATTATCACGTCTAGGGAGCTATGCTGGAATGCTGCAAGGCATTTCACCCCAAGTTGGAGAACATTGGCTAGCTGAAGCAAGTCTTGCTGCCAATGTTGTATCAGTTGCCGCAGGACTTGATGCACTGGCCACATTGAGCTTAACAAAAAGAATCCGAGCTCGTATTAAAGCAGGGAGTGAACACTTCCATCATACCTTACAATAAACTGCAAAACGGAATTCTGAGGTCGTAGTGAGAGTGATATTATTTTACATGGAAATCTACAAACGACGATCGTTTTTCCGCGGATATTTGAAAAAATGGAATTGAAAGTTTAAACGGCTGTAACTTTTGCAAACATGAAATGTTTTAAGTGAAACTTTCAGGGATTGTTGGAAATTCATTCCTCTACAAATTGGGAAATTTGCGCAGAAAAATGTCAATCGGTTGCAAAGATATTGCATTTTATCCAGTGGGACATTTTTTATTGAGCCACCCTGTATATACCGCTCGCAACCTCGCCCGTTCGAATGGACGCCACGCCATTTAAGTCCGGTTGCAAAATATTGGGCTATATATAACACTAACCGTGCTATATACAGCCCAATATTTTGAATATCTGAAATAAGTCATTTTCGGGAAGCAAACCTCGGCCCGCACGCTCTCTTTCACAGAGTCGCGCAGGCCTACAGACCCGCGACCAAAGCTCTTACCGCGGCTGTAGCTAACTGCTAGTCTGAATGTTAGCGTCAACCACTTAGGCTGTCGCCATGAGGCTAAGATTAAGATACGTCTTACGTCGTCTTTTGTCGTAAGTGCTCGTCGTTACCAGTCTGTCGGCCAGGAGACTGTTTGTCTAGCAGGAGTTTAGGCATATACTTCAGCCAAGCATTAACGCGTGCAACGATATTCACAGATGATACTGTCAATGTACGTTAAACGCAACGAGTATCTGCAGCGCATAGGATATTTAACATAAAATAATATGATCTTTTAGAGCAACCGCTGTTGGCAAAAGTATAGCACAGGTAGGCCTACTTGATTGCTTTTGATGTCGACCACTTTACTAACCACGGACCACTTTACTAACCACGTTCTGAACTGGTGTCTGGTTTAGTGGCCCGTTTCCGAAAACATCGACTACAATTATTGAACACAATTGAATAGGAGTAGCGAATAAAAGACCTTTAACGATAATTGGAATCAAACAGCAGCCGCAAGGATTGGAAAGTCTTTGGGAAAAAATGAAGCTTTAGGGTGCAGCAGACGTCCTCTATAATTTTGCTGATGAAACTTGTGATCACTTTATTACTACACAGGTTTCGGACTCAAAACATAACGCATCGAAAATCCTCATTCAGTGCTGTTCATAGTCAGTTCTGTCGGTGATAAAAAAAGAGAAAAATGGCTGCGTTGCATATAAACGAACAGCTGAAGGATTTGACTCGCTGCTGTATCTGCACTGAAGTTTACTCGGATCCCCGGATACTGTCCTGCATCCACACGTTCTGTCACCGATGCCTCGAGCAGACAGCGAAGCAGTCGGACAGGAAGCCCGGGCAGAAGCTGCCTTGTCCCGTCTGCAGAAAAGAGTTCGTAATTCCTGACGACGGAGTGAGTGGCATCCAGAAGAATTTCTTCATGGATAACCTCATCGAAATGACGAAGATTGTGAATCCACCGGAGAAAACGTACTGCAGTTTCTGTCTAGAGGATTTTGACGAATTGAAGGGAAATGTTGAAGAGGAGAAGACTCCACTTGCCACGGACTGCTGTATTGACTGTCACGAAAACCTGTGCGACGACTGTTCGAAGCATCACAGAAAGCAGAAACTGACGAAAAATCACCGGATAGTTCCGCTTGGAAGCGAAGTGATCCCTGCACAGATTTCGCCGTTGAAATCCTGCAATCAACACAGCAGCGAACATCTGAAGATCTACTGTTTTCAGTGCAAAATCGTCGTCTGCGTTATGTGTTTTGTCGAGAGTCACAAGTCCCACGAATGCACCGACATTCACAAAGTGGCGGACGATTTCCGACAGAAGATTGGCCAGGACGCGCAAAGGATGTCACATCTGATGTCAGAGGGAACTACAAGGGTGACGAAGTTGGAGGAAGTTCGCACGGATGTCAACAGGAAAGTGGATGTCATGGAGAGGAACGTGCGCGCTCGAGCGCATGATCTGAAGGCACTGGTCGATAAACATCTTCTGTCGCAATTGGAGGATCTGTCCAGAAGAAACCAGAACATTCTGAAGAAGTTAGAGGTCGACGAGAACGAGACGAAACATTATCTGAGCATCGTGGACAGTTTCCAGAGCTACTGTGGCGAGGTCAGGTCTAAAGGATCGCCTGGTGACGTATGCGCCTCTGCAAACGACCTCCACACGAGGGCGGACGAGTTGCACCAACTACATCAGTCTTCCATTCGAGTTCCGATTGCAGCGTTTAACCTTACTTATTGCAAGATGGACTTGGAGAACATTCTGGATCTGCGCAATAACAACGTCTTAGGATGCATTAAAGGTATAGATGAAACTAATAACAGCCTAGAAAGCTTTTAATTAACTCATTCCTTTGTATTATGTGACACTCAAGCAAGGTCGTAGCTAGGGGGTGTTTAAACACCCTCCGAAATGCAAAAAGTAAAAATAATAGAATGCATTTACTATCACATGATGTAAAAACGACGAAGTAAAGCCACGAAAATACCCCCGAAATGAAAAAAATGTGAAAAATAGAATGAATTGATTTCGGATGACTAAAAAAGGTCATGAATTTTTTTAAACTGGAAACTGAAGAAACACCCCCCCCCAATAAAATCCTGGCTACGGGCACTCAAGACAACATAGAGACCGGTATAGGCAAGGTGAAACTTGTTGCACATGAAAGCAGCAAGCAATGATCGGCGATAAGAACCAGGTCCTAATCCCAGTTCGTCCAGATAGCATGTAGACCTACAAGTATTGGTACTTAATATTCGGTTATGTAGACTACATCCGCAGACGAGTCTTTCTTGCAGTGGCCTAAATAAATTTGTAGTTACCGTTACCTGACTATTAATGTAAAAATCAAAACCACTTTCAATTCAGCTTCAAGTTACTGGCCTACCGACACCAAATGTTTTGAAAATGGGTCATTCCTGAAGCCAATCAATTGCAGTAATCTATAATGCTACTGGTAGCCTATAATAGCCTACCTACGTCGACGAACGTCAATTTGTGGACATAGGTTCTACGATGGAAGTATAGCAGTCTTGCACTTCGCCTGCTGATATAATTTATAACGTAATTTCTTTGCCCAGCTATACAGGCCTACTGAGTGAAGTAAGTGAAGTGGGCGTTTTGACTGCATGGCTCAAAATCCGTGGCATCTATTGATTCATGGTCTCTAAACTACAGTATTTCGCGATACAGGCTTACCTTTCGTTCTTCTGCATGTGATCGAGAGGTGGAGCTTTCAATCATAGTTAGGCTACTAGCTATAGCCTACTCTTGAACTTTCCTGTTTTTGCTTTTTAGTTGCAGGTTAAATGCGTACCTGCCAATCGCATTAGACATCACTTGATTTGTTATTATTATTTTTTTTTGAAATGGCACCAAATATTATTATTATTATTTATTATTATTATTATTATTATTATTATTATTATTATTATTATTATTATTATTATTATTATTATTATTAATTATTCCTCAAGGCCTATCCTGCTGTTTAGTATAGTATGTGAGACACCCTTGTAACGGCATGGCTGTGTTACGGCGCCTTAGAAATCGTCATTGTTGTTGTTATTATTATTATTATTATTATTATTATTATTATTATTATTATTATTATTATTATTATAAGTTCTAGTTTTTGATGTAGTTTTACAATATCAGTTTCAATTTTCTCAGGGCAGCCGGACCATGGCCCCGGGCAATCCAGATAAGGTGCCCTGGTAGGCAACTGCGTTGAAACGCTGGATCGTAACTGAGATACTCTGGAACAGATATCCTGTTTCTCGTAAATCTCCAGAGATCCTTGACAGCCGGCGACCGATCTCGGACACAAAGGCGAGACCCTCGTTGTTGATGGGACCCATTGTTTCCATTATTATTATTATTATTATTATTATTATTATTATTATTATTATTATTATTATTATTATTATTATTGTTATTATTATTATTATTATTATTATTATTATTAAATAAATTTGTAGCGCGCGCATTATCACACCGAAATGTGAATCTGAGGCGCGGATAGTCAGCCGCCAGAGGAAGATGCAATTAAAGATCCATATGCTTGAAAGTCAAGAAGAAGTAGTAAGTTTTTAGCCGCTTTTTGAAAAAAGGAAGTGAAATTGAGCTTCGAAGAGAGAGCGGAAGCCGATTCCATACCCTAGGTGCAGAGGCATGGAATGCACGCAAGCCCATAACTGTTTTGCATCGAGGTTCAGATAAAAGACTTTTGCCCGATGAACGCAAGCAACGAGGAGGAATGTAAGGAGTTAGTATAGTGACTGAAGGTAGGAAGGTGATTCGCACTTGCATGGCTACTGGCTACTGACGTGTTATTCATAACATGCTTGCAAACATTGTAGATAATACCGTTGTTACCAATCAGAAAATTCCCGAGGTAAAAGCGATTGATGCCGGAAAGAAGGTTTCTTTTGGTAGCGCAACCACGTCCAGTCCACATCAGGCGACTGTCCACAATGTCCAGTGGCAACTACCGAAGCCGATCATACCAATGCAGCAACCCATCCAGCAGCAGAGAGTGCAGATTCAGACACAACATGTTAAACAAGTGCAAGAACCAGCGAAACCAGCGAATTACAATCCAAACATTGCTTTCCCTAAATACTGGAAGCACAGAAATCTTAATCCACACATCAACGACGGTACGGCATTCGAAAAATTTCAGCTTGACCGAAGCGATCAGTGCTACAAAGAACTCGAGAGAATGTTCGCGCGTGTCTCGGATAATATACCTAATAACAGTAGGCCTATACGCGATCGAGGTTCATATCTGAGAGGATTAGACGACAGGTCGAGAAGAATCTCGAAAATCTGGTGCATCGAAAACGCATTTTTATATGGAAAATATGAGGAGAAGAGAAAAGAATTTTGTCTGAATGCCATGGTGAATACTTACCAACCTTTGACAGAGATGCTTGACTCTGAAGTGGCAACTTTGAAACCAGGTTAACAATTAGTAATCATTATTAGTCTCCTCTGTATAATTTCCTTATGATTTTATTTGTTCTGTAGCGGAATCGCTATCGTGAACTGAATTTACCTATTAATTTTCTGTAACTTACAACCAAGAGTAGGGCAGCAGCATATTCATACGATATTATGCACGATGCAATAAATTTTATGCCTAAAATATGTTCCGGAGGAGACAGATCGGGAGTCGGGAAAGAGAGACTGGATCAGGAAAGAATTCTTGATGAGGTTGGACTTTAGAGTATAGAAAACCTGAAGATCATTAGACAGACAGACAGACAGTCTTAGAGACGAACAGAAAGACAGACAGACAGATAGACAGACAGATAGAAGAGAACAGAAGGTATGCGTCGAGATTGGTGAAGGAATGGCCAAAAATTTCCGTATACAGTAAGAATGCCTTTCGACTGTTTCCACTTTCAAAGTGAAGCATGAAGTGTGTGTGTGTGTGTGTGTGTGTGTGTGAGTGTGTGTGTGTGTGTGTGTGTGTGTGTGTGTGTGTGTGTGTGTGTGTGTGTGAGTGTGTGTGTGAATCGGTCTAATAACTTTGTGACCGAAAGAAATTAATTTATTTGTATATTTATTAGGAGCAATTATTATAGCAACCCCTTCTCCTTCAAGACTATTATAGTCTTAACTCTTAAGACTAGAACATATTATAGTAAAGTAAGATGGTAACCGAGTACAGCAGGTTGGCTGGACGTGGAAGATGTCATGATACTTGGGTAAATTTAGAGTTCTGCAATTTTAGTCATTTGTTGCAAAATGATTAGAAAAAATGCGTTTATGGATAATTTTTTATCGATGTTATGTCGCGTGAATTTGTGTGCGCCTGTGTACTGTGTAGCCTACTTTTTAAAACTTTTGGCCGTCAGGCGATGCCTTCAGTCCGCGCCAGCCGCTTTCCCACGGTAGCTCTCCACTTTTGTCTATCCTGCGCTACATGCGTCGCCTCTTGTATCGACATTCCCATTGCTTCGCAGTCCTCTCTTATCCATCTTTTCTTTGGTCTTCCCCTCGATCTTCTTCCGTGTAGCCTACATATCCGTTGAGCGCTATCTTTGGATATCTTTCGTTTTCCATTCTTGACACAATGTCATGTCCAAAGTATCGCAGTCGTCTGCTCTGCACTTTTTCGATTATATCCTGTTTGATGTTCAATCTATCATAAATGATTCCCTTCTTGTAACACCTTCTTTGCCTACTTTGCACAGCTGTATTTGGCTGCACTCGTGCGCGATATTAATAACACACAATGGTATACAATGAAAAGTAGGCTAAGGAGCGATTATTTGCATTGTCTTTAGTCGAGTATTCGATCAGCTAAGTGTACCATAAATGTTTTGTAGATATGACACTGCTGGACGGTACACTCGATAGACACGTTAACGAATACTTCTTGTTCCATAGCGCCACCCAGGATACTCATGAGTACTTTTCCAGAATGGGATTCAACGCACCAGATGCATGTGACATGAATGTGGCTGATACAATGATACGAGGAGTGGCGAATATTGCACAGAAGAGCAGACTTGGTTCGACAGGCATACGTTTCAGGGAGACTGTTGGACTCCACGATGACAACGGTGAGCGAAATAACGGTCGAGTTATTTGCGCTTTAGTTGTATTGCAGAGAACTTGAAGGGACGCTATGGCAAATTCGATAAATAACTAAATAACTAAATAAATAAAATAAAAAAATAAGTGTGCTCGTCCTCTGTCTTTGCTCCTCTTATCTGACGCTACGGGAACCACGAGGAACTTGAATAACGGGTCATCGATTGGATATATTATTATGCTCTTCGTGCATGTGGGGCGGACTTTGATAGCGGTGACGGTTCTAGTATATATTATTTGATCTGTGTTCGTTTTTCACTGACTGTTTGATCCCATTGACGGTAAACATCAAATAGATTCGTTAAAAGGCGCTTTCTAAATGTTTGAATGAATGAATGAATGAATGAATAGATGGATGAATGTACGCACTGATGCATACGTAAACAAATTTGCAGTTAGACATGCAAACTATACACACAGGCGTAGGCCTAAGCATATTATTATAGGCTATGCTCACGAACTGCTCCTATGCAGAATCAATCCTTTACCGTGGTGGGCCCAGTGTTCGGTATGGACCCACACTGCAGAATATCTCGTTCTGTGGCTTTTACTGAAGGATTTTTGTTCAAATTCAACTCAGAACCGTAATTTTCACTGTGCTAGAGTCGCTATCGCTTTTGAGTATAGGCTAGTCCCCCTTAAAGTGGCGCTATGGAATTTATTTAATGAATATCTATATTATAGGCCTATATGCTAGGCCTATAGGCCCTATATATATTATGTAGCCTATATTACATATATATATAATATATACATTACTGAGCACATTTCGAAGCTGACTCATTTCCATTTTTTCTCAGCAGAGAATACGTTGACATGGTATGCTTATAATATAGGGTGTGATGGATGGTTGGCTAGTTAAATTGTCGCAGATATGCAACTTTTGCACCATAATAGATCGTCTTTTTATTGTTACTTTGCAGATAATAATATCAACCAGAAATGGTTTGGACATCGACCAGCTGTGACCAGTCAATCAGTTCGATATGTGTTCGTTGCACGAGTTCTACTCGGGAATTGTTATCTGTGTAAAGAACCGAGGAGAACCTTCAAAAGAACCCCTTGCATGCAAAGAAGATGCTACAGTGACACCTGCAATCATCACACGCACGCAGGGTCTTTCGATTCCATCGTACGACTCACAAAGTCTGGAAATGAATTCAATGATGATGTTGATGTTGATAATGTTTATTTTGATGATGGTGATGATGTTGAGAATGATTATTTTGATCATGGTGCAGGACGTTACGATGGTCGAGGCATGATGGTTAGGCAAATAAAGATTTCCGGTGGTTCAGGTGGCCGAGATTTTTTCATCTACTCACCCGAACAAAGCTATCCAGATTTCTTGATAGAATACAAATAGCAGGTAAAGTTGATTCATCTATATAAATAAAGAGAAGATTCTGTGTGTCTGTCTGTCTGTTTGTTCGGAATGCATTTCCACAGTTTTTGAGCTTTTCACTCCAAACCTTCACTACTGTGTAGGTCTCGGCAGGAGACACAAAGTCGAGGGGTTGGCGATTCTCTACCACCATGGGGGTCAGGGTGGGGCGAAACTCCCCAAATTTTTTTCTATATAAATAAAGATAAGATTCTGTGTGTCTGTCTGTCTGTTTGTTCGGAATGCATTTCCACAGTTTTTGAGCTTTTCACTCCAAACCTTCACTACTGTGTAGGTCTCGGCAGGAGACACAAAGTCGAGGGGTTGGCGATTCTCTACCACCATGGGGGTCAGGGTGGGGGCGAAACTCCCCAAATTTTTTTCAAAAAAACGCAGCCATTGATATGATTTTTTAAATCTAGATAGAGGGCCATCAGAACCACCCGGATCAGTGGTTGGCGAATCTCTACCACCAAGAGGGCCAGGGTGGGGGCCGAAAACACTGAGACGGCAGTTTCTTATACACCTTTTTAAACGTTTGCATAGTCATTATATAAATGGCGAGCGCAAGTGATGTATTTTTCACGAAAATCCTAATTTCACGGGTGGCGTACTGGTGCAGGTCGGTGTGGTGGGATGAGGTGGGGAGAGAGTGGGAGTGGGGGGAAGGTTGGGTGGGGATGGGAGGTTTGGGTGGGGGTGAGAGGGGTGGGGTCAGAGGGAATTTTTCACGGGTGGCGTAACTGTGGAGGTCGGACTACGGCGGGGCGTTGTGGGGTGGGGGATGGTGGGGTGGGGAGGCGAAGGTAGGGGTGGGTCAGTGTGGTGGGGTAAAGGGTGGGGGTGGGGGAGGGTTGGGTGGGGTGAGAGGGGTGGGGTCAGGGGTGAATTTTTCCCCAAAACCCTAATTTCACGGGTGGCGTACCGGTGGAGGTCGGAGTGCTGTGGGGTGTTGTAGGGTGGGGGTTGAAGGGTGGGGCGTGGTGTGGTGGGGCTAAGGCCGGGAGCGGGTCGAATCCTAATTTTCCCGGGCAACGCCGGGTACCCCAGCTAGTGTATAAATAAATAAATATTCATATACAATACAATACTGAGATCCACTTATCCAGCGATCGTTGCTGTAATTTGGCAGCAGAATTGTCCGGCTTTAGCCACTGCAGAGACGAAAATTATATCAAAGTGAAACGGTTCGAGAAACATGATTCCTCAGATAAAATCGAAGTGTCAGGAAATTGACAAAATTGACATGTCCTCATCAAGTCCTCATAAACTTTGATCAAGCAAGCACATTCTATGAATGTATGCGTAGCCGTATATGTGATCTAGGAAGCCATCGACATCCTTGAGTCCCAGACCTTCATGATCATCATCATCACTAGCGTCTGTTCATTTGATCTTCAAAACTCGTATAGCCTACTCACTAAATAAAACCGAGTTCCAGATGGGCTCCATTAAATTAGCCTTTGTAATTGAATTAAGTTCACATAAATTATTCCGTTATAACGAGACTTATGATTACGGGGGACTCTCATTTTTCTTGCAGGATTTTGATCCATGCAGAATTGGCAAATCCTGCGGTCCTGGACACGACTGTGTCGGGTCAGATCTTTGCAGAATATAACCTGCCGTCTAATGTCACGCAAGGACCAGATGTTTCTGATTGAGGAGAGACATTTGAACACGGACAATTTGTCCAGTGTTCTTGCATATATATAGTCGACCGACAACCACGTGATCATAGGGCATATATTATGTATATATATATGTATATTATATATATATGTTATATATTATATATCATATAATATAATATAATATAACAGGGTTTACGGTGGTTCAGAAGACTCGTGATCTGTGTGAGAACCACCACTTTTACAATGTTTTAAAAACCTATTTGCCCTAGCTTGGCCTTGAAGTTTATAAGTGTCTCCACCGACACTGTCTCTTCGCTCAGCTCGTTCCAGGCCTTCACTGTTCTGCTGCTAAAAAATCTTTGCTTGATGGCACCCTCGGATTTTCTGAATATTTTATATTGGTGTCCTCTTAAACCTCTATTGTCAGCCAATTGGAAAAATCTTGAGTATGGTGTTATTTCTTTGTGTGTCATCAGCTTGTAAGTCTCAATCAAATCTCCTCTGCATCTTCGCTTTTCCAGTGTTGTCAATCCACAGTTTATCAATAACCTATAAAAGAGAAAATGTAACTATTTATTTGAACAAAAATCTTCTGATCCACGCGACCGATCTTTTCAAAAAATTTACAAAACAACTTCTTAGCACCCCCTAAGAAAACTAGGGGGTTCGCGATCCAAAATCCTACCTTTTCCCGAGGTTGAAACATTTAATTAACTATGCGAATGCTAACGTAGTATTTACAATCAGTGTTGCCACTGAGGTTTCAGAAATAAACCCAGATTTCCTTCCGAAAAACCCCAGAAAAACCCAGACTATTCATATAATCTATTTTAGGCCCCATTGTCCAAATTAAGTTGATTTTTCGCTTGTTCGTATGAGGGTTAACAAAATGTTCGTCAAAAGAGTCGAATAAAATGTAATTACAACTTTAAAAATATCAATTGTTAAAGTTGTAAGGGACTCGGCATCCATACTGACAATAAGCTTAATCGATATATTCGTGTGCGCATGCGTAGCGGGTCGAGCCTACGAGAATTATAAACACATGACACACGTGGCTTAAGTTTACGAAGTCTTAAAGTTGTCCGAGGTTTCCAGCCAAATTTTCTTAATGCATCAACAATCCAACGTTTTTGCCACCTAAGCTTACTGTAGGTCCTAGAACATTGATACTCTGCAACAACTATTATACCACTAGAGGATTGCCCTGACCTACAGTGTGTATATATATACACACACATATATACATGTTAAAGATGTCAAAACGGCTTAACAAGAAGAGAGAAGTGACCTGACCTATTTTGAGATGTCAAAATGGTTTATTTCTGTGCAGAGCTATTCTTCAGGCAATAAATTATTTGTGAATTGACAACGTGAGATCTTGATTGTGGAGTTTAAAATTAAAATTAGTGAAAAAGTATTATCACAACCGTTTTACATTGAATTTCACAGAATATTCATGTGTTGTAAATACAAAATGTCAACTCACCAAAATAAACCCAGATTTTGCCCCCAAAAACCCAGAAACCCAGACTAAGGCCAAAAAACCCAGATCTAGTGGAAAAAACCCAGCTGTGGCATCACTGTTTACGATTGGTCGCCGAATCACTTTTCAAAGAACACATAGATTTATGACGTCATCACTTCTTGACCTCACTTTAGAGGGCCGATTTTTATAGCGCGCGTTTTCGCAAAATTATGCTAAAACAGTGATAACAATTATGAACGGTTGATCGCAAGTTTGGACAAGATAATGACAATGGATAGGCCTACCGGTAATTAATATACCGTGTCGTCGTACGTAGGCCATCTGGACATTATTTAGGGCGGACGGGTTTAGGCAAAAGAACCAAAATTCACCGGCAAATGCCGGCCACCTCGGAGGGGTGGCGAACCCGCCCCGCAGGGGCGAGTGGGAGCTGGGTTGGGGCGAAAAACCTACATTCCACGGACAACGCCATGCTAGGACCGGGTTGGGGCCGATTGAGGAAGGCGGGGTGAGAAAGGCGAGTGGGAGATGGGTCAGCGTGGCTGGGGACTAAAAATTGAAATTTCCCGGGCAACGCCGGGTAGTTCAGCTAGTATTATATATATATATATATATATATATATATATATATATATATATATATATATATATATATATATTGCTTATTAAAGCCTGAGTAACAACAACCAACAAACCGAAATCCGTGAAAATCATCGGCCAAGCGTGTTGAGGAAAGAGCATCATCGTACATGAGTAGTAGACATATAATGAAGGTAGCCCTTCTCATTTTCTGGCCCGTCACGTGACTGTATGACGTCATGTGTAATGGATACTCTCACTAATGACCCTTGTTTTTGGCCCTGTGGTTTATAAACCGTCACGCTTCACTGATCATGTCTTTTGATCCTTTCTTTTGATCTTTTGTTCTTTTGTTTGGGATGCTGAAGGGCTGGGGAAGGGGAAGGGCTGGGGAAGGGCTGGGGAAGGGGATGCGCGCCCCTCCCCTCCCCCTAACCCTCCCCCTAACCCTAACCCCTTCGTCAGCATCTTTCGATTTTCAGCAGCTGCTTAGTCATTCTCATTGAACAGCAGCCCTCCCCTCCATCTTTCGTCAGCAGCTTTCGCATGCACTACAGCAGCAGCAGCAGCAGCTGTTGCACGCCCCACCCATTTCTGAATCCATAATTGTATGACAGTCGCTATAGTGGGCACTCTCACAAAGGTGCAACCCCCACCCCACCTCTCCACCTCATCATGATTGGTCAGCGCATTTCGGCTTATACAGCAGCAGCAGCAGCAGCAGCTCTACTCCCCACCCAGTTCTGAAACCTCTGCATTTCTAAAACGTGTCAGGTTGTATTACATCAGCTATAGTGGCCACTCTCACAAACGACAGACTCCTCCCCCACCCCAACATCATTGATCAGTGCATTTTGCTTATACTGCTGTTACAGAGTATTAGTCGCGCAATCAATTGCATAGCAATTTCGCGTAACTCTTATAATTCCTACAAAATATTTTTTACATGCAACTCTTTCTTCTTATTGGGTAATACATATTTTATAAAAGTATGATATGAACAGACGGGAAGGATACATACACAGACAGGCACACAAGTTCTTTCTAATGCAATTCATATTATATAATGGCAACGGAGCTGATCATTTCTTTTCCAATTCTACATCAGTCTGTGAGTCCCTTCTCGCTAGACGGCCCAACCAAACTTTCCTCTCTATCGCTAGACGGCCCAACCAAACTTTCCTCTCTATCGCTAGACGGCCCAACCAAACTTTCCTCTCTATCGCTAGACGGCCCAACCAAACTTTCCTCTCGATCGCTAGACGGACCAATCACACTTTCCTTCCTTTCGACTTTCAACAATTCTTTCCAATTCTTTCTTCTTCACAGCCAAACACATTGCCAACAACATTGCCTATTTATGCTGCGCAACACAAACGCTTGAACACACACACACACACACACACACACACACACACACACACACACACACACACACGCTCGCCCGCATCACCGCCGCAGCATATCCTTCCGCGAGCAGGCGTGCTTGGAACTATTTCGAGTAGGAATACATCAAGAAAGTAGTGCCCAACGATATAGAGTCGGCCGCCACACTAGGATCGTCACGCAACAGCTTCAGATTCCAGCAGTCCTTGACTTTTTACATTTGATTTGATATTTGTCATTTTTGTGAAATCACTCTTTCCTCTCACTCTGCGTTCGACCATTCTTTCTTCTTCACATCCAAACACATTGTCAAATGCGTTGTAAATTCTGATATAATACTTCTCTTAAATTCTGGTTATATAGCGCAACACACGCCATAACATAAATAATTTATAGCTGAGCTCGCCAACTTTGTAACTATAGGATATTATTGTGAATGAATAATTTTAAATTTTTTCTTTTGAGTGGATATGCCTGTTAAACACACATCATTTTAAAATAGGTTCCACGGTTTGTAACTTAATGATCAGATTGAAAACTTATTAACAGGTCGTCTGCATATTAGATTTCTTGAAACGCCTTCGTTATAGATCCAAGACAAAATTGCTGCAATTGGATTAGTTGCAGTCAATCAGAACTTTATTACACCAGCCGTTCGTAGAGCGCATCACCTCGCAGGATCCACAATATACCTGCCTGTCAAGCTGCAAGGCCTCACCCACGGCCAATCAGTGCATGGCAAAGATTGACAGACAAGACATGTAGAGTGCTATACAACAGAAATTCGCATAGTAAATTCCCCTAGAGAGAGGCAGCTTATTTTTAATTATTCATCAAGCGCACTAAGAGTCGAGCAACAGCGACTTGATAATTTTATGTAATCAAGCCTTCTCCTTCTTCGCTAGCAACTCCTTCAACCTAATCAGCTTCTTGGCCAGCAGCTCCCCCTCCCCACCTTCTCTCTCTCAAGCAATTTCTTCTCCGCCGAGTCCAAAAGCGCTTATTCCTTACCACTCCTTCATTCTTCTCTCAATCCTTCTTCTTCTTCTTCATTACTTTATCAACAAGGATTTACATTATAACATAATGTGCTACATTGGCCGTCTATTATTAAAAAGCTTCAATTGAGACCCTTTTTATGAATAGAATGAGAGATTGATGAATTATACAAGAATTTAAGAAAAGAGACAGGCATGAAAGCTCTGGAAGTGTGTTTCTCCATCTATCTCTCTATGCGCGAGAAATATTACAGAATCGTGGCTGTATAGAAGTGCCGATATTTATAAGTCATTTATTTTGCTTTGGAATAACTCATGCGCTCTCTTTCGTTGAACTGGTCGAATGGGAAAGCGGCTTCTATAGCGACTTCATTTACAGCGAAGACTGCAAATTTAGACAGACTTCTATAGCGTCTTCATTTACAGAGAAGCCTCTTACAGTATGAATTGGTTGTACTTGGCGACCTAAACCTCCATCTTGAGGACTCTTCATTATCTTGGACAAAGGAATTCCTGTCAACAATGGAGCAATTCGGGTTGGTGCAGAACGTTTCGACCCCGACGTATCGTGCTGGCGGTTGGTTGGACGTGGTCATCACAAGGGACGACTGCGTTGCTTCAGTCGACGTTCATCCACCAACCATCTCGGATCATGGCATGGTCATCGCCACCATCCCGTTCCTTCATGAGACGCCGATCTACGCTGTCAGACAGATCAGAGGATGGCGGCGCCTGGACCGGGATGCCTTCAACTCGGCTGTTCTCGCTGTTCCTGCCTTCTCGGACCCAGGTCAACTGCGCGACTCGTCTGCCGAGGAACTATTCGAAATCTTCGAGCGATCGACTACGGAGATCATCGATCGTCTACTTCCATCGCATCCAGCGAAGCTTCGATCACGTCCTCTTTCTCCTTGGTTCGACGGAGAATGCCACACACTTCGCCGTCACACCCGTCGGCTTGAGCGAACCTATCGCCGCACACGTTTACCAGCCGATCATCTGAAGTGGGTCCGATCCGTGCGCTCCATGCACAGTCGCTTCAGGGAGATAGAGGGTCAGTATTGGGAGCGTAAGATCTCTTCCAACGCTGGAGATGCCAGACGATTATGGTCCACCTTCAAGGATCTCCTGGGGCGACCTCAACCTTCCTCTACCGCAACGCCTCCACCGTTTACAGCAGCTGACTTCGCCAGCCATTTTGCCTCCAAGATCGACACGGTGCGTCGGGAAACAGATGGATTTCCACCTCCTGAATACGCTCCTACCGACTGCCGTCTCTCCAGCCTCGACCTCGTCTCTGAGCTCGAGCTACGTCGCCTCATTCTCTCCTCTCCGCCAAAGTACTCTGAATTGGACACTTTGCCACCGTTCCTCATACAGGAATCCATCGACATCTTCCTTCCATTCCTGACTCTCATGTGTAATGCCTCGCTTCGTGACGGCATTCTACCGGCATCCCAGAAACGGTCGATCATCACGCCGATCCTGAAACAGCCGGGACTTGACCCTCTCCTGCCGTCTAGCTATAGGCCAATAGCTAATGTTACTTTCATTTCTAAAATTGTTGAAAAACTTGTTGCTATTCAGCTTTTTAGGTACTTGGACTCAAATTTGCTCCTCCCTCCATACCAATCTGGCTTTCGCAAGGGACACTCCACTGAGACCCTTCTTCTTCATCTTCTTTCTGATGTTTACAATGCGATTGACAAATCGCAGGTAACTCTTCTGGCTCTCTACGACGTGAGTGCTGCTTTCGACACTGTCGATCATGATATTCTGATTCATCGGCTTTCTACTTCCTTTGGCATCTCTGCTCTGCCCCTTGACTGGCTCACATCTTATCTAGCAGACCGCTCCTCTTCCACTGTCTTTCACTCCACCCGTTCCCCTTGGATCCCCGTTCCAGTGGGCCTTCCGCAGGGTTCTGTTCTAGGGCCCTTGCTCTATATCCTTTTCACTGCAGACATTGGCTCTTTGCTCGCTTCTTGCTCATTGCGAAGCCACTCTTACGCTGATGATGTACAATCATATGCCCATTGCTTTGCTGTGGACGCAGCCAAAACTGTCCGCCTTATGGTCTGTGCTTCTGACACCCTTACCTCTTGGCTTTCGTCAAATCGACTGCGACTCAACTCTTTGAAGACCCAGTTCATATGGCTGGGAACTCGCCAGCAGCTGACCAAGATTGACTTGGCTGCTCTTGCACAGGAGTTTCCCCTTGTAACCTTCTCTACCTCTGTTCGAGACCTTGGGGTCATCTTGGACCAAGAACTCTCCTTCTCTAAGCACATCTCTTCCCTGTCACGTGCCTGCTATTATCAAATTCGACAGCTGCGTGTCGTTGCTCGCTCTCTCTCATGCACTGCATCTTCTACTCTTGTCCATGCCTTTGTTTGCAGCCGCTTAGATTACTGCTCCTCTCTTTATGTTGGCCTCCCACAGGTCCGTCTGAACTCCTTGGTTAGGGTCCTTCGATCTGCAGCACGCTTGGTTGGTGGCATCTCCCGGTTTGCTCACGTTTCTGCCTTCATGAGGGACGACCTCCACTGGCTCCCACTGCAGCAACGCATTGCTTATAGAGTTTCGTCTTTAGCTTGGCGCTGCATTCTGTCTCAAGCTCCATCCTACCTATGTGAGCTTTTTACTCCAGTCTCGGTTTCTCTGGGCCGTCGTTCGCTGCGGTCAGCTGCCCGCGGTGACTTTCTTGTCCCTTTTTGTCGTACCGCTACTATGCAGCGAAGAGCATTTTCCGTGGTGGGTCCAGCTAGCTGGAATGGCCTCCCTGCGGCTCTCCGTTCGCTTCCCCGTGACTCTGCTGGCTCTTTCTACCGTCTTCTCAAGACCTTTCTCTTTGACCAGGCCTGGGTTGGGAGCGCCTCTGAGTAGAGATCTTGAAGGGGCGCTATATAAATTCATGTGATTGATTGATTGATTGGTTGATGTGCTATTCAAGTCTAAAATCAAATATCCAAATTACGTGCTCTAATGGATGTTGAGGAACATCCCGATACAATCTCCGCCATCGACCTCACCCATTTGCCCTGCCTAATAGAGATAATAGGAACTTCCTGTCAAGGATGATGTTTCGGGAACATTTATTAGCCGTTATTTTCGGGAACATTTATTAGCCGTTACTTCTGGTGACCTACTAGATAACAAAATTCTAGCCACAAAGACAAGCCCTATAAGATGTCCACACTTGTTCACTCGATTAGGCCACAATAGAAATATTAGAAACTATATTATATAAATTATAGCGGCTATATTGTAGCCTCTGTTTCTATAACTGCAGAATCTAGATCTGTTGTTAATTGCTGCATTTTGAACGCGAATTTCCTAGCCAGTAGCTAATATTTAAAATTTATCTAATTTTGTGCCAAAATATGAACATAAGCCCAACTTCGTGAAGCTTTCATCATCAGCAGTAGCCACTGGATGGCCAAAAGACCATTGATGTGGCTACATGAAAATAGTTACAAAAGTGTAATTTAATGCCATCGAATGAGTCACAGGATTAACCCAAGTGTATTCATTAGTTTTGACTTGCTGCATTATGCCTAGTTCTTTAATTGATTGTGACTATGAATGTTGATTTTATCTTTAGATCCAAACAGTGGATTGTCGACTGTCACACAGCAAACCTCGACAAAAAGTGAATGTGAACTACGCAGTCTGGGGCGAACACTTTGAAGATCGCATGTTTATGAATTTCACAGATAGAACTCACAGTTTTCAACATCCCACAGCGGCAGAACCTTGAACACAGTTAATCCAGTGAAAATGTCATTCATCAGTTCAGTTAACTCTTCGGTTGCAACTGGAGAAGTTGTAGCATGGGAGGAAGATGTCTGGAGTTCCTCACCAGCAAATGGAGCACATTGACTTAACGTGTTCTTCAATACGTGCCTAAACCTCCATAACGACATCCATTCACAAGCTGTATCCAGCAATTGGTGTCTTCCACTTACGATTTACTTTCCGGACCCTTGAGTTCAATACATCTAAAATCTTATCAGTTCTTTTGAACACAACTAGCTGTTGATTACCTCACACAGATAAGAGGGTGTCCAGCACCGACCAAGAGTGGACCCCCAGAGGCGGCATCGTTGTCTACCACCGAGTGTCTCTACGGGTCAGAAAGATTGAACTAGACTCAGTTTAGAAGACATTCGAAGCGCTGGCTATCTCGGAACCGTTCCCCTCTGGTTCTGACACTGCTGACGGTCTACCGCCCAGGTTCAACGCCACCATCACAGGCTTTCTTTACCGAACTCATGACAATGCTGGAGCAGTTTGCTTTGTACAACACGCAAGTTGTGCTCGTTGGAGATCTCAACTTCCATCTTGAAGACCTGACTCGCCCGGAAACACGTGACCTCGGGACAGTGCTGCAACACTTTTGTCTGGTCCAGCACATTGCAGAACTGACCCACCAGCACAAAGGCGACTCATCTTCGATCAACCTAGTGGTCTGTCCAACCACGGCCTCTTCGTGGTGACAGTTCCGTTTCTCTGGGCCAAACCCGTGAGAGCGATTCGTCATGCCAGTGCGTTGCACGACCTGAAAAGGAACGCCTTCGTTGCTACCTGTATAGAATGTCCTCCAAAGAAATGCCATGATCCATAACCCAACAGATGACAGTTTTTCGTTTCTTATCTGGCAGGATAATGATGAAAGGCTTCAAGCGTCTTTACTGTCAGAATTCTTCCACAACCTACGAATTATTAGATAAGTGCAATCGTAAGGCTAAGAAAGTTATGAACTGCTGACTTTCTTAGCTTTACAGTTGAACTTAAGTTTACAGTTTAAATTGTAAGGTTGTCTTGAGTTGTTAACCACAGATTTTCTTGGCGTTACTAATGGTTCTTATGTTTACAGCTTTTGTAAGGTTGTCTTTGAGTTGCGAACCACAGACTTTCTTAGCTTTCAGACTTTCTTAGCTTTACTATTGGTTCTTAAGTTTGCAGCTTTTGTAAGGTTGTCTTTGAGTTGCGAACCACAGACTTTCTTAGCTTTCAGACTTTCTTAGCTTTACTATTGGTTCTTAAGTTTGCAGCTTTTGTAAGGTTGTCTTTGAGTTGCGAACCACAGACTTTCTTAGCTTTCAGACTTTCTTAGCTTTACTATTGGTTCTTAAGTTTGCAGCTTTTGTAAGGTTGTCTTTGAGTTGCGAACCACAGACTTTCTTAGTTTTCAGACTTTCTTAGCTTTACTATTGGTTCTTAAGTTTGCAGCTTTTGTAAGGTTGTCTTGAGTTGTGAACCACAGACATTCTTACCTTTATTAATTGCACAGACTTTTGTTTAATTGCACTTAAGTTGACGACTTTGGTAGGATTATTGAAGTTGATGGCCATGTTGTGTAATTAGGCCAGGCAGTTTTCTTTCTCGGATCATCCTTGTAAAATTTATGTCTGTTGCAAAATAACAACTGTGCAGTGAAGAGCATTCTTGGTGGCTGGTCCAGCTATTTGGAATAGCCTTACTATGGCTTTCCATTTGCTTCTCCGTAGTTCTGTTGCTTCTTTATATCGTCTCTTTTAGGCTTTTCTTTAGATTACAATACTCCATTTTAGTGACCAGGCCTGAGGTGGGACAATGCTTGGAGTGCCTCTGAGGAGAAAGTTGAAGGAGCGCTATATAAATTTATGTGTTGATTGAATTAAATGCGTTATGCTTCATCATTTAAAATATGTTTCTGAACATGTCACATTGAGATTGCCAGAATCAGTTATCTGTGTTAACTTATTACTGAGAGTAACTTTCCAACAGCCAAGATGCATCAGTTGAATATGTGCTAATGATTACACAGAAAGATAAATAACATAAATCAATTAAAAATTAAGGACATTGAGTTCTACTGTGGTCGTAATAATAGACCTCGTTCATGTATACTAAGCTAAAGATAACGATGATCTTGATATAATCTATGCTACATCACATTAATAATCTCATGTATGCCAGTTTTAGATATAAAATTATCTGTACTTAGTATTTTGTTTTTCATGCTGAATAAACGTGTTATGAACTTATCTCTTGGACCTTTTCGCAACTCATTAGCGCTTCTTTATCAATTTTCGTCATGTATATGAGAGTTACTGATTTTCCATGTCTTAGAATATACTTCTTAATGACTGTTCTGTTTGTTGTGCATTAAAAAATTAGGAAGCGCAATAGGGGATGTGGCTAAATCAGGGCTGAAAATAGAAATAACAGACAGCGAAAGCAGTCACAAGAGAACATGAGGATTTGGAGGGACTAGGAGGTGAGAAGTGGAAGGAGGAGGGTATAAGAAGAGGAAGAAGAAGGAAGACACCAGGGAGTGCAGGAGAAGGAACAGTAAGAACAGGGATTGAAGGTCAAAAGAGAGCAGGAGGTGTAGGGACTAGAGGTGAGAAGTGGAAAAAGGAAGAAGAGGATATAGAAGGCAATGGTGGAGGAGGCTAAGAAGAGTGCAGAAGGAAATTGCAAGAAGAGAAGGAAGATGTAACGGCATGCAGAAGGACGGGGAAAAGGAAATAAGGGATGGAAATAACAAGGAATAGGAGAGGTTGAGGATTGCAGAAAGATGGGGAAATAGGAGGAGGAATTGGAGAAGAGGAAGGTCTGATCTGAAGACCTGATCTTTCACCTTCCAATAGGCCTAATATTCTCGACCTAAAATACGACGCCCACTTTAGCAGCTATTGTCACCTCTGATCTTCTGGTAATCGAGCTGACCTGACAACCCTTCTGACTAGACACAGCACTCGTGAATAAGCTGCGGCAATGCGCTTGGCTTTTGAGTGGCGCTTTAGAGATTTTTAGATTACAATACTCCAAACCGTACGGTCAGCGGCAACGTAATCGTAATCTGCTAATTTCTAAAGCGCCACTGGAAAGCCAAGCGCGGGGCACCGGTTTATTCACGAGCGCTGCGTTGAGAAGGATTGTCCGTGAGAGCAGTCCGTGGTGGTCGGGGTCGAGTTACCATAGGATCAGGATAAAATGTGTTGAGTCAAAAGGGTTGTCCGTAAGAGTAGTCCATGGTGGTCCGGGTCGTGGTACCATAGGTGTGTGATTCACTATAGCCTTAATAGCTAGCCTACTCTGCCACCTCTGGTAATCGAGCTAACCGGACAACCCTTCTGACTAGACACAGCACTCATTAATAAGCTACTGCGCTTGGCTTTCGAGTGGCGCTTTAGAGATTTGTAGATTACGATTACAATACACCAACCAAACGGTCAGCAGCGGCTATAACGCACGCCTTAGCAGCTATTCTGCCACCTCTGGTAATCGCGCTAACCGGACAACCCTTCTGACTAGACACAGCACTCGTGAATAAGGTGGTGCACTGCGCTTGGCTTTCGAGTGGTGCTTTAGAGATTCGTAGATTACGATTACGATACACCAAAACAAACGGTCAGCGGCTATAACCATGTGCTATTATGCTATAACGCTGTCCATGCGAGCTTTCTACCTCCACGACCGCAAGGTGGCGCTTTTTTGACCTAATTACAGGAAATGGGAGGAGCTTCGCATATGTCTGTAATATACTATATGTGCAAATACTATGCGAAGCACATTATACGCGTACAGAAGTGTGTATTTATGTATATGGACATTTATATAACGCCTTACAGTAACCTCACAAAGGCCTTTAACATAGCAACCCAACATTTCTAAACAGGGGCATCTTAGGCGACTATAAGACTGTTTCATGAGATGCACCAGAGGCATCTTAAGCTTCCTACGTATAATGTGACAAAAGAAATACAGTAATTATTAATGAGCATTTATTTTACATGACACATTTATGATAAAATCACAGGCAATTATAAATCTCAATAGGCCTACATCAATGCACAAAAGTGTTTTTAATTTTCTTTTTGTCTTCTGCTTCTCCACAGTTAATTTGTCTGCTTCTTTCTTGCAGTAATTATTTAAAATATGTTTGTGACATAACTCAATGACATCTGTGCTAGAGATAGCATAGTTGTAACGCAAGTGCATTCTGCATCAACAGCACCTGACTTTTTCAATTGTTCACAAATCAGCAAATTTAAGACATTCTTTTAAATGCCGACCATATGTACTCGCTCTCAATGAATTGGTCAGGTGAGATCTTGCATCACCGCTTTCCTATTTCTAGTAGTGTTCTTTCTTTCTCCCGTTCTTATGTTAGCCTATCTCTCAGTAGTTTTCATTCTTTGTCGTTTTCGTTCTTAGTTATATTCTCTCTTTTCGACGTTTTCGTGTTCTTTCATAGAAGGTTCTTTGTTTCTGGTTTTGTTCTGTTAGCCTATGTTCTTTCTTAGTCGTTTCAGTTCTTAGTCATGGTCCTATTGTGTTTCTTTTTCTTTTTTTAGATACCGCATGTTCTTTCTTGGTCGTGTCAGAAGGAAATCTGGTCTTCTTTTCGCAGAGGTTTCTACTCTGATGTAACTTTTTAGTACTGTTGCTGACTGCAATTTTATGTCCTTTTTTTAGATGTCTCTGCCACTCATGGGTAGCCTGGATAAGCCTAGGCCTACTGAGTTTGACGTGAACGAGCCAGTTGAGAAGTTGAACGATTGCGAACGTGCACATGTGCTGGAGAATCCTCTTAATGACGTCGTGCACGGACCACAGATGAAGTGGACGGATTATTGAAATGGATTAATGATGAAGAACAGTTTATTCTGCCGATGCTGCTGCTAACATCCAGCGGGGAAGAGAACAAAAAGAAGATCAGGTAATAATTAATTATCAGAGTGAGTCATTGGAACGTTATAGAAACGGCTAAAAAATTAATGTCATTCAGTAACCTAAAGAATCGTATTAATGTTCAGCTGATAGGCTAACTCCTGTAGTGTCACTGTCATAGGCGTAGGAGACGGGGTCCCAGATTTTGGGCAAGTCTGTTTTTCGGGCAAGTAGACCCGGGAAATATTAAACAAATTTCTTGAAGTTCAACGTTCATTAGTACACCACATTATCTCCCAGTGCCAACTTGCCCGAATCGAGTTAAATATTATTTCTCAACAGCCATGGATTAGGGATAGTAGAAATTCCCCCAAAAGTTCATAATTCACGGTAGCATATTGTAAATTATGGCGAGAATCACAGCAAATTCAAGATCCTAAATTTGCCCGAAAATTGCGACTATTCGTGGCATTTGGGGAAATTCACAGCATTCAAGCCAAGTGCCACAGATCAGGGGCGGATCCAGGTGGGCAAAATGGCCATGCCCCATTTAAAAATTGCATGGGACATGGCCCCCATTTGGTTTCAACAAACCATTAGATAAATGCAACGACAGAGAATAACAGGATACCAGGCCCCCATTAAAAAAAATGGCATGGGATGTGGCCCCCATTTGATTTATCATAGTCTTTTCTCTAGAAAATTTGGACGGAGGACTAAAAAAAGGTCATCATCACCAAATTTTTCCTCTGTCCGATCAACAAGACAGAAAATTTTGCCCCCCCCATCGAAACGTTCTGGATCCGCCTCTACCACAGATCACGGAATTCACTGCCTGATGACATCGGAAATTTCTACTATGCCTGGTCTTGAGGCAAAATAGACACGATAATCTTGCGATCAAGAATGAACGTGCATATCTTGTTCTGCTCTATGAAAATGTACGATCTTTTCCTTCTTGTCAAGTGTGCCTCTTCTCGCGTGGACTTGCGCACTCTATAGGAGCGCCTCTGAACTGTTCAGTGTTCACCCTACTAGAGTCGCTTTGTAGATGATCGAATACGATACAACACAAAACAATATACAATTATGACTTTAATCAGTTGCTCATGTGAAGCTTGAACTGGTTGTAGTAGGGTGTCAGGAATATTATACATAGGCTACAATGTTATAACTTTTGTTGTGTTTGAAATATTTTGATGAAATTTGGCCATAATGCGTAGATATGAATTTTCCATAAGCCCGTAAAATTTCATTTCGAAATTATTACTTTTGGTCAAGATATTGACAAAAAACCTAGGAGGTCTTTTTTGGCCCACCCTGTAGGCCTAAAATTACCCAGCCTGGACCGTATAATAATTATATGGCCGGTCCCAGGGTATTTATCTGCCTCTACGTATGCTGTTGAGGTAGGCCGAACTAGGTAGTAGGTAGACAGTCATAGAGTCAAATGAATATTGGCCACTATAGCTATAAAGTAAGTAAGTAAAGTCCACCATGTAATGAGTCGAAGGCCCGTAGGAGAAGGCGTTCGTCTCCTTTTCTTGGCCCTTGAGCCGGCAATGGACGAATCCCAAGGTCCTGAACACGGGGCTAGTGTTTTCCGGGACTTGCCGTTTACTTCCCAGCTTACGCTGGTACCAAGTTATACTGCATGGTGACAGAGGCACGTGTGCGTGAACAACTTGCCCAAGGTCGTTACCCGGAGTTGAACGGCAACCTCCCGCTCCGTGAGCAAACGTGTCACCAATCAGCCACCGGGTCGCACAATAGCTGTACACAAGACTTATTGTCAACTTGAGACAGGTGGGACTGATAAAGGATGATATCATCATCATCATCATCATCATCATCATCATCATCATCATCATCATCATCATCATCATCATCATCATCATCATCATCATCATCATCATCATCATCATCATCGTCCGTGGGTTCAACACCCGTTGGTGTCAATCGCAAGTTTCACTGTTTGTCTCCATGCACTCTTCTTAAAGGATAATTATAACGGCTTTAAATTTTGCATAAATTAGACAAAACATGTAGTCCTACATGCAGAGAATCAACTAGCCTATGCGTTTTGAGATTAGAATGGTATAGTATCTCTTAAGGTAGAAACTACTAGAAAGCGATTGCTACTAAGTTTGATTGCCGTTTAAAATAGTCTACACTCTACAAGACAAAACTTGATAGCTTACTATCTGCCAACGATGCATCTGTAATTAATATAGTCTACGCGTTAAACTTAAATGGATAGCTATATAGCCTACTGTGAAGCAAAGAATTCGTTGCTCAGCATTGTTCGTGACTCCTTAAGTAACCTGGATTAAACTTCGGCTGTGTTATGTTATCGACGATCTTCAACTTTCTTATTTCCTGGTCCGTCAACGGCTCAGATCCACGAAAGACGACGTTTTTGTCCTCAGTGTCTTGGAGATCACAAAGCTCAGTGTATTTATGAAGCAGGTAACGCACGTCGGCCTCAGTCACTCTTTGCCTGGCTACTCTCTCCGCCGACTTTACAAGTATTCTCTTCTTTTCAGTGGCTGACAATTCGATTCCTTTGACTTCTGCTGTGAGTTTATTGGCCAAGATGAGGATGCTTAGGTAGGTGAATGCAGCCGCTGCATCATACTGTTGATTACGATGATGAAACATCTCAATCAGACGCCACATCAGAGCAATTCTAAAGTCGTTCGTGACTAATGAGTTCACGATTCCGTAATAATTGTTGTCTTTGGCTTCATGTACTGCCATGTAGATAAGGAAATACTCGTTCTGAAGAATCATTTGGTCCACCACTGGCAAACGTTTATTAGCACTGAGTGTGAGCTGCTTGTAAAGAATTCTAAGGATATAATGGAAGGATACTGTGGCTTTTGCTTTAGATATTGTGCTGAACCGAATCGATTCTCTGTACAGACTTTTCACCTTCTCAGACTCAGAATTACTGAATGCTTTTCGAATCATTTCGCATTTGTCAAAATGTGCCAAAATTTTAAATAATGAATCATCAGCAAATTCCTTAGGTAAAAAATCGCTCTCTACATTCTGGTGTGTGTCAGGGATATGTCGCGATTCGAAATCCACGAATGCTTTCCGAATCATTTCGCATTCTTCAAAATGTGCCAAATTTTCAAATAGCAAAACACCAATGAAATCCACATCGACAGAATCACTGCGTGGGTCGTTTAAGGCTTTTTGAAAGTATTCGCGAGCTTTCTCTACGTTCCGCATGTTTGAATAAGTACGTGCAGTGTCTAAAAAGTACAGAGCGTAGGAAACGTCATCGTAAGAACGGTTGCACTTCTCAAAACATTTGATCGATTCTAATAAATATGAGTGATCTGGATCACGAGCAATCGGGATTAGAATCTTCCAGAATGCTGCTCTTGGTGGTTGTTTGTAAGGCGCTGGAATGCGGCTTGGATCCAATGGATGACCAGGAGCCTTTAGGCCTATTACTCGGTACCCGAGATGCTCATTACTAGGAAATTTATACGTAAATTCAATTATTCTTTCACATACAGGATGTTCCGTATAAATCCACAGAGCTTTGTATGCCAAGCCAATGTGATGGTAAATGATATCTTGAATGCGTTCTATGCCCTCACCATTCAGAGCCCGTTTGAGCAGACCGATAGCCTCTTCCAAGTCTTGCGCGGACTTTGCACGCTGTCTCAATTCTCTTCCGGATCGCATCAGAATCACCGGATTATCTGGATCATATTCTCGGGCGTTGGCAAATAAATCTCCAAGCGACAAACCCATGCAGACGTCTTCTCTGAAGTTTTTAATGGGATAATTCTGTCTGAAGTGTTCGAATGTGTTCGCAAGATTCACCCACGTTTCAGCCTTCAAGTTGTTGTCGATATGGTCACTGCTGTCAACCGCCAAGACAAGTTCCTCCAGTCTTGACAACACTTCACCATGACTGTATCCATGGCTTGCAAGCAATTTCTTATTTGCATTCGTCAACATTGCGTATGTTCTTACAAGATCATATTTCCAGAAAGCCACCAAGTTCGCCGGCACCGTTTCCGTACATTTATTTTGGTTCAGCATATTTGTTTCAGCTAGGACTTCTTCGTACAACTGAATACAACGAATCAGGGTATCACTTGTGATGGATAAACAAGTGTACATTCCTGCAATTTCTGCCTTTGCAATTACCATCTGCGTTCTGTTGTGAGAGACTGTCTGTTCCAGCCGATCAAGAATCTCTTCAGCTCTTTCGTCGATGCAATTCCTCGAAGCATCCGCCGTTGCAATCATCAGCTTAACTTTGTTCCATAAAGCATTAAAATTGTTCGGCATAACACGAAGCACGTCCAAGTTTCTGATCGTTGCATCATCGAATTTTCGAGCTGCATCGAATAGCATTGTATAGAAGTTAGCATGGAAGCTATATTGCACATTGAGTAGTTCAAATGGCCGCTCGATTTCCTTTGCAATATAATTGGCAGAACACTCATCTTTATCAATTTCAGTGGTTGCCTCAGGGTTCTTCACGTTTTCCTTGAAATCTGATGTGATAACCGTATGATCTGTGCAGTTCTCCAAACTCAAAGCATCAGGGAACTTGTTTTCGCTTGAATCCGGAACCGCTTTGTCATTTGAATTTTCGACGCCACTTGAATGTTTTCGTTCGCTGTCTGGTATTGTCTCTCGTTCGTTGTCTGGCATTGTCTCTCGTTCATTGTCTGGCATTGTCTCTCGTTCGTTGTCTGGCATTGTCTCTCGTTCGTTGTCTGGCATTGTCTCTCGTTCGTTGTCTGGCATTGTCTCTTCTTCACAGCCTCTATTCGCAGTGGTTTCACATTTTTCAACGAATCTGAACATCGTGTCGCCATCCTTTTCTTCGGTCATGATAGACTTCTCCATCAACTTTTGCAAAAATTCGGAATGAAAAGGAACCGAGTCTGAGATTGTTTTCAATCTCTCCTTAATAACTTGCTCACGATCAACCTCTAAGTGTTCTGCAAAATTGAAATGGGATTATAGTGTAAAGTTAATGTGTAAATACAGTAAATTATAAAAGAAAAAGCTCATGGCCAGGTTAAGATCTCACGCATAGACTCTGTTTGGGATAGGCCTATACGGTCTTAATTGGATAAGCACTTCAGTGGCGTCGACTGCATAGTGGCCTGATGTATTTTGTCATGGCTGATGGCAAACAGGAAGGCGGCAGTTGCAGTCAATTAAGATGTGATTTATATATAAAGATTTGACACACTTTGAGCCTGCAGCTGATTTTTTAACGCTGTAAGCACTGATTAGGACTATCCAAGGTCGTGTGTTTGTTCTTAGCACACGTAATGAGCTCTAAGTCTAAAAATGGGTTTACGGGTCACTGCACCCAGGCATCAAACCTGACGGCCGGTAGAGGCCAGATTTAATGCCTGCAGGGTTTGGTGGCCACACTTCTGGTGGCCTTCCTAAAGGCTTCCTTTCTAGCGTCAGCTCTCTTTTCAGGCTATAGGGTCTAACCATGGGCGTAACTTTCCCCGTAAAAGTGGTGGTGACTATTCCTTGGCACAGAACTTCTCAGCTAAATTCTTTCCTCGGCTTCCTGTACCCCAGCGGTTCTCTAACTTCATTTTTATTGTCCCCACCCCTTGTATTAGGCCTAGAGTCGTAGTAAGGCTTACAAGGAGCAAAATTTAAAACATAAGTAGGCCTATAGTTTTAATCATGTAATCATGTTGGCAAAAAGGCTAAATTGGTCTATGACCCCTTAAGAAAGAGTTAACGTATGCGTTGTGGTGTTGTGGGATTGTTTTTACCAGCGCAGATTTAAAATATCTGGCTTAATATTTGTCAAATTCAAACGCAAATTTTTAGGCTATATTTGTCTTTGACAGGAAGAAGAGTTTTAAAACCACCTCACGCAGATTTGACGTGCTGAAAAGAATCAAAACTTTTGAAGTTCGACCAGAAATTAATCGTTAGGCCAATATTATTCAGCTCTCCCCTATTTTGGTGAGCTCTATAAGCTAAAGGCCTACGCTGAGAATTTCTGGCTCACATTTAAACACTATTTATTTCAAAAATTATAAATTATATTATACTTAAATAAAATATGTTACATGCGCTAGGCCTGTATAGTATGTGAGTATAATTATATGCTGTGAAAGAAATAAAATAATGAAGATGCTGTTTTATGTTGCAACGTTAAAAATCATTGCTAATCAAAGAAAGATGAACACAAAGTCCATAAACACAAAGAAAATTTATATTTCTGGAAATTTTCTCCTGGGTCCTACACCTAACTGGCGCCTGGCGTATACCCCATGTGCACAGTTTGAGAACCCCTGCGCTGTACCTCTTCCCAATATACAAATCTAGTATTAACTCAGGTGAGAATTCTCTCACTTCCTTCTCCATTCTCACTCTTTTTCTTTTCGTCTCTCTCGCTGGTAAACTTCACAATCTTTCCACTCACGGAAAACGAAATCAATTTTTAAAACAGCTCTTTCACAAATTTTTATCCAGATTCTTTCTATTCTATTCTTGCTGACCCTTCCCCGTATAGTCTAATACAGCTTTTTTGGGTGGGTGGGTAAAGGCACGAAGGTTCCTTCAAAAATATTTTGATAATGATTCCAGAAGATTTTGTAAGGCTGTTGGCATGCAATGTACGTACTGCCTCGGAGACATAACGCTTTGTGGGAGAGAATAATATTGCTTCACGTTTCCTCCCCAAATTTAAAGTGGTAGGGAATTCCTGAATTCCTTCCCTTCGCTCCTTATGATTTAAGCCATGACTGTGGACAATGAACACCCTGTGAAGTGCGGACAGACTGGAGGCCTTTAGGCTATCAGCATTGGCGCCATTGCGATGTTAATCATAAATAGCATTTATTATGTTAGACATGTAGCCAAATACTTTCATGTTTCTAAAAAATATTTCCTTGTTGGACCAAAAAGACTGTCACCACCACTTTTAAAAGTGGTGGTGACTTGACACCACCGTCACAATAGAACGTTACGCCTATGGGTCTATCATCATTTGCGACATACATGTAAGAGCCGCTGGGAAAGTAATAGTTGCAGTTTAACGTCACTGTGTGGTATCAAATACCATTAGCGACGCCCTCTTCCTTTACCCAGGCGTGGGACTGGCACTGGCAGAGTGTGACAAGTGGCGGGTTAACTGTGAAAGTGACTCCTTCAAGCTCTATAAGCTTACCGAAACTCCTGTGTCTCTTTTCTCCAATATACAGACGTCTTTGTACTACAACTGTAGGCTACATTACATCGATTGCTTGATTCACTTTTAAACGTGGCGAATAAAATCAAGGGTGTTTCTTAATTGGATTGTACATTCAATTGAAATATTATATTAGCCTATATATAATATTTGGGAGGTAAACAAACCTCTAATTTTCCGTTTCGAGATTAGGAACCGTGGCTCATTTCCTTCCAGCTATATGCTCATTTACAAGTAGGCCTCTTAAGGGGCTATGCTGATGTGAACTATGACGATCTGCCTGTAATGCTGCCTAATTGTAGAGCAAAGAATAAAGTACAGTCGGACAGTGAGCGTCATGGACAGTCCGGAGATAATCAAAATTGATTGTTTTTTGCCATGGAATTTTGTTTCTTACGAGAGTATCATGGACCTACCTTCAACTTCCCTCTGCCCTTCTTCTTCCAAATACGCATTCCTGGTGTGTTCTTCTTCAACGTTGATCATAGCAGCGTTTTCCTCGTTGGAAGCCATGAGCTAAACCTGAAAATAATGCGCACACAGGCAGCGCAAACGCAGGTTTAGAAGCAGCGTGTATATGTGGCTAAGATCTCCCGTTTCGTGGTCGCGAGTATCTTATTTTTCGTTGTGTTCATAATGCTCAGGTTTAGGCCACTATTTATATTATTTCGTGCGTCTGAGAGCAAGATTGTCAATGTTGTTCATGTGAATGGATAAATTACAATCACATTTGGCTACATGATGAATCGATTGCATTCTATTAGGGGTCATTGCATAATTACGTAACGCTCGGCTGTCATTGAAAACGTTACGAAACGTAACGTAGGTGGGGGAGCTGAGCGTTACGTAACGCCATGAAAAAAATTATTATTGAATATTAAATTACCATCGAATGACACTTTAGACATGATGTGATCGAAGTTTAAACTTCGTGACATTGATTAAAACTTAACGGAAGTAGGTCTATTTATCAGCAGACACTGGTTACATGCCAGGTCAATTATGTTCTCCCATTTGTGCAAACCGGAAACCGCTCTTCGAATTGTTTGGATCTGTGATAGCTTTACCCAACGGAACAACGTGATAGGCCTAATTGCCAATGGATTCCTGACATCGAAGAACTCCTTTGAAGCATGTTTTACTAAGTGGGCACGATCCCAAACATTTAAAGTTAACCCTCAACAAAACTCGCAATATTTTTATTAGTAACTAGCTGTACCCGGCCACGCGTTGCTGTGGCTGAAAAGACCGTCCAACCCTCCCTCCCTACTTCCCTTCCCCTGTCTCCCTCCCTCCCTTACCCTGCCTCCCTCCCTCCGTTCCTCTGTCCCTCCCTACCTCCATTCCCCCCCCCTCTCCCCTTCCCTCCTCCATCCCTCCCCTCCTCCCCCTCCCTTCCGTTTCTTCTCCCTCCCCTCCGTCCCTCCCCTCCATCCCTCTCCTCCCTCCATCCCGTCCGCACCCTCCCCTCCCCTTCCTCCCGCTCCCTCCCGCTCCCTTCCTCCCACACGGCCGCATTCAAATGCAAATAAATTGAATTCGCTTAAATCGAATGCAATGTTGTGGTTTTTCGAGAAAAGCATATAAAAACCAGTCCGCTCCAACGTTGTGTGAAAATTGTCAATCTAGCCTTTTCTAGCTTTTTTTCGACCGGATCTGACATTTTTCAAAATTCAGAGTGGCATCCCTGACCTTATTCAAAATTCAGAGTGGCATCCCTGTACGTTATAAATACACGGGCCAAAATGGCGGAGTATGCGTTACGGTTGAAATGTATAAACGTGTCAACTCGAGGATAAAATTGTGTTTTTTGGTGTAAAAGATTTGTTTCTTTCCAGCGAATTCTTTTACAAACACGATGCTATTCGAACGGAGCGTTTTGCGAAAAATTTCAAAAGAATCGGTGATGAAGTTACCGAGATAACCCATTAGGACCAAACTTTTTACATTTTTATTTATATAGATTATCGAAGTGTTCAGGTTAAGCAAATAATTTGTTTATCTTAATTTTGATGAATTGTGAATGAGCCATTTATATATAGTCCGTGAAACTTTTCAGCAGTGTAAAATTTTATTTTTCGGTATACATGTAGTTTAAGAAAATTACAGATCACGCGCATGACTGCCGTTTATATGAATAAAACGTTGTGTAGGCCTATAGGCCTATTTTAAGCCTATAGTCTACATAGATCTACTGTCAAATTAGCCTATAAATTCACATACTGGGCTATATTAAATTCAACATGAAAATATCTATATCTATAAGAAAGGACTTGGCTATGTATGTGGGTATGTGACTTTGTCCAGAATGCACGCTCACAGTTTTTGAGCTTTTCACTCCAAGCCTTCACAGGCTTCACTACTGTGTAGGTCTCGGCACGAGACGCAAAGTCGAGGGGTTGGCGATTCTCTACCACCATGGGGGCCAGAATGGAAAGGCAAAAAAAACCAATTTAAAAAAACAGCTATTGATTTGAATTTTTTTCCCCAGATAGAGGCCTATCAGAACCACCCGGATCAGTGGTTGGCAAATCTCTACCACCATGGGGGCCAGGGTGCGTGGGGTCGAAAACACCAATTTTCGCTATAAATTTTCATTCGCTTGCCACGTATAAAAGCAGTGATTTTAGCCGTTTTAGAGGTGTTTAAGGTCAACTCTGTTGCCAGTGCGGATCTCACGGGTCGCGCACCGGTGGATGCGGGGTGGGGTGGGATTGTGGGGGTGGGGTGGGGGAGGGGTGGGATGGAGGTGGAGGGGTGGAATGGGGTGAGGGGTGGGGTGGCGTGGGGGTCGAGGGGTTGGGGTGGGGGTTGGGGTGGGGTGGAGGGGGATGTAGTGGGAGGTGGGGTGGAGTGGGGGTGGGAGGGGTTGGGGATGGGAGGGGTTGGGGTGGGATGGGGTGAAAATTTTCGTCAAACCCAAAATTCTCCGGTGGCGTACTGGTAGAGGTCGGAGTGTGGTGGGGGTGTTGTGTTGGGGCTGGGGTTGTGGCCGGAGCGGATCGAATCGTAAATTTCTCGGGCAACGCCGGATACCCCAGCTAGTGAAATATATAATAACGCGCTCATGTAAGCCAATAATAGACTTAAATCTCAACTGATTTTTTAAAACAATCGTTACGTAACCCTGGGAACGGTGGGTGGGTGGGTGGGTCAAGGGCAACGTTACGAAGCGTTACAGGGTGGGTAGAAAACGGTTATTTTCGGCGTTACGTAATTATTATGCAATGACCCCTTAGGCTGTTGGACCTGTTGGGGGTTCCAATGTCTTGATTACTAATTTACATGATCAGGTGGTCGTATTAGATTGTAGCGGTCATCGTGCGCAGGGCTGATGAAAGAAATTCCGGGCCCCTACATAATCATAGCAGTCACGGCCCCTAAACTTTCGTAAGGTTTGTTAGACAAAATTTCTTTAGAAACAAACTCAAATATTAACAGTGCAGGTAGGACTAAGACCTACGATTTTATATTTACATAATAATTATAACAATATGATTTAATTCAGATGTTAATTTGAAGCTTAAACTTATTGTGATTTGCAGTTAATTCTATGTGATATATATTTATTTTTTAATAAAAAAATTTAAATGCATAGATCATAAACTTTGTATACATAGCCTATAACAGCAGCTTTTGAAAATTGATTTTGTTCTCCTCTCTGAATTATGTCTCCACTATTATACACGTTTCCCTCGACTGTTCGTGATCTGGGTGTTATCTTAGATAGTTCTCTTTGTTTTAAAGACCATAATTATATCTAATCTTACACGCTCTTCATATTTTCATTTAGGGCGCCTAAGGGCAGTTCGACGTTCTGTTTCGTCTTCTGTTTTTACTACTTTGGTTCATGCTTTCATTTGCTCCAGAATTGACTATTGTAATTCTCTTCTAATTGGTCTACCCAAGGTTAGACTTTCACCTTTGCAGTCGGTCCTTAACGCTGCCGCCAGATTAATTGCACGCCTTCCACGCTATAGGCCTACTCTCATACCTCTACTTTCATGTTTGAGCAGCTCCATTGGCTTCCTCTAACTGCGCGCATTAAGTTCAAAATCCTCACCTTGGTCTCTAAAGCACAACGGGGTCTTGCCCTAAAATATCTACATGTATAGAGCCAATGGAATTCGTAGGCCAGTTTCAGCCTCCTCGCATCGTCCACTCCGCTCTTTAAACAGATTTGAACTTCTAGTACCTCCTACTAGAACGGCTATGGCTCAGTCCCGTTCCTTTACATCAATTGGTCCCTCTCTTTGGAATACGCTATCTCCTTCTACTCGATCTCAACTTCTGACTGGTAATCCCTCCTCCTCATTTTCTTTTCTCAAAACCTATTTCTTCTCTCGTGGCCCTGTGCACTGGGAGCGCCTCTGGACGGTTCACCCTAGTAGAGGCGCTTTATAAACGTTTTTAAACAATACAATAAATAACTATTACATGTAGCTACCTAGCCCTGGCCCTAAAAGTTCCCGGGCTCCTGGGCATTTGCCATCGCCCTCTCTCGGCAGTCCTGTTCGAGAGTAACTAGTAGGCTACAATACATGTCTTGATTTCTTACTAGCAGTCAACTATTATATATAAAATAGAGACTACAAGCTGACGATGGGAAAATCCACGACTGTTTCTTTTACTTCCCATAGGCCTAAGCTTTCTGCTAAACATAGCGT
The DNA here is from genome assembly GCA_949752735.1 of Lumbricus terrestris. Lineage (NCBI taxonomy): Eukaryota > Metazoa > Annelida > Clitellata > Crassiclitellata > Lumbricidae > Lumbricus > Lumbricus terrestris. Next base: position 9,128,710 of record OX457043.1, on the reverse strand, counting down.
CAGTTACGAATTAGACACTAATGTCGACTAGCACAAAAACTATGGTCAATACAGGTGTTAGATTATTCAGATGAATGCTCTCTCAGTCCAGTCTGTATAATTTATATAGGCCTACCTGATCCGTTTGTCAAAAGCACTCGACTTGTAAACAGTATTTCACTTGATGGCCCACGACCGACAAACACTTCAACAGCACAGAAAGAAAAGGTGGTAACGGGAATACCAGCAAATATTCAACTTAACTATAGGCCCTACAGGTGCAACTCTGCTGCCAAATATAGCGTCCAAAGAGTCTGAAAATATCAGAGGTAGCCTATAGACTGAATCTGTAACTTAATTATGGTAGATCTGAAGGCTCAACGACTGTGGTTTGATTTCTAAACTTAAAAAGAACTTATACATTCACCATGATAATTATACACATATTATGATTATGGCAGGCCTGTATTATACGAGGCTCTACAGCCAGACCTGCAATGCGGTGGACCATCTATAAAAGGCCTACTTCGGTTAATAATAGCGCACATCTAATAGTTTTATAAAGACTTATGCTAATGTTATTTTATCTCATCAACGATGTTAGCATCATTCACTGTAAACTTTACAAAGTAGGCCTATGGCCTCTGCTATTTATCGCCATATAATTATATCATCGCTATCATCATAATAGGTATAATCATCGTCGTTGTCGTCATCATTATCGTCAGCATCACCATCACCGTATGCCGGTATAGCTATTAATAGCCTAACAAATTTTATGATCGAGTGAGTTAGAACCATTTTAGTAGACTCAACCGGATCTTAAACAAGTCTCAATAAAATTATTTTCAGATGATCATAAACTTAAACTCTATTAACAACGTAAATTTCCTCAATGTTGACTTTCCGTTCGATACTGGTCGATTTGTATAAAAGGAAACCCGTGACAACTGATAGTACAGAGATAGTCCCTCTATCCACTGGCCTCATGTCTTGCAATAAGTTGCTGCTAAAGTGGGCTACGTCAACTTAACAGTCTTTCAATAAACGAAATACGTAGCAGGTTGCTGTGCGTCAACTTAACAGTCTTTCGAAAAACGAAATAAGTAACAGAATTGAACTGTGGTATTGATCGTATTCAATAGCACTGCTCAGTTAGTCTGGTGTAGCCTGGACTAAACCCAGGCTGTATTATCTTCATCACAATGTCTAGCTTCTGCTTCTCCACGTCTGTTAATGTATCAAGATGGTTCCCAGGATCCTCCCGAACATCCTCTTCACGGAGAGCATGCAGCTGTCGATACGGCTCAGGTAGAAAGCGAGGTTGTTCAACTCTTTGCTGGGCCACTCTCTCCGCCGACTCTATAAGTATTCTTTGCTTCTCAACGACTGTCAAGTCGATTCCTTTGACTTCTGTTGTGAGCTTATTTGCCATGACGAGGATGCTTAAGTAGGTGAAGGCAGAGGCTGCATCATGCGGTTGATTATGGTGATGAAACATCTGAATCAGACGCCATATTAGAGCAGTTCTGACGTTATCTGCAGCCAAATAGTTAACGATGTATCGTACGTTATCGGCCTCTTGTATCGCCATGTAGAGCAGGAAGTATTCATCTTGAATCATCATCTGATCGCACTCTGTCGGATGCATATCAACACATCTTTCTAGCTGTTTATACAGGATTCTTAGGAGATAATAGAAGGCCACGATTGGCTTAACCTTAGATATTGTGCTGAGTCGAATCGATTCCCTATAGAAGCTTTTGACTTTCTCAGCATCGACTTCGTTAAAATCCTTTCTTATCAGCTCGCTTTCTTCTAGGAGTCCTATATTCTCGTATAATGAGTTACCGACAAAATCAACGTCTATGATGTCGCTGCTCGGCTGCTCCTCCGCCTTCGCAAGGTACTCGCGAGCTTTCTCTACATTCCTTGCGCTCAAATGTGTGCGTGCAATTTCCATCAAATACAAGGAATTGGATAATTCGTCGTTGTCTTTATCAAGACGACTGGCTTCCTCAAAGCATTGCCTCGCCTTTACTAAATACGTACTCTCTGGATCACGTGCAATGGGATTAAGAATTTTCCAGAACGCTGCCTTCGGAGCCCGTTTGTAAGGTGGTGGAATGAGATCGAAGTCCAGTGGATGGTCTGGCGGTTTTATTACCCGACATCCAAGAGGACGACCACTTCTGAATGATTGGTAGTAATCATCAATGGTGTAATCAGGAACGGGTGACTCCGTTAAAATCCACAGGGATCTGTACGTCAGACCCATATGATGGTAAATAATGTCACGTATGTCATCGACGTTCACTCCATTCAACGCTCTTTCGAAGAACCTGATAGCTTCACGCAAGTCGCGTTCAGAAGTGGAACGCTGGCGTAGTTCTCTGCCGGTTCGCATAAGAATCCGAGAATTGTCTGGATCGAGTGCACTGGCGTTGGCAAAGCAATCCGCCAGAGACAGTTGTCCGTCGAAGATGTCTTGCCTGAATCGTTCCGTCGGATAATTCTGTTTGAAGTGCTCGAATGTGTTCGCGAGATTCACCCACGTTTGAGCTTTCAGCTTGTCGGCGAGGTGATCACTGCTGTCAACAGCCAGGACAAGATCTTCCAGTCTTGATAACACTTCTCCATGATGAAATCCATACTTCGCGAGCAGTTCCTTGTTTGCGTTCGTCAACTTTGCGTACGTTCCAACGAGATCACATTTCCAGAAGTCAACCAAGTTCTGCGGCAAAGAATCTACGTGTTCATTTGCGTTGGTCAAGTCTTCCTCGGCTAAGACTTCTCGGTACAACCGAATACAGAGAATCAGGGAATCACTTGTGATCGGAAAAATGTGTGAATGCATAGCTGCAATTTCTGCCTTTGCAATTAACATCTGCGTTCTGTTGTGAGAAACTGTCTGTTCCAGCTGATCCAGAATCTCTTCAGCTCTTTCGTCGACGCAATTCCCCGATTCTTTCGCCATTGCAATCATCAGCTTCACTTTGTTCCACAGCGCATTAATATTATCCGGTGCAGCAAGTAATACGTTGTCGTTTATCATCTTTGCTTTGCTCAGATTGCCTTTAGCGCGGAATACCATCGACAATAAATTGAAATTGTAGCAATCCTGCATATTTTTTAATTGCTCGGATCCGTCTACAGCTCTGCTTAGGGAGTCATCGTCATCTTCTGTGTTACCAGTTGTTGCACTGAGTTCTCTCCGAACACCTGGTGGGTCAGATTCCAGAAAACCGTGACCTTGATTAGCGGTAGAGTCAAAAACCGAGTAGTCGGCTCCTGCTGCTGCGATCTGAGCTGAGCGTTGACCGATGTTAACAATGGAACGTTCCGCTTCATTTGACGTTTCTATTTCATCGCCTTTGATGCCTGCAGCGCATTTCACGGTCTGGTGATTACCTTTATCACCGTTGGCTTCAGTTGTTTTCTCTTCGACCCAGTCTGCCGACTCATCCTTTCTTCTTTCGGGTGAAAGTCTCTCGGTGAAGTATCGCAAGAAATCAGAATGGAATGGAACTGATGCTGAGATGGCTTTTAATTTCTTCGCGATAGCAAGTGAGCGATCACGTTTTGAATGTTCTAAAAAATCGAATAGAGAAGAGAGGACGTCATTAAAACGATGATACAACGATGATGATGATACAACCATAATGATACAACGATGATGATAATACAACGACGATGATGATGTTATTGATGATGATTTTGTATTTGCCGCAGCCGCTGGTTTTTTTGCTAAGTATATGCTACCTATCAGTGGTATGATTATTACGATGACGAACTTCAGAATGGCTACCATGATGATTGCAACAATAAATTACATTAATTGCATCACCTGCAAAAAGCAGCCTGTGCGTGATCAAGGCTCTCACGAGATTGTCTGCACTTAGAACCGAATCCTATTATGCATGAATCCTAGATGGATGCTAACGGATGTTGGATGCATTTAGCGATTGTGAGTGAGTAAGATGGTTCGAACGAATCGACTTTCATTTGTCGGTAGAGAAATTCTGGTATAGACTGGTAATTATTACAATAAAATGCGACTACTGTGTGGTAGCCTGGAGTACGAGTATTTGTATATATTGGCCTATGCATATATGTACGTGTGTGTGTGTGTGTGTGTGTGTGTGTGTAATGTGTAATGTGTAATGTGTAATGTGTATGTGTTTGCGTGTGTTTGGGTAGCCTACATTGGCGCCCGCAGATAGGGCAAGCGGGAACTTGAAATTTATATCTTTTTTTTAACTAATTGGTTTTTGTTTTTAAAAAATTAGAACTGAAGCACTAATGATATTAATGATTCAGAAAGTGAAATTGAGATACTTACGTCTGGAAACCTCTACGAAAAATACCCATATTTTTAATTTCCTGTTTTGCATTATAGGCCCCTAGGACAGGCTCCTGGTAAAATATTTAAGCGTGACTATCGTATTTTGCCCCTCGTGCAAAAATATTTGCGGGCGCCGATTTTGTGTGTGTGTGTGTGTGTGTCACAGTGTGTGTGTGTAAATCTGATTTTACAATTATAATGCTGTTATTGAACATTTACAAAGCGTCATTCATAGGTTTAGAGCCACCCCTGACCCAATTTAATTCTGCCAGCAACAAACAGAGGCAGAGGAAAGCTGAGGAGGAGATGAAACCCCTAGCAGTTTCTTCGGAAGATGATTTCATCGAGAGGGACCGACATAAGCAAGCAGTAGGCTGGCTGTGTAGACAGTGTAGCAGCACTGCGCATGCTCGCACCGACCAGCAGACCTCTTACATGTATAATAGGCCTAATATAATAATTGTGGAGAGTCAGAAAGACAGACAGACAAATACAAACAAAGACAGACAGAGACGAAGTGAGATACGAATAAGGATTACCTTTGACTTCATACGAATTTTCGTCGGCTAACGCTGTAACCTCACTTTCGGCGGCCATTTTCTCGTCTAACAGCTGTGTTGACTTCGGATTAGGCCTAACCTATATGAATGAACTTCGAACTGCCCAGAATAAAACAGATAGAGTTCGATTGAATGGCAGTCTATATAAAAATTATAGGCTAATAGATTCGTCCACTAAGTCAACTTCACATCCAGGTTGACGACAGCACAACATCCACTACGATGTGTCCTACTTGATTAGTTTCTATTTGCGTTCGTCTATCAACACTCCAGTTAGCCCCACATCGACTTTAGGCTCTTGGCTGGTCGCCAACAGCCATCAGTGACGCAACGCGAACCAGCTGTGGCCGCGAACGGGCGTAGCAGCTGACAAGGCCGCAGCTTAATATTGGTTAAGTCAATATCAATATTAATGTAGGCTACTAGGCTAACGGCAACCCATTCCGTTAGTCCTTAATCCTAGAACCGTAATTCATGTAGTCGTATGCATAATCATGAATATTCATGAAGTCGTATACATAAGCATGAATATTCATGTGTGATCGCTTTCACTGCATGAGTTCAAATGCAGGCAACTGCTATAGACTCGAGTTCTTATGCAGCCTTATCTTTTGAACGGACAGATACATCATTTATAACCGACCCATAGGCCTAGTAGCCTAGTTGAAAATCGCATCATTGAAGTTATTTCCCGAAAACGAAAACAGGCAGAGATGAATATAAAGATAATGAAGATAAATGCAAACCGACAGACGTAGGCCTATGCATGTGTATGCCTACCTAAAGATCAGCAGACGACAAACGACACAGGGTGGTGCAGACGGAGATTGGCAAACCAAAGACGTAGAAGCAATTGAGACTAAAAAAGTCAAGAACTAGACTGAGGGACCGTGATGGTGAAGAGCAGAGAAGACATTTTCAATGCGTGTATTGCGCTTTAGTGCATGCGATCAGTTTGAAACCCAAATCCATGCATACACAATAAAAAATCTGAAATAAATTGCCTTATTAACCTATGTTTAGTTTTTAATTTTTGAGTTAAGCAGAGGAAAATATTCCGATGCTACTATTTACTTGTTTACCAAGATACCGCCATTTGCATCTGCCTTCTGATCTACATGTATTATCATGTAACAGAAAGGAATATTTTTTGAGTAAATAAGCCCCACTATAGGCCTATATCTATAGCTGGATCACTCCCCTCGGGTAGCTCATTGCTCCCTGCCATACGCAGTAACAATTGTACACTATGCTATACCATCGCAATTGTCAACTACAATTAATCAATGTGTGTACTATTGTTAATGTGTAATTGTCTGTTGGTTTTCTTGTGATCAATAAACAAACTGAATTGAATTGAATATTTTTTTCGTTGAACGAGGAAAACTTTATTTCAGCCCATTCAGCGGTAGATGAAATATTCTATTCCTCAATGACTTTATTTCCGGAGGCCAATTTATTCTGAAACAGATCCGCTGGGAGAATCTAGTTCGAAATAAAGTCTGCGAAGGAGACTTTTGGGGGTATAATCTGTCACACGACAAGTGACGACATCTGCCCTAATCATTGAGCTTTGAGACAATGGGCGTCGGCTCCGAAATGTTACTAAAATATGCAAATGTAGGCCTACTAGGATTTTATATACGGACGTATAATTATAGCCTCGACCCTGTTCATTTTTCAATGAATTTGATCGGGTGAGATCCTTCACCACCGCTCGCCCGTTTGAATGGACGCCACGCCATTTAGGTTCCCCCATGGACGGACCGTGCTAGCACGAGATTTTGAAGCCAACTTCGGTAAGCGAACCGCGGCCCGCATGCTCTGTTGCACAGAGTCGCGTACAGACGCGCATCCAGCGCTCTAACCGATGTAGCTAACCGCTAGCCTGAATGTGAGTGTTAACCACTTTAGGCTGTCGCCGTGAGACTAATATACGTATATATAGTAAGAGCTCGACGTTACCTGTCCAGTCCATCGACCAGAAGACTGTTTGCATAGGTAGGCCTGCTTAAGCCACGTATTAACGCGTGCTGCGACATTCACGGACATGCTGTTATGGTAGGCCTATGTTAAACGCACCGGATAATTATCACGGCACTGGTGATGGTTGCATAGCGTATAACATAAATTTTTATGATCTTTTTCGAGCAACCGCTATTGGCAAAAGTGTAGCACAGGTATTCGATTTGTTTCTGATTTCGACCAATCTAATCTTTACGGACCAGGTTCTGAATTGTTGCTAGTTTAGTAGCCTGCTTTCGAAGACATCAACTACTACATTAGGACACGATTGAAGTGGAATGGCGAATAAATGACCTTTCACGATAAATGGAGCCAATAAACAGCTGCGAGGATCAGATAGTCTGTGAAGGGGGAATAAGCATTAGGCTAAGGTGAATAGGCCTACGTCCACTATAATTTTACCGATGAACTTATTTTATTTTATTTATTTATTTATTTATTTATTTTTTCCTCAACCAAAACAACAAACAAACATGATACAATTATGGCATTGAATAATACATTAACATAATTTGGTGAAGAAGGGGAGACCCAGAAGGGATAGAAAATCCCGCTAATAGGGCCACCCATAATTCATGTAAAATATAAAAGAAAAACATGACAGAGCATTCAATTGTAGGAATAAAAAAATGATGAGGGAGAGAGAAAAAAAATTAAGCAATCGACATTTCTGTATATAACGAGAAAAACAACTCTTAACTAATGACTTAACTAAAGACTTAACTAAGGGCTTGGCGAGACCACTGAGCAGAAACCTTAACCATTACATATCAGGAAGTGTTTTAAGTAAATAAAGGCGAAGTTTATGCTTAAATAATCTTGTGTTAGGTAGGGAATGAAGATGTGTAGGGAGAGAGTTCCAACATTGGGAGCCAGTATATTGTATAGAGAATCGACGAGTATTAGTATGTGCGTAGGGAAGGTCATAAACAGTTAATTTTCTAGTTGAATAAGAGTGGCGATCAGAGGTAAGGTTAAAGAAATCATTAAATACAAGTGGTAATAGGCCATGGTTATAACGGTACATAAACTCTCCTATTTGCAAGTGCCTAATTTGATCGATCTTTAATAATCCAAATTCCTTGAAATACAGAGCGGTGTGGGCTCGGCGAGGAATATTAGCTATAAAACGGATTGCATATTTTTGAAGGGTGACTAGTCTGATAAAATTAGATTTGTAAGTAGACGTCCAAATTAAATTACAGTAAATTGGTGAAGAAGGGGAGACCCAGAAGGGTCTTAACATAACTTGTGATCACTTTATTACTACAGGATAACGTATCCTAAATCCTCAGATCAGTTCATAATCTCTCGGAGGTAAGAAAAGAGGAAAATGGCTGCGTTGCATATAAACGAACAGCTGAAGGATATGACTCGTTGCTGTATCTGCACCGAAGTTTACTCGGATCCCCGGATACTGTCCTGCATCCACACGTTCTGTCAACGATGCCTCGAACAGACAGCGAAGCAGTCGGACAGGAAGCCAGGGCAGAAGCTGCCTTGTCCCGTCTGCAGAAAAGAGTTTGTCATTCCTGACGAAGGAACGAGTGGCATCCAGAAGAATTTCTTCATGGATAACCTCATTGAAATGACGAAGATTGTGAATCCACCGGAGAAAACGTACTGCAGTTTCTGTTTCGAGGATTTTGACCAACTGATGGGAAAGGTTGAAGAGGAGAAGACTCCACTTGCCACGGATTGCTGTGTTGACTGTCACGAAAACCTGTGCGACGACTGTTCTAAGCATCACAGGAAGCAGAAACCGACGATCACCGGATAGTTCCGCTTGGAAGCGAGGTGATCCCTGCACAGATTTCGCCGTTGAAATCTTGCAATCAACACAGCAGCGAACATCTGAAGATCTACTGTTTTCAGTGCAAGATCGTCGTCTGCGTTTTGTGTTTTGTCGAGAGTCACAAGTCTCACGAATGCACCGACATTCACAAAGTGGCCGACGATTTCCGACAGAAGATTGGCCAGGACGCGCAAAGGATGTCGCATCTGATGTCAGAGGGAACAACGAGGGTTACGAAGTTGGAAGAAGTTCGTACGGACGTCAACAATAAAGTGGATGTCATGGATAGGGAGATGCGCGCTCGTGCGCATGCGCTGCAAGCTCTGATTGGTAGACATCTTCTGTCGCAATTGGAGGATCTGTCCAGAAGAAAGCAGAACATTCTGAAGAAGTTAGAGATCGACCAGAACGAGACGAAACATTATCTTAGCATTGTGGACAGTTTCCAGAGTTACTGCAGCGAGGTGAGGTCTAAAGGATCGCCTGGTGACGTATGCGCCTCCGCAAATGACCTCCACACGAGGGCAGACGAGTTGCACCAACTACACCAGTCTTCCATTCGAGTTCCGATTGCAGCGTTTAACCTTACTTATTGCAAGATGGACTTGGAAAACATTCTGGATCTGCGCAATAACAACGTCTTAGGATGCATTAAAGGTAGGCCTAGATGAAATTAATAACAGCCTAGAAAGGTTTTAATTAACGTATTCCTTTGTATTATATGACACTCAAGACAACATTGGGAAAGGGTCTAGGCAAGGTGAAACTTGTTGCACTTGAAAGCAGCAAGCAATGATCGGTGATAAGTAGGCTACCGATAAGAACGAGGCCGTAATCCCAGTTCGTCCAGATGGCATGTAAGCCTACTAGTATTGGTATAGACCTACTTAATATTCGGTTATGTAGCCTACATCCGCAAACGAGTCTTTCTTGCAGTGGGCCAATGGCCTAAATGAATTTACAGTTATCTTTAACGTGACTATAATTAATATCAAAGTCAAAACCACTTTCAATTAAGCTTCAAGCTACTATTACTGACACTAAATTTTTCGAAAACGGGTCATTCTTGAAGCCAACCAATTGCAATAGTCTATGGTGCTGCTGGTATAACCTACCTAAGTCGACGAACGTTAATTTATGGACATAGGTTCTACGATGGAAGTATATATAGCAGTCTTACAGTTCGCCTGCTGATATATTTATAACGTAATTTATATGCCCAGCTATGGGTCTACTGAGTGAAGTAAGTGAAGTGGGCGTTTTGACTGGCTCAAAACCCGAGGCATCTATTGATTCGTGTTCTGTAAACTGCGTTATAGGCTTACCTTCCGCTCTTCTGTTTTGCTTCTTAGTTGCAGGTTAAACTCAATTCTGCCAATCGCATTAGACAATCACTTGCAAGTTCGCACTTGCATGGCTAGTGTCATGTTATTCATAACTTGCTTGCAAACATTGTAGATAATACAGTTGTTGCCAATCAGAAAATTCCCGAGGCAAAAGCGATTGATGCCGGAAAGGTTTCTTTTGGTAGCGCAACCACGGTCAGTCAAGCGACTGTCCACAATGTCCAGTGGCAACTACCGCAGCCGATCATACCAATGCAGCAACCCATCCAGCAGCAGAGAGTGCAGATTCAGACACAGCAGGTTAAACAAGTGCAGGAACCAGCGAAACCAGCGAATTCCAGTCCAAACATTGTTTTCCCTAAATACTGGAGGCACAGAAATCTTAATCCACGCATCAACGACAGTACGGCATTCGAAAATTTTCAGCTTGACCGAAGCGATCAGTTATACAAAGAACTCGAGAGAATGTTCGCGTGTGTCTCGGATATTAATGACCCTAGAGACGGTCGAGGTTTATTTATGAGAGGATTGGACGACAGGTCCAGAAAAATCTCGAAAATCTGGTGCATTGAAAACGCATTTTTATATGGAAAATATGCGGAGAAGAGAGAGGGATTTTTTATGAATGCCATGGTGAATACTTGCCAACCGTTGACAAAGTTGCTTGGCTCTGAAGTTGCAACTTTGAAACCAGGTGAGCAATTAGTAGGCTAATCAGTTTCCTCTGTGTAATTTCCTTAGGATTTTATTTTTCTTGTAGCGGAATCGCTTTCGTGAACTCAATTTACCTACTACTGTGACTTACAATCCAAGAGTAGGGCAGCAGCATAGTCATACGATATTATGTAGCATTCTATATGCACGATGCAATAAATGTTATGTCTAAAATATGTTCCGGAGGAGACAGATCGGAAATCGGGAAAGAGAGACTGGATCAGGAAATCATTCTTGATGAGGTTGGACTTTAGAGTATATAGAAAGCCTGAAGATCATTAGACAGACAGACAGACAGATAGAAGAGAGCAGATGGTATGCGTCGAGATTGGTGAAGGATTGGCAAAAAATTCCGAGTAGGCTACAGTAAGTATGCCTTTCAAGTTTCAAAGTGAAGCATGATGTGTGTGAGCGCGCGAGTGCGTGTGTGAGTTTGTGTTTGAATCGGTCCAATAACTCTGTGTCCGAAAGAAATTAACTTATTTCTATATTTATTAGGAGCATCCCATTCTCCTTCAAGACTATTTATAGTCTTAACTCTTAAGACTAGAATAGAGTATTTAAGATGGTAACCGAGTACAGCAGGTTGGTTGAACGTGGGAGATGTCACGATAATTATTTATGTAAATTTGGAGTTGTGCAATTAGTCACTTGTTGCAAAAATGATTAGAGAAATGCGTTTATGGATGATTTTTATCTTTGTTATGTCGCGTGAGTTTGTGTGCGCCTGTGTAGCCTACTTTTTTTAACTTATGGCCGTCAGGCGATGCCTTCAGCACGCGTCAGCCGCTTTCCCACGGTAGCTCTCCACTTTTGTCTATCCTGCGCCACATGCGTCGGCTCTTGTATCGACATTCCCACTGCTTCGCAGTCCTCCCTTATCCATCTTTTCTTTGGTCTTCCCCTCGATCTTCTTCCGTGTACATATATCCGTTGAGTGCTATCTTTGGATATCTTTCGTTTTCCATTCCTGACACAATGTCATGTCCAAAGAATCGCAGTCGTCTGTTCCGCACTTTTTCGATTATATCCTGTCTGATGTTCAATCTATCATAAATCATTGTGTTTCTTATTCTATCTCTTCTTGTAACACCTTCTTTGCCTACTTTGCACAGCTGTATTTGACTGTTCTCGTGCGCGATATAATTAATAACACACAATGGTATACACAATGAAAAGTAGGCTAAGAAGCGATTATTTGCATTGCCTTTAATCGAGTATTCGAGAAGCTAAGTGTAGGCTACCATACATGTAAATGTTTTGTAGATTTGACACTGCTGAACGGTACACTCGATAGACACGTTAACGAATACTTCTTGTTCCATAGCGTCAACCACGATACTCATGAGTACTTTTCTAGAATGGGATTCAACGCACCAGATGCGTGTGACATGAATGTGGCTGATACAATGATGCGAGGAGTGGCGAATGTTGCAGAGAAAGGCAGACTTGGTTCGACAGGCATACGTTTCAAGGAGACTGTTGGATTCCACGATGACAACGGTGGGCGAAATTATTACGGTAGAGTTATTTGCGCTTTAATTGTATTGCAGAGAGCTTGAAGGGACGCTATAGCAAATAAATAAATAAATAAAATAATAAATAAATAAATAAATAAATAAGGAAGTAAAAAATAAATAGGCAAATAAATAAATAAACAAGCAAATAAATAAATAACTAATAAATAAATAAGTAAATAAATAAATAAATTAATTAATTAATAAGTATGCAACAATCCTCGTCCTCTGTCTTTGCTTCTCTTATCTGACGCTATACGGGAACCACGAGGAACTTGAATAACGGGTCAACTATCAACTTTGGTTGAGAATCAATTGGATAATTATATTATTATGCTCTTCGTGCATGTGTGGCAGACTTTGATAGCGGTGACTGTTCTTGTTCTAGTATCAATAATTATTATTAGGCTATATTATTCGATCTGTGTTCGTCTGACTGTTTGATCACATCGACGTTAAACATCAAAATTAATAGATTCGTGAAAAGGCGCTTTCTAAGTTTTTTTTAATGAATCAATGAATGAACGAATAGATGAATGAATAGATGGATGAATACGTTAAAAATTTGCAGTTAGACATGCAAACCTGACACAGGCCTAAGTATTATGCTCACGAACTGCGCCTATGCAGAATAAACCCTTTTCTGTGGTGGGCCCAGTGACCTGGAATGGGCTCACACGTGAGCTATGCCTGCGTCGTTCTGGGGCTCTTACTGAAGCATTTTTGTTCAAATTCAACTCAAAACCGTAATTTGTAGCCTACTGTGCTAGAGTCGCTATCGCTTTTGAGTAGGCTATAGTCCCCCTTAAAGTGGCGCTATGGAATTTATTGAATGAATAATGAATATCTACATGTATATTATATTTAGGCTACTATATATATATATATATAATGTATATTACACTGGTCAACATGGAAATCGTTACTGACTGGAAAAGGCCCTAATGTGTAGCATCTTGGTGTGCTGAACACGAATATAACCATAAAAAGTTTTTATTGGCTCTCGTTTTGAAAATATTTCATATAGTTCATTTCTTATGTTTCACCATGTAAACAACACAGCTTTCACAGTGGTTGAATGGCAAAAGACCATCAATACCGTTTGCAGTTACCATGGTGTGGAGAGAGCAAAGCAACCACTTAGATGACTGTTACTTCTGCTTGGTTCCTCCTCTTTCCGGTGGAATAACGAAGCAAAAGAAGTCGACAATAGTCTACCCAAACATTCCGTCTGCATTGAGACCAGTTCCACATGGTGATGGACTTCCTATTCCAGAACCTTCAGCAGAATATATTTTCGTTGAATCATCTGATGAGGACAAGGGTGAGCCGACATGTTCTTCTCCTGGTCCGTCAGCGTGCAGTGATCCCAATTTTCACTGTGGTGCATCATCAACCCCACACAGAATAACACAGGAAGAACTAAATGACCTTGTTCGTGATTTGGACTTATCCAAAAACAAGGCAGAGTTGCTAGGATCAAGACTCCAACAATGGAATCTTCTAGAAGAAGATGTCACAATCACTTCACATAGAAAGCGCCATCAGCAGTTGGAACCTTTCTTCATGACGTAAGGTAATCTGGTATTCTGTTCCAATATTGACGACCTCATGAATGCCTTACAGATCACTCATGACCCACAAGAATGGAGACTCTTTGTAGACTCTTCGACACTGAGTCTTAAGGCTGTGCTTTTGCACAATGGAAACCGTCTTCCATCTATTCCATTAGCGCATGCTGTCCACATGAAAGAGACATACGATAACCTAAAACAGCTACTGCATTACATTGACAATAACAGGTACAAATGGCACCTGTGCGGTTATTTGAAGGTAGTTGCCATTTTAATGGGACTGCATCAAGGATATACAAAATATATGTGTTTCTTGTGTGAATGGGATAGTCGGGCAAGAGAGTTGTACTACGTGCGGAAGGAATGGACTCCCAGACAAAACATGGCAGTTGGACAGAAGAATATCCAGCACCCAGCTCTGGTCGAGGCTCACAAAATCCTACTACCACCCCTTCACATCAAACTAGGTTTGGTGAAGAACTTCGTGAAAGCCATGGACCGCACTTCGCCAGCTTTCCGATACCTGCATGAAAAATTCCCTCGACTCAGCGAAGCAAAGATTAAAGAGGGAGTTTTCGTGGGTCCTCAGATTAGAGAACTTTTCAAAGATGACCGCTTCAACAACTTGCTGGAGGGTGATGCGAAACAAGCATGGAATGCTTTTCGTCTAGTGTCTACAGACTTTCTGGGGAATGTTAGGGCAGAAAACTACAAGGAACTAGTAGAAGACATGCTCAAGCAGCACCAGAAATTTCGCTGCAATATGTCGCTGAAGATGCATTTCCTTCACTCCCATCTGGATTTCTTCCCTGACAACTGTGGTATGGTTAGTGACGAACATGGCGAACGCTTTCATCAACATATCGCAACAATGGAGCAAAGGTACCAGGCAAAAATGGTCCACTATAATGTTGGCTGACTACTGCCGGACACTCCGCAGAGATGCTCCCGAACAGCTGTACAAGAGACAGGCAAAAAAATCTAAGAACTAGTCTATGACCTGGTTTTTACAAATATTAACCGTAAGTGTATCACTATTGGAATGCATTGTGCGATATAAAATTACTTCATTTGAGATTACAAAAAAACTAGAGCCAATTAAGCAATGTCACTGTCATATTCGTGTTCAGCACATAAAAATTGATAAGAACTGACTAATTTCAGTTCAGTAACATGACTTTTGTAAAAATTTGTTGTCCAGTGTTACATATATATACATTACTGAGCACATTTCGAAGCTGACTCATTTCCATTTGTTCTCAGTTGAGGCGGCTGAGAATACATTGACATGGTAGGCCTATAATATAGGGTGTGATGGATGGTTGGATAGTAAAATTGTCGCAGATATATGCACTATAATAGATCGTCTTTTTTATTGTTACTTTGCAGATAACATGGACCCGAAATGGTTTGGACGTCGACCAACTGTCACCAATCAATCGGTTCGATATGTGTTCGTCGCACGAGTTCTGTTGGGGAATTGTTATCTGTGTAAAGAACCGAAGAGAACCTTCAAAAGAACCCCTTGCATGCAAAGAAAATGCTACAGTGACACCTGCAATCATCACACGCACGCTGGGTCATTCGATTCAATCGTACGACTCACAAAGGGTGGAAATGAATTCCATGATGATGTTGTGAATGATTATGGCGCAGGACGTTACGATGGTCGAGACATGATGTTTAGGCATGCAAAGGTTTCCGTTGGTTCAGGTGGCCGAGATTTCTTCATCTACTCGCCCGAACAAAGCTATCCAGACTTCTTGATAGAATACAAAATAGCAGGTAAAGTTGATTCATGTATGAATAAATAAATATTCATATAGACCTACAATACAATACTGAGATCCAGCGATTTTTACTGTAATTTGGGATCTGAATTTTCCAGCTATAGCCACTGCAAAAACGAAAATGATGTCAAAGTGAAACGATTCGAGAAACATGATTAGATAAAAATCGAATTGTCAGGAAATTGACAAACGGAACAGTCTATCTGTCCTCATCAAGCCCTCCTAAACTTTGATCAAGCAAGCACATTCTAGCAATTACGTAGCCGTATATTATGTGATCTATGAAGCCATCGACAACCTAGAGCAAGGGCGGATACAGGAATTTTCGAAGGGGGGGCCAAAATTTTTGGTCTTGTGAGACAGGAGAAAATTTTTGTAGTCATCGACCAAATTTTCCAGAAAAAAATACCATTTCATACGCCAAAAAAACTGATGACCTTTTTTTTTTTTTTTTTAGTCATCGACCAATTTTCCGGGAAACATCCACCGCTAAATCGACGGGGGGGCCAAGTCCCGTGCGATTTTGTAATAGGGGGGCCTGATGTCCTGTTTTTCTCTCCCACTACATTTATTTAATGGCTTGTTGAAACCAAATGGGGGGCCACGTCCATGCAATTTTTAAGTGGGGGGGCCATGGCCGGATTGCCCCCCCCTGGATCCGCCCCTGACCTAGAGTCACAGACCTTAATGATCATCATCACTCGCGTCTGTTCATTTGATCTTCACAACTCATATACTCACTAAATAAAACCGAGTTACAGGTAGGCCTCATCAAAATATGTAATTGAATTAAGTTCTCATAAATTATCCCGTTATAACAAGACTTAATGGGAACTCTCATTTTCTTGCAGGATATTGATCCGGAATTGGCAAATCCTGAGGTCTTGGACACGAACGACTGTGCCGGGTCAGATCTTTCGAGAATATAGCGTATACCGTCTACTGTCACGGACCAGATGTTACTGGTTGAGGAGAGACATTTGAGCGCGGACAATTTGTCCAGTGTTCTTACATCTATAGTCGACCGACAACCACGTGATCATAGAGCCTATATAATTATGTATAAATATGTTATATATTATGAATAATATTATAATATATAATTATTCAGTTAGTAAAGTCATAGACTCCGAGTAGACCTAACAACTAACAAACAAATCGAAATCAGTGAAAATCATCGACCAAACCAAGCGTGTTGAGGAAAGAGCATCGTACTCAAGGCTGATTCGTACATGTCGCAGACAATGATTGAGCATCAACTTTAATTGTTTAGATTCTAACTTCTTTATTTCCGCTAAATTGCTTTAACCAACTGATTGAATGGTTTAGCCTCCGTTTTAATTACGACTTGCCCATCGCCAACTAATCGCACTACCTCGAGAATTTATCAGTTGAAGATGAGCTTCAAACGAAGAATGAAGTTCAGCAAACTCAGTCACGACAAAATTAGTTAGGGCCTATAGAAAGTAGGTCTAGGCCTATATATAGGCTGATTAAATGCGCCAGCGAATGACAAGGAGTATATACATGTATGTTGAAAATGTAATCTGAGCAACACTTGAAAGTTTAAGAGTAAGTTTAGCAGTTAGTCTGTTGTCCCTGTAGTAGCTATGCGCAGACCATTCAACATTCGGAAATAGGTTAGAATAGCCTACTACTTTCACTGAATTTAAATAATATCAATATAATATTATCTTCAAAATGCATGTAACTCATAAAATGGTTTATCTGCTGTTGACTGGAATGCAGTAATTTAGACAGATCTTCTCGAAATGCATTTCGCACAACAATTCACCAATGGAGATTGTAATAAATCTGGATTCATTCAAAAAATTATAGTGATCTATTCTCAACTTTTCACATGTCCACAGCATCAGTCTTGAGGTGGCAAGTGCACGCAGGAGTCTTTACGGCCATTTGCTGGGCGCTGTTTTATTGAGTTCATTCTAAAAAAATGTCCAAGATGTGTGAAATACGAAGTCAGTCCTTGACAGAAAATGGTAAATAATTATGAGTTGCATGTCTATTCTTTAAAGTCGAGCGGTTGAAGTAAAACTAGAGAAATGAAATACTAAACCAAGGAAATCAAGATCCAAAACGTTAAACTTCATCAAAATAAACACACGATAATCAATAGGCTAATACATATTAAACACACGATGATCAATAGGCTAATACCTCGTTGCAGTAGGAATGTTCTATGGTAGGCCTACCCATAGGCGGAGACCTGGGCCGAGAATTGGGGGGGACGGAAAGACGCGAGATTTTCGAAAAAATTTCTGACGACCGGCGAAATCTGTGGGAAAAAAAAATTTTCGCCGCCAAATCTTGACGAAATATTTCTATTTTCGCCGCCAAAAAAGTTGATGACCTTTTTTTTTTTTTTTAGTCATCAGGCCAAATCTTGACGAAATATTTCTATTTTCGCCGCCCCAAAAAGTCTTGACGCTCAAACATTGGGGGGGACAAATGCATGGGCCGTCCCCCCCAACACTTTTATTGGGGGGGACCGTCCCCCCCTGTCCCCCCCTAGGTCTCCGCCCATGGGCCTACCGTGATGCTAGCGGTTACGTTAGCAATAATTGCTAGTACTTGAACTACTAGTAGACAAACGTGTCATCGCTGTCATGCGTGTGCTGATCAAGACGGCAACCTTTAATATCATGCAACTTAAACCGCCACAGCAGGTCCCGTTTAGACATCGTATCTTCACATACTGAATGAATTGAAATTTTTTTTCAACCAGGGTCCTGACGGTCTTTAGCGTTTTTACTTGCAAGAGCAAGAATCCGAACACGGTTTGAATGTGGCTGTCAAACAGTGGCATCAATCAGGTTACTCGACAAAACAACGGAACACCAGAATTCATATGCTGGGACTGTGAAGAGTATCGCTGTCAAACTACCGACAGGTTGTTCAGCCTCCTGGCCCTCCTCGCAAAGGCGCAGAGCACGCGAAAAACCGTGAAGAACTCACATTAAAAATTTGTCTGTACGCAACGCCGACGAAATACGTCACCTTTGGAAACAATTTGTCCAACATTCGAAAGAATATGCGCTCAAGGAAATACGAGCTGAAGTTTTTTTTTAGTATCGCACAGCGATCAATGAACTTTGACATAACGCGGTGCATCGGCTCCGAAATGTTGCTTAAAATGTAAATGTAGCCTTCTCGGATTTTATATAGGGGCCTTATTTGGTCTCGACCCCTTTTTGCAATGAATTGATCGGGTAAGATCCTTCACTACTGCTCGCAGCCTCGCCCGTTCGAATGGACGCCACGCCATTTAAGTACCCGTGCACTGACCGTGCTATGTATAGCCCAATATTTTGAATATCTGAAATAAGCCATTTTCGGGAAGCAAACCTCGGCCCGCACGCTCTCTTTCACAGAGTGGCGTAGGCCTACAGACCCGCGACCAGCGCTCTTATACCGCGGTTGTAGCTAACTGCTAGTCTGAATGTGAGTGTCAACCACTTAGGCTGTCGCCATGAGACTAAGATAGGCTACCGGTACGTCTTTTGTAGTAAGAGCTCGACGTTACCAGTCTGTCGGCCAGGAGACTGTTTGTCTAGTAGGAGTTTAGGTCTACTTCAGCCAAGCATTAACGCGTGCAACGATATTCACAGATATATAGGCCTACTGTCAATGTACGTTAAACGCACAGAGTATCTGCGCATAGGATATAACATAAAATAATATGATCTTTTAGAGTAACCGTTGTTGGCAAAAGTATAGCACAGGTAGGCTACTAATATTTACGAATCAAGTTCTGAACTGGTGTCTAGTTTAGTAGCCTGTTTTCGAAGACATCAACTTGAATGGGACACGATTGAAGTGGAATAGCGAATAAAAGACCTTTCACGATAAATGGAACCAATAAACAGCCGCGAGGATCAGATAGTCTGTGTGGGGAATTAAGCATTAGCTAGGGTGACCGGTGAAGACACCCTCTATAATTTCATCGATGAAACTTGTGATCACTTTATTACTACAGGATAACGTATCCTAAATCCTCAGGGCAGTTCATTATCACACGGTGGCATAAAAAGAGGAAAATGGCTGCGTTGCATATAAACAAACAGCTGAAGGACATGACTCGCTGTTGTATCTGCACCGAAGTTTACTCGGATCCTCGGATACTGTCCTGCATCCACACGTTCTGTCACCGATGCCTCGAGCAGACAGCGAAGCAGTCGGATAGGAAGCCCGGGCAGAAGCTGCCTTGTCCCGTCTGCAGAAAAGAATTCGTAATTCCAGATGACGGAACGAGTGGCATACAGAAGAATTTCTTCATGGATAACCTCATCGAAGTGACGAAGATTGTGAATCCACCGGAGAAAACATACTGCAGTTTCTGTTTCGAGGATTTTGACGAATCGAAGGGAAAGGTTGAAGAGGAGACTCCACTTGCCACCGACTGCTGTATTGACTGTCACGAAAACCTGTGCGACGACTGTTCTAAGCATCACAGGAAGCAGAAAGTGACGAAAAATCACCGGATAGTTCCGCTTGGAAGCGAAGTGATCCCTGCACAGATTTCGCCGTTGAAATCTTGCAATCAGCACAGCAGCGAACATCTGAAGATCTACTGTTTTCAGTGCAAGATCGTCGTCTGCGTTTTGTGTTTCGTCGAGAGTCACAAGTCCCACGAATGCACCGACATTCACAAAGTGGCCGACGATTTCCGACAGAAGATTGGCCAGGACGCGCAAAGGATGTCGCATTTGATGTCAGAGGCAACAACGAGGGTGACGAAGTTGGAAGAAGTTCGTACGGACGTCAACATGAAAGCGGATGTCATGGAGAAGGAAATGCGCGATCGTGCGCATGCGCTGCAAGCAATGATTGATAAACATCTTCTGTCGCAATTGGAGGATCTGTCCAGACGAAAGCAGACCATTCTGAAGAAGTTAGAGGTCGACCAGAACGAGACGAAACATTATCTTGGCATCGTGGACAGTTTCCAGAGCTACTGCACCGAGGTGAGGTCTAAAGGATCGCCTGGTGACGTATGCGCCTCCGCAAACGACCTCCACACGAGGGCAGACGAGTTGCACCAACTACATCAGTCTTCCATTCGAGTTCCGATTGCAGCGTTTAACCTTACTTATTGCAAGATGGACTTGGAAAACATTCTGGATCTGCGCAATAACAACGTCTTAGGATGCATTAAAGGTAGGCCTAGATGAAATTAATAACAGCCTAGAAAGGTTTTAATTAAAGTATTCCTTTGTCTTACCTGACACTCAAGACAACATTGCGAACGGTATAGCAAGGTGAAACTTGTCGCACATGAAAGCAGCAAGCAATGATCGGTGATAAGTACTGATAAGAACGAGGCCTTAATCCCAGTTCGTCCAGATGGCATGTAGGCCTACTAGTATTGGTATAGACCTACTTAATATTCGGTTATGTAGCCTACATCCGCAAACGAGTGGGCCAATGGCCTAAATAAATTTACACTTATCTTTAACGTGACTATTAATGTCAAAATCAAAACCACTTTCAATTCAGCTTCAAGCTATACCGACACCAATTTTTTTGAAAAAGGTTCATTTTTGAGGCCAACCAATTGCTATAGTAATTGCAATAGTCTATTATGCTAGGTAGGCTTCTGGTATAGCCTACCTTAGTCGACGAACTTTAATTTATGGACATAGGTTCTACGATAGAAGTATAAGTCATACAGTTCGCCTGCTGCTATAATTTATAACGTAATTTTTATGCCCGGCTACAGGCCTGCTGAGTGAAGTAGGCCTAAGTGAATTGGGCGTTTTGACTGGCTCAAAATCCGTGGCATCTGTTGATTCGTGGTCTGTAAAAACTACAGTAATTTGCGATATAGGCTTAGGCCAACCTTTCGTTTTTCTGTGATGGAGAGGTGGAGCTTTCAATTCTAGTTACTAGATATAGGCCTACTCTTGAACTTTCCTGTTTTGCTTCTTCTTATATGTATAGGCCTATACTAGTATTGGTCCTTAATATTCGGTTGAGTAGCCTACATCCGCAGACGAGTCTTTCTTGGGGTGGCCTAAATAAATTTACAATTACCTTTTCCGAGGCTATTAGCCTATGTCAAATTCAAAATCACTTTCAATTCAACTTCAAGCTATAGTGACACCAATTTTTTCGAAAGCGGGTCATTCTTGAAGCCAACCAATTGCAATAGTCTATGGTGCATGCTAGGTACTGGTATAGTCTACCTTAGTCGACGAACTTTAATTTATGGACATAGGTTCTACGATGGAAGTATATATAGCAGTCTTACAGTTCGCCTGCTGATATATTTATAACGTAATTTATATGCCCAGCTATGGGTCTACTGAGTGAAGTAAGTGAAGTGGGCGTTTTGACTGGCTCAAAACCCGAGGCATCTATTGATTCGTGTTCTGTAAACTGCGATATAGGCTTACCTTCCGCTCTTCTGTGATGGAGAGGTGGCGCTTTCAATCATAGTTACTACATGTAGATATACTCTTCAACTTTCCTGTTTTGCTTCTTAGTTGCAGGTTAAACTCAATTCTGCCAATCGCATTAGACAATCACTTGGTTCGCACTTGCATGGCTAGTGACATGTTATTCATAACATGCTTGCAAACATTGTAGATAATACTGTTGTTGCCAATCAGAAAATTCTCGAGGCAAAAGCGATTGATGCCGGAAACAAGGTTTCTTTTGTGAGCGCAACCACGGTCAGTCCACATCAAGCGACTATCCACTGGCTCCGACAGCAACCGGCCATACCAATGCAGCAACCCATCCAGCAGCAGAGAGTGCAGATTCAGACACAATGGATTAAAGAAGCGCAGGGACCAGAGGTACCAGCGAATTCCAGTCCAAACATTGCTTTCCCTAAATACTGGAGGCATAAAAATCTTAATCCACGCACCAACGACAGTACGGCATTCGAAAATTTTCAGCTTGACCGAAGCGATCAGTTATACAAAGAACTCGAGAGAATGTTCGCGTGTGTCTCGGATATTAATGACCCTAGAGACGGTCGAGGTTTATTTATGAGAGGATTGGACGACAGGTCCAGAAAAATCTCGAAAATCTGGTGCATTGAAAACGCATTTTTATATGGAAAATATGCGGAGAAGAGAGAGGGATTTTGTCTAAATGCCATGGTGAATACTTGCCAACCGTTGACAGAGTTGCTTGGATCTGAAGTGGCAACTTTAAAACCAGGTTATCAATAATTAGTAATCTTATCAGTCTCCTCTGTAAAATTTCATTTTTCTTCATTCTTCTGATGTTGTCCATGTCCACATTTCGATTTTCGAAGGCCTCCAGTTTTTTTATGTGTAGCCTATAGGCCTACCTATTTTCTCATGGTCCAAGTCTCTGATCCTTACAACGTACGCCACGTGGCACATTCCGCATCAATGTTTTATCGTTTCAACGAATTCCCGTTAATGTTTTCTTCAAGTTTAGGCCCGTATTATAATTTTTAGGCTATAGGCCTAGTCCTGTGCCCGATTTAAATTGATAGATTCCTCTTCCTATTTCAGATCTAGTAAAATATAACATCCACTTTTCTTTGCAGATCCCAATAATCAGTGTTTAATCTAGACGTCTCTGGGGGGGAAAGTTCCCCCCAGGATTGACATTCCCCCCCCCCCAGTAAAATTGGACGAAATGACATTGGTTTTTAGTTACTGTTTTCATCATTGTTTTATATGAAGTGTTATAATATACCGTGATATTATCTATTATTATATGATTATAATGACATTATTTACTACTATAATATATGATACTATCATGTTAAGAAGTCCGACACCTTAAAATGCTGCCATTGCAATGTGGAAATTCAAAAAGTTTCTAATGGGTCACTGAAAAAGTACAGCTATTTTGTTCAGTCAACACCTTAAAAATAAATGCTGCCATTGCAATGTGGAAATTCAAAAAGTTTCTGATGGGTCACTGAAAAAGTACAGATATTTTGTTAAGACGACCCCTTAAAATGCTGCCGTTGCAATGTGGAAATTCAAAAAGTTTCTGATGGGTTACTGAAAAAGTACCGATATTTTGTTAAGACGACACCTTAAAATGCTGCCATTGCAATGTGGAAATTCAAAAAGTTTCTAATGGGTCACTGAAAAAGTACAGATATTTTGTTAAGACGACCCCTTAAAATGCTGCCATTGCAATGTGGAAATTCAAAAAGTTTCTGATGGGTTACTGAAAAAGTACCGATATTTTGTTAAGACGACACCTTAAAATGCTGCCATTGCAATGTGGAAATTCAAAAAGTTTCTAATGGGTCACTGAAAAAGTACAGATATTTTGTTAAGATGACCCCTTAAAATGCTGCCATTGCAATGTTGAAATTCAAAAAGTTTCTAATGGGTCACTGAAAAAGTACAGCTATTTTGTTAAGATGACCCCTTAAAATGCTGCCATTGCAATGTTGAAATTCAAAAAGTTTCTTATGGGGAGGGCGCATCCCCTCCCCATACCCCTCCCAGTCTCGGTGCTACGCGCATCATGAGCGTCCTCCGGACGCTCAATTGTCTTCCCCCAGAAACCTCAATTTCCCCCCCCCCCCAGAGGAGGGGGACTAGATTAAACACTGCCCAATAATGTCTTGGTAAACCGCTCTTTAGAACGTCATGGTCTTCTTGTACCAATTAAAGTCTCGGAATGATTGGAGACGAAAGTGCCCTGATAGAGTACCCACAATAAAAGAGAGACAAAGGAAGTGGGTATATGACACAGAGTGCGGGCAGCCTTATAACTGCTAAGAGCGGTTATCGAAGGGAAAATGAAAGGGAAGCGAACAAGAGGAGCACCACGACTGATGATGCTGGAGTGCATGGATAGTTGGATATTGGATAATGGCTAATGAATAAGGAGAGTTCAAAGACGGGTCTAACATCGAGATGAATGGCTACATCGGACGCACATTTCAACCTGCGTAGGAGGCTGAAAATTAGAGAAGCTGATAAACCATAGGTTTCAGAAATTAAAAATTAACCAATAAAATTTCTTCTGACTTTCTTTCTCTTATTTCAAGAGCCCAGTCACAATGATTGACCTGCCTGGCCTATTTTGTCATACTTCCTAAAGGTGCAATTACAATACTAAAAAGTTCCTGCGATTTCAATCAATTCATAAACTGTTTGTTCAAACTAAATCTGATAAATCTGATGTAGGCCTACCGGAGAACTGTTGGCAAAAATTCGTCGACGATGACTTCGTATGTATTAATGTTGCATCATTCTCGCTAAAACATTTAATCATTTCCGAAAATGTGAGCCCCTCAAAGCTGCGGGCCCGGGTGCTGCAGCACACTTAGCACGGTAGCACCTACCTTAATGCGGGCCTGGTAGGGCAGCAGTATTATTCATACGATAGTATGTAACATCCTACATGCACGATGCAATAAATTTTATGCCTAAAATATTTTCCGGAGGAGACAGATCGGAAGTCATGAAAGAGAGACTGAATCAGGAAAGCATTCTTGATGAAGTTGGACATTAGAGTATAGAAAGCCTGAAGATCAATAGGCAGACAGACAGGCAGACAGATAGAAGTGAACAGAAGTGGAAAAAAATTCCGAGTACAGTAAGAATGCCTTTTCAATTTCAAAGTGATGCATGATGTGTGTGTGTGTGTGTGTGTATGTGTGTGTGTGTGTGTGTATGTGTGTGTGTGTGTGTGTGTGTGTGTGTGTGTGTGTGTGTGTGTGTGTGTGTGTGTGTGTGTGTGTGTGTGTGTGTGTGTGTGTGTGAATCGGTCAAATAACTTTGTGTCCGAAAGAAATTAATTATAAATTAATTAATTTATTTGTATATTTATTAGGAGCATTTATTATAGCATCCTTTTCTCCTTCAACGCTATTTATAGTCTTAACTCTTAAGACTAGAATAGAGTAAAGTAAGATGGTAACCGAGTACAGCAGGGTGGCTGCAGGGCCGTCTTATCCATTAGGCACAGGGTTAAACCGTAGTTTAGGCTGATAAATTATTTACGTTGTCGATATCCCGTAGTTTAGGCTGATAAATTAAGAAACACCACCAATCATGAATATAGCGCGTCATATAACGCGCTATTCCAATTTCCGAACATTCACAACCGGAAGTAGCAATATAAACTGAAAACGCGAGAAGAAAAAGTGCAGTATATAAATGGAAGCTGGATTGACGAAAAACGCAAGAGAAATGGAAGCTGGATGAAGACATTTTACAGGTGAAATGGAGGCTGAATTAACGAAGAAACGTGTAAGTAATGGAAGCTAGATGATGGTTTCTTTATATATGAAACAGAAGCTGGATTGACGAAAAACGCAAGAGAAATGGAAGCTGGATAAAGGCATTTTATAGTTGAAATGGAAGCTGGATAAAGGCATTTTTATAGTTGAAATGGAAGCTGGATGGAACCTGGCGGTCCAGAAATTACTTGTATATACTTTTTGCAGCCTCGGATAAAGTCCAAATAATTTATCAGCCTAAACTTTTGTACAAGTAATTTATCAGCCTAAACTACGGTTTAACCAGGCACAGTAGGCACTGTGCCTAGGGCCTACGAACTTACCAGGGGCCTACGAAATCTTGAAAAAATATATTAAAAAATAAATGCAGTGATTGGTCAATGACCGGAAAAACAAAAAAACAGAAAACTAAAATTAAAAAATTAAAAAAGCGATGGCGATTTTTCAATAGAATTTAGACCGAAACGCCGCTAACCGAATGCAGAGTGTGTTGACCGAAAGTCGAAAATCGGAAACCGGAAATGCATTTAGCGGATATCGAAAATGAATATTACAAAAAGTAGATTGAGATTTTAAATCAAAACTGAATGCGTTCACGAAACATGGTTCAGCATAATTTTAAGAAACAATGTAAATGTGTTGCAATTTGAATTAATACAGAGTTGAGTTGGATAGGCCCTAGGGGCCTACGAATAGATTAATATGCAAAAGTGCCTAGGGCCTTCAATGACCATAAAACGGCCCTGGGTGGCTGGACGTGTAAGATGTCATGATACATGGGTAAATTTGGAGTTCTGCAATAGGCCTAATAGTCACTTGTTACAAAATGGGAAAAAAATATCGATGTTATGTCGCGTGAATTTGTGTGCGCCTGTGTAGCCTACTTTGCACAGCTGCATTTGACTGCGCTCGTGCGCGATATTAATACAATAAAAGTAGACTATAACTAGTCTAGCGATTATTTTCATTGCCTTTAACCGAGTATTCGGGCAGCTGGGTGTACCATAAATGTTTTGTAGATATGACACTGCTGAACGGTACACTCGATAGACACGTTAACGAATACTTCTTGTTCCATAGCGTCAACCACGATACTCATGAGTACTTTTCTAGAATGGGATTCAACGCACCAGATGCGTGTGACATGAATGTGGCTGATACAATGATGCGAGGAGTGGCGAATGTTGCAGAGAAAGGCAGACTTGGTTCGACAGGGATACGTTTCAGGGAGACTGTTGGATTCCACGAAGATAACGGTGGGCGAAATTACGGTAGAGTTATTTGCGCTTTAATTGTATTGCAGAGAGCTTGAAGGGACGCTATAGCAAATAAATAAATAAATAAAATAATAAATAAATAAATAAATAAATAAGGAAGTAAAAAATAAATAGGCAAATAAATAAATAAACAAGCAAATAAATAAATAACTAATAAATAAATAAGTAAATAAATAAATAAATTAATTAATTAATAAGTATGCTGCAATCCTCGTCCTCTGTCTTTGCTTCTCTTATCTGACGCACGGGAACCACGATAAAGTTGAATAACGGGTCAACTATCAACTTTGGTTGAGAACCGATTGGATATAATATATGCTCTTCCGCTCTTCGTGCATGTGGGGCGGACTTTGATAGCGGTGACGGTTCTAGTATCAGTTATTCGATCTGTGTTCGTCTTTCACTGACTGTTTGATCACATCGACGTTAAACATAAAATAGAATCGTGAAAAGGCGTTTTCTAAATTTTTGAATGAATGAATGCATAGATCAGCGGTTCTCAACCTGTGGGTCGCGACCCCCATGGGGGTCGCCTGACGGTTTTCCAGGGGTCGCTTGGACCCTTCAGAAATTTGTAAAAGATGTACTTGCATTTTCAACACTAGGCCTATCTACTACTCTAGAGCAGCTTAAAATAATTTTTTACTTGTGCTTTTGCTAGGATTCAGTCATTGCTAATTTAACTCTTGCCATTTTAGGTTTCAGATATAAATTCCACTTTTACCATTCTTCTGAAAACAACATTGGGTATGAGATATTTATTGAAATCTTGAACCACTGAAATCATGAGAAATTTTGTAAAATGACAGATTAAAATGCTACAGTTAGAGTGTTCGAATCCGAAACTTTTTTAAACAGTGGGTTGACACCTTGATGTCTTAAGCTATGACCATCAGCATTGAAAAAGAGCAATTTGGTTGTTTAAGATGATAGCTTAAAATGCAGCCATTATACAGTGTGTAAATAAAAAATTAAACAATGGGGGCAATATTTTGAAGTCTTAGATCATGTCTTTCAGCACTGAAATTATGAGAAATTTTGTTTAAACGACAGCCTAAAAAGCTACCACTGCGGTGTGGAATAAAAAATCCACAATGGAGAGAAGCCCATCCCTGCCAAACATACCCCCTGCTCGACGCATTTATTAAAAACAGATAAATTTTATGAAATTGCTAGCCGCTCAAATGAATCAGCTGGGCGAAATGAGTGTTCCGAAAATAACCATATTGATCAATTTTCAGAGAATGGTAGCGTCTAGAGGCCTATTGTTTAATAGCTGGTGTATGAATATAGAAACGACAACGTCTTATTTTTATTTTGCTGACATTTTGTCAGTCAAATCTATGAAGCCCAACCAATAAACTGAAGAGTCATTCATATACTAAACATCCTAATTTATATGCAGGAAAGCATGACCAGCATTGTTAAGAACAAAGCTGATGACGCCAAGAGGTTTGGAAAGTTCCAACAACAACAAGTTGAAATCAACTTCCACTGCAAACAGTTACTACCGAATAGCGGGTAGCTCTCAGAATTGCAAAGACTCAAGACACCTCATACAATTGCCAAAAGCAGTTTTCGAATTATGAGAGCGAAAATGCATAACAATGGACAATGTTGACAAAAACGGCAGCGAAAAGGGGTAACTCAATCAATTTTTTTTAAGGGTCGTCACAACTTTCAAAATGTTACCAAGGGGTCGCCGCGATAAAATGGTTGAGAACCGCTGGCATAGATGGATGAATGTACGCACCGATGCATACGTAAACAAATTTGCAGTTAGACATTCAAACCTACACACAGGCGTAGGCCGAAGCATAGGCTATGCTCACGAACTGCACCTATGCAGAATCAACCCTTTTCTGTGGTGGGTCCAGTGGTCTGGAATGGACTCACACAGGAGCTAGGCCTGTGTTCTGGGGTTCTTACTGAAGCATTTTTGTTCAAGTTCAACTCAAAATCGTAATTTTTACTATGCTAGAGTCGCTATCGCTTTTGAGCAGTCTCCTTTGAAGTGGCGCCATGGAATTTATTGAATTAATGTATTATATCTATATTATACAGGGTGGCTCAAAAAAAAACGTACCACCGGGGAAAATGCGATATCTTCGCAGCCGATCGAACTTTTTCTGCGAAAATTTTCCAATTTGTAGGGGAATGAATTTCCAACAATACCTGAAAGTTTCATTTGAAACTTTTCATGTTTGCGAAAGTTACAGCTGTTCAAACTTAAAATTTCGTTTTTTCAATTATCCGCGGAAAATTGACGTCACTTGTAGATTTCCAAGTCAAATGATATCACTTTTCACTACGACCTCAGCATTCCGTTTTGCAGTTTATTGTAAGGTATAATGAGAGTGTCCACTCCCTGCCTTAACACAAGCTCAAATTCTTTTTGTGAAGCTCAGTATGGCCTTGTTGGTCGGGTCCTGCGGCAACTGACCCCACATTAGCAGCAAGACTTGCTTCAGCTGGCCAATGTTCTCCAACTTGGGATTAAATGTCTTGCAGCGTTCCAGCATAGCTCCCCAGACGTGATAAACAAGAGGGTTAAGGTCTGGCGAGTTTGTAAATCATCTTTGCCAATGCATTTACTTCAGTTGATGTCAATAAGGTAGCGCCATCATAATCAACCTTGCCGTGCGAGCAAGCAGGCGCACTGTCCTGCTGCATAATAAAACCAGATGTTAGAGCATACCTGGTCTTCAATGAGTCTGGGTAAGCGAGTTCAATGATGAGTTTGACATCTAACCTACTGAATGGGATTAATTGCAGTCTTTTCTTGCAGCCGCAACACACGCCGGCATATCTGATGCCGAAACCACGATTTGCTTTGCAAACTTGACCTTTCGATTACCAAGCGAATTTCGTGAAAATCGCGCTTTTTCCGTCAGATCAAGCGACCACTTCCTGCCTCTCTTCCGACATCTGATCTTCGTTACATAAACACGTTTGCAGATAGTCTTCAATGTGCTCAGGCTCCACTTTTCACTGGGTATTTTGCTATGATCACGCGATGTCTCAGTCTCTGTTCATGCAAAGTCCGAGTTCCCATTTGATCTTTTGCAGAAACTTTGCCCATGACGTTCATTGTTTGGGTTCACGAATTGAGACCTTAATCTATAAAATATCACCAAATACCAGCAGATTGCTTCATAAACAGCTTCTTTACAGCTCATAGTGAGGTCGTATGACATCATCATCAATGAGTGTGTGTTGTAATTTGCCAAACATCCTAATGAAATCACTTGTATTGGAGCATGATTCTCCGGATAATTGAAAAAACGAAATTTTAAGTTTGAACAGCTGTAACTTTTGCAAACATGAAAAGTTTCAAATGAAACTTTCAGGGATTGTTGTATATTCATTCCCCTTCAAATTGTGAAATTTTCGCAGAAAAACACCAATCGGCTGCGAAGATATCGCATTTTCCCCGGTGGTACGTTTTTTTTTGAGCCACCCTGTATATACTATATATAATATATATAATATATTTTATATATTATGTATATTACATATATATGTATATTACACATATATATATATACATTACTGAGCACATTTCGAAGCTGATTCGTTTCCGTTTTTTTTCAGTTGAGGCGGCTGAGAATGCGTTGACATGGTAGGTCTATAATAGGGGTGTGATGGATGAATAGTAAAATTGTCGCAGATATGCAACTTTTGCACTGATAGATCGTCTTTTTATTGTTACTTTGCAGATAATGTCGACTCGAGATGGTTTAGACATAGACCAGCTGTGATCAATCAATCGGTTCGATATGTGTTCGTTGCAAGAGTTCTGTTGGGGAATTGTTATCTGTGCAAAGAACCGATGAGAACCTTCAAAAGAACCCCTTGCATGCAAAGAGGATGCTACAGTGACGCCTGCAATCATCACACGCACGCTGGATCTTTCGATTCAATCGTACGACTCACAAATGGTGGAAATGAATTCCATGATGATGTTGAGAATGATTATGGTGCAGAATGTTACGATGGTCGAGGCATGGTGTTTAGACCTACAAAGATTTCCGTTGATTCAGGTGGTCGAGGTTTTTTAATCTACTCGCCCGAACAAAGCTATCCAGACTTCTTGATAGAATACAAAATAGCAGGTAAAGTTGATCCATGTATAAATAAGTTCTCATAAATTATCCCGTTATAACAAGACTTAATGGGGGACTTTTCCAGCTATAGCCACTGCAAAGACGAAAATGATATCAAAGTGAAACGACTCGAGAAACATGATGATTCCTTAGATAAAAATCGAAGTGTCAGGAAATTGACAAACGGAACAGTCTATCTGTCCTCATCAAGAGTAGATAGATTAAGACTATTCTGGGACATTTGACCTTAACCATGGTTCAACTTTTCAAAATCACCGATAACCATGCTTCAAAAATATATTAACCCATAACCATGCTTCAAAAATATATTGACCCATAACCATGGTTCAAAAAATATGCTGACTCATCAAAAAATATATTAACCCATGGTTATGCTTCAAAAATATATTGACCCATAACCATGGTTCAAAAAATATGCTGACTCATCAAAAAATATATCGACCCATAACCATGGTTCAAAAAATATACCGACTCATCAAAAAATTTGCCACCCCATAACCACCCCAGCACGCGCCTATGACTCATCATGTGGGGAATTTCCAGTAGTTTCGATGATGAGTCATAGGGTGGTAGGCTGGGAAATACTAATCATCACATGGCCACTAAGTTTTCATTATCTACCCACGAATTAAAAGACTCTGGGTATCCTAACCACTTCACGAGCGATTTCTTCCCACGTTTCCTAATAATCTTTTCTATTCTAAATATTTCCTGAGTAGACTTCTGTAGCTCCTCTTCATAAAAACTACCTTGTATTTCCTCACCATTAGAATCAGTAATCTTATAAGTTGGTGGAACCGTGTATTGAATCTGGGATACTGTAAATACCTCCTCAGTCCATCGGGGTGTGTATCCCTTCTCAAAAATGTTCTTCTTCTTAGTTATTCTGACTTTATCACCAATTGAAAACTTTGGTACAATAGGCTCTGAAATCTCTTTACCGTTTAAATTCATAAATACGGCCCTTTCATTCACTTTCACACTAGCCTTAACGGGTGTCATTTTAATGGAAGAATGCCTTGTATTATTATAATTGATTACCATTTCATCTAATATATCGATGTATCTTCTCGTTGAATTAGCGGTAAAGTACTTGAACATTTTATCTTTCATCGTTCTGTTCCATCTCTCGACGACGCAAGATTTTTCTTCATTCTCAGTAGAGTACAACTCAACCAAATTCTTTACGTCTTTGTTATAAAATTCTTTCCCTTTATCAACCCATAATTTAACAGGCTTCCTCCCACCCTTGAGTATCTTCACGAAACCGCTTGCTGTAGATTTCCCACTCTTATCATTCAATGGTACAATCCAACCGTACTTGGAAAACACATCTATAACGGTTAGCAGGTATTTTACACCATCATTATCTTTAGCAAACGACTGCATATCTACTAGATCAGCCGCCCATATCTCATCTATCCCATTAACAATCACCTTCCTCTTCCTAAAATGTCTAACCACCGGTTTATGTAACTCATCAGCTAATTGATCAGTCCATTTCACTTCAGAGCTTTTTTTAAACCTAACCCAAGACTCGCTTTAGTAGATAATATAGGTTTAACTATAGCCCTCTCCACTCGTTCTCGCAAGCTAGGATTAGAAATATTATTCAAATCATTTATCATAGCTAAATCCGCAATATTTCTAGAAGCTGTATCGGTGTGTTGATTGTAAGCTAGATCGTGGATATATGCTGCGTTATCTACTCGATTAATAGGCCTGCTCCAATCTTTAGGAGTCGCGTTCGGATTCAGTCTCTTGTCTAGCCTTGTACCTGGACCTGTAAAATGGTGGCCTGGCAAATGCATCTCACCGGGAAACTTAGCCCAAGGTAGCTTAATGTTACTAGTAGCTGCGTTCAACGAACTAACCAGATCTCCACCTTGCACAACGGTAGACGCCTTTACGAATTGAGTTTTTGTTTTTCCGCATACAACGCAAACGCCTCGAAGCATCGATCTCCCATTATTCGCTACGGCGTTCTGCACATCTCTCGTTTCAGTCTGTTTTTTACACTTTACGCAATACATCTCGCTTTTTTAATATATAAATAAAATGGAAATCAAAGATTTGAGTTGGGGATCTGCGCTATCGAAAAGATTTAATAATCCTTTGCTGCCCAAAAGTATACGGGGGCTGATAATCGGAAAGTCAGGCTGTGGCAAAACGACGCTTCTTCTGAATCTATTACTCAGGTCAGGCTGGTTGGACTATAATAACCTCCAGGTATTCGGTAAATCTCTGTTTCAACCTGAATATCGTATTATTAAAAAGGCCTTCGAAGAAAAATTACCAAAAGAATCGATCGTTGGATTATTCGAGCTTCAAGAGGAAATCATGAAACTAAACGCGCCGCCAGCCCTCGTTATGGAAGAAATGGCCAAAGAATCAAAAGCCAAATCCGATATAATTGCCAAGTTCTTTGAAAAAGCCGATGATGTGCCAGACCCGAGTGCCTTAAGTAGCGAAAAGAAGAATCTGATGATTTTTGATGATTTACAATTGGAAAAACAAAACAAATGTGAAATGTATTATATTCGGGGGAGGCATAGTAATGTGGACTGTTTTTACCTAGCACAGAATTATTTCAAACTACCGCGACAAACGATCAGAGAGAATGCAAACTTTATTTGCCTGTTCAAGCAGGACTCGAAAAACCTTAACCATATTTACAGCGACCATGTTAGTACAGACATGCATAAAGACGAATTTAGAAAACTATGCAAAACGGTGTGGAAACAACCGCACGGATTCCTTGTTATTGATCTAACTAGTAAAAATAATGATGGTAAATATCGCTGCGGTTTCGACCTATTTTATGAAATCGAAAATCCTCTGTAGTAAAAATTATTGTATAATAAAAATGGAATCATCGCTTCTCAAACAGATAGCTGATAATACGGAAAAGACGGCTCGTAACACAGAACCAAAAAAGTCATTTTACATTTTCCTAAGCGAAAAGAGCTCACGAATCAGAACAGATTTTAATCCGTCAATTGAACTGGACACAAATAAAAACTATGAAATGGCTCTTCTAAATCTCGAAACGTACTATTCTTTTCCAAATATCGACGCGACAAACAACAACTTCACATATTCACCAGATGATGACACAGACTGGATTACCATAAAAGTCCCTGAAGGATGCTATGAAATAACTGAAATCAACGAATGCATACAGAGAATAATGAAGAGGAGAGGGCATTACGATGAGATAAATTCAGAGTACTGTATCTCAATACAACCAAACACCAATACGTTGAAGTCTGTATTAAATATAGCACCAGGCTATCGGGTTAACTTTGACCTCAAGAATTCAATCGGATCAGTTCTAGGTTTTGAAAGATTACTCTATCGGAGCGGATATAACGAATCGCAGAACTTGGTAAATATAATGAGTATTAGCACTTTGCGAGTGACTAACGACATTATCGGGTCTTCGTACACCAACGGAACGACAGAAAACGTGATACATTCTTTTTTCCCAAACGTAGGGCCGGGTTACAAGATTTTCGAAGTGCCACACAATTTAATATATCTTCCCATTACGCTATCTTCGATTTGGTTCTAGGACAAAATGGTAGCGGACAAAATGGTAGGGACACAATGGTACGGACAAAATGGTACGGACAAAACGGTATGGATAAATTGAAGCTGGATGAGGGTATTTTATTGCTGGAATAGAGGGTGGGTGGCTTTTTGGGGGCTGAAATGCAGCTCTAGTGAAGAAAAAGACTTTGAGAAAAGGACGCCGTATTGGCGAAAAAAATACTTGAGAAATGGAAGCTGGATTTATGTCTTTCATTAATGTGTTTCATGATGTATCCAGCTTCCATTTCAGCCATAAGATTCCTTAAACCAACCTCAATTTGTAATGCATCTTTCATTAATCCAGTTTCTATTTCAGCTATGACAATACCTTGATCCAGCTTCTATATCTAAGGCGTTATTTTCATCAATCCAGCTTCCATTTCATATATAAAAATATCCATGCAGAGCCTTCATCCAGCTTCCATTTCACATGCGTCTTTTCATTTATCCAGCTGCTATTTCATATATAAAAATTCACTAATCCAGCTTTTATTTCATCCATACCATTTTGTCCGTACCATTTTGTCCGTACCATTTTGTCCGCTACCATTTTGTCCGGTCACCCTTCGATTTCAGTGATGACGACAGCGCTCACAGACCAAAATGGGAAACAGGTAAATCTTAGAGGAGAAGACTTGACGATTCGTTTTCACATCAGAGAAGTTTGAAAGTTTTTTTGTTAATTTATAAAATGAGTCATTACACGTGCGTAAAAGTTAATATTTCAGAAGCACAACAAGACAAAATTAAAAAATCTCTTCAAGCGGGAACTGGTGTGAGTATCAAACTAAGCCATAGCGATATAAACGGAGAGCATGCTTTGGCTTTCACGCGGGCACAGGTTAATAAATTAGCCAAAGCGTATGAAAAAGGAACAGGAGTGATCATCAAAATGAGTAAAACGCAATTGGAGAACAATAAGAAAGTCCAAGGGGGATTTATAGGCGCCTTACTTCCGTTTCTAGCAACAGCGGGTAAATTCCTTGTGTCCACATTACTACCTAGTTTAGCTACGGGGGCTATGGCTGGCTTAGGTTCCGCGGCCACGTCGAAGATTGTCGATAAAATCAGCGGATCTGGTGTAAAGTACCTGAAGAAAATATATGCGAAGAAAGGCGATATGACGTGTAAGATAAAATCAGTCGGGTCTGGTTTGTACTTATCCCCATGGGCAAAAGGCGCCTCGATAACAGGATCCGGGTTGTTTTTGAAAACGGGGTCGGGATATGTGCCTATAGGTGAAGGACTTTTGTTAGGCCCTAATTCTCCGCTTAAAAATATTCCGATACTCGGTATGATATTTTAAACGCGGGAGATTACGTTATGTAAATTATCTGTTATAAAAAAAATATCGTGTAAATAAAACGAATGGAATACGACGGCATCAA
Source organism: Lumbricus terrestris (assembly GCA_949752735.1). Taxonomy (NCBI): domain Eukaryota; kingdom Metazoa; phylum Annelida; class Clitellata; order Crassiclitellata; family Lumbricidae; genus Lumbricus; species Lumbricus terrestris. The sequence continues at coordinate 9,092,460 of OX457043.1, read as the reverse complement.
AATAACACAATCACTCTATCCGAAGCTGCCATCAGCACCGGAAGGAGAAATACATATCGTCAAAGGGTCCGCGCAAACGTATCGCCTTCAAAAGATCGGCGAAATTAAGAAGGAAATCGAGCAAGTACGAGACAAAAGAGCGGCTTTGAGTAAAAAGTACCATAGAAGTGTAAGCGTAATCGGTGCAGTAGGTGGCGTCCTCTCAGCGGTCACGATGGGGCTTGGAATTTCAGGAATCGGAGTATTATCCACTATAATCGCAGCACCCATTGCTATGGCTTTGGAAGGAGCGGCATTAGGTGTAGGGTTGCTAAGTATAATCGGTATCTACATCAGTAAAAAGCTTGCGTTGAAGGCAGAGAAGCATGAAAAGATCAAAACGCTAGCCGACGCGAAACTCAACACGATCAGCGACCATATTTCAAAAGCTCTCATGGATGATAACATTTCAGACCAGGAATATTCGTTGATTCTGAGCGAGATTGAAAAATTCAACGGCATGAAAGAAGAAATTAGGAGTAATATTAAAGTTGCGATAGACGCTATGGATGAGGTGACGAAACAATCACTCATCGATCGTGGAAAAGATGAAGCCCGGCAGTACTTTCAATCTATGTTTGAGAAAAAAAAAGACTAACGCAAACATACGTGAAAACATGTAGACGTATGTTGTTACGTCTGGAAATACGTCTAACATTCGCAAACATACGTGAAAACATGTAGACGTATGTTGTTACGTTGGGAAATACGTCTAACATATGTTTTGAATCATGTCAAAAAATACGTCTGAAAATATTATATTTTTTTACTTACTAAAATGCCGGGTATAATAATCACAGACGACGTGAAAAGAGACGATTACCAAAAAGATTATCAGAAAATCGTGGAAAGAATAATCCTCGACTATATAGACAAAACACTAACTATAGAGGCAATCAACACGATCAACGAGTATATTTTAAAAGCTCTCATAGACGATAACATTTCAGATGAGAAATATTCGTTGGATGAGGGTCCGATAGATATTAAAATAGAGGTGGATATACTGGGAAAAAAGATGCAATGGGGGCTATGTCTTAAGAAATTTCATAAAGAATCAACAGCACCAATTTTCGGAAGACCCATGTTCTAGAAACAATAACGACTAACGCAAACACATATGAAAACATGTAGACGTATGTTGTTACGTCGGGAAATACGTCCAACTTATGTTTTTTTCACACGTCCAAAAATACGTCTGAAAACATTATATTCCTAATTTTAAAATGTCGTTTTATAAAATAACCGACCCTGCGAAAAGAGACCTTATCGTTGCTGAATATCTGAAAACAAGGCAGAATATTCGACAAAAAAATTTATCGGAGAGATTGGGGGAGTCGGGACTACAACAAGATTTAACCAAGTTCTTCAAACCTATCGTCGATTCACAATCCGCAATTTCCAAAGAGCAAAATGTCTTATTGTCCGCGATCAAACAAAATTCGGTAGCTACTTCAAATGCGCTACAAGCACTTCCTTCGTTACAGGGTCTTCAATTTCCTCAGTATCCCTCGATAGAGGCGAATAGCTCCGATCCGACTGAGGATATCAGAACCCTGTATTTGGGAGATCTGGCAACTAAGTACCTTCGTCAATACGCCTCCGATAAAAAAATCGCCGACACGACGTTTGGAATAAAAGAAAAAAATGGGCAATTCTATATCGGTGACACTCCGATTTCGATTCAAGGAGATGACGTGACGGTTGTAAATAAGACTTACACAGGAACACCGGGACTTTGGGAGTTGTTGACGATGAAAGAGCCGGACGTCGCGATATACGATGATAATGACAAGACCGATTACGCTGAAATTCTGTACGCGACGAATGCTATAGCACAGGAAAAAAATCCTAACAGACCTAGATCATCTGTGGGTCTCAAATGGAAAATTGTCGCACCGATATGGGAAAATAGGCCCCGCAGTACAGTAGGTAAAGGTGTCGACGTAATCGTCATCTCCGAAGACCCAAATGTATTAGCGAAACGGCTAGATTTATTAGTTAACAGCTTCATCGCAGGTAACGACGGAGTAAGAAACGAGCTCGTATCGATATGCGACGCGCTACTTCGACAAGGAGTGATGAACGAGGATACTTACAAAAATTTAATGTCGATATTATAAAATGATGATCAATAATAGAATGAGTTACAGGAGGCGATACGTTATCGGTGGATCTGGTATAGTTGATGCTATTTCAGGATTTTTCAAAAGACTAGTCACATCGAATGCCGCCAACCAGCTAGCAGCGAGAGCTCTTAGTGCTAGCAAAGACGTGGCGATAGAAATTGGGAAAAAGGCTATCGATGTTGGGAAAACCACCGCAATCGACGCGGGTAAACGATTAGTGCAGAAAGCAGCGGTAAAACTGTTGGATGCTCCAAAGAAACAGGTTACGCAGGAAACTCGAGATATTCTTGCTCGATATAGTAGCATCGGAGCGAATCCGGAGAGCGCTAATATCAATAATCTGATGATGGGGAATGGCATATTGATCCAAGATTTAGTGCGTAAGCGAAACGGTGCGGGAATGAAGGTCGTGTAAAAAAAAAAATATTATTCTACAATAAAATGATGTCTGATATTCTAAGATTAACCGATGAACCTCTGATTGATGTGTCTATCGAGAGCTACGAAATAATGGCAACAGTATAACCCGATATCGGGATCGCAAATAAACACCCCGTCGAATATTACAATTACCATCGAAAGTCAAAGTATTTACTGCCATCCAGCGGAATCTTATCTATTATTCGAGGGTAGATTGACGAAGGCGGACAACCCCAACACCGCGTACGCTAATGACGATGCTGTAACCCTTACGAATAATGGACTTATGCATCTATTCCAACAAATTTCGTACAAAATGTCGAACCAAGAAATTGAAACGATATCTAACCCAGGCCAGGCAACGACGATGTTCGGTTTACTCAAATACCCAAATGATTTTCAACTGGCACAAGGGTTAAATCAGCTGTGGTACAAGGACAGTGGCAGGACGGCTGTTATCGCGGATAACCAAGGTTTCAGCATTCGACAGTCATATCTAATTCAAAAACCGGGGGTAAAAGGCACGTTTAGCTTTATCGTTCCGTTGAAACATATTTTTGGATTTTGCGAAGATTACAACAAGGTTGTTTATGGTGTGAGACATGAGCTAATTCTTGGTCGTAAAGCCGACGATGACGCAATTTTTAGACACGCTGATGCGGATGCTGGGAAAGTCGTACTTGATAAAATCTCGTGGTTTATGCCTCATGTTATACCATCTCTTATGGAGGACCACCAATTGAACAAAACGATCGCATCGAAAGCAACGTTCCTAGTTGGATTCAGGGCTCGTCAATGCGATGTTACAGTCGTCCATCCGTCGACTAGTTTTGAATGGAAACTTGGCGTCAAGTCATCTCCTGAACAACCTAGGTACGTCATAATTGGATTTCAAACCAATCGAGATGGCAACCAGGAACGTAACCCATCGATTTTCGATCATTGCAATCTGACTAACATGTACGTGATAATGAATACAACCCGATACCCAGCCTGCGACTACTACCTATCATTCCCGAATCAGCAATTCTCGCGAGCGTACAGAGCAGCGGCTACGTTTAGCGAAAAATTCTACGGAATGGACGAAAAGTTAACGCAAAGCAATATCACACCGGTAGATTTCAAAGAGCTGTACCCGATTATGGTGTTTGATTTGAGCAGGCAACCCGAGCGTCTGAAGTCCTCGGTAGTCGATATCCAGATCAGAGGTACTTTTAGTGTGGCGCCTCCTGTTGGGACGAAAGCGTACGCGGTGGTGATTTATGACAAGTTATTCAATTTTCAATCGGATGGTGACAAAATAAGTAGTATCTACTAAATTGTGTAAATTCAAAACTAAATGTGGTTTCGAATTTTAAGGTCGTAAGTACGCCGCTGAAAAATCCCTGCCTAATATGACTACAGAGGCGTTCGCTTCAGCAAATATCTCGAGGTAGTCGGTATTTGTTAAGTAAACTACGGTATTGCCCGTTGCGTTAATATACAATCCAACAACGCCTCCGCCACCAGCAATCTGCATGTACAATGTTCCATTTTTGTATAGGAAAACGTTACCGTAATTTTTTGTAATATCATCCTGAAATTCAACATAAGCGGAAACGATGTAATATCCAGCTTTCTGGGGGAAGAAACGGCTCGAACTGGTGATGAAACAATTATCAGTATCAAATCTTGTTGTATTAAATAATACTTTTGTGTGAATTATACCAGGAATACCTTGAAATTTAGGATCGGAATTGTAAGTACTAAACGCTGGGCCAAATGCAGTCGAATGTATGTAATTCTTTGTAGCCGCGTCTTGAAGATCGGAAGGATCTGCCACATTAATCAGCTTCTTGGAACCCAAGTCGATATTTTCCACCGCTGCGTTCGCTCCATCTCGTCTTAGAAAAGTATTGTTGATTTGAGGATATGTGACACCACCCGCTTCTACCCGCGATGCCGATCCACCATCCATTTGTCCAAAAATGTTAACAGGCATTTTATTATACGATGATATTTTTACTAGTCAATACAAACTATCGATATTTCCCATCGATTTGGTAGAATTTAGGGGCGTAAGTACGCAGCTGAAAAGTCAAAGGCCTCAATGTTTGCGTCTACGTTTGTCATAGCAATTACCTCGAGGTAGTCGGTGTTATTTAATCGAACTAGACAAGTACCCGATACATTATTATTCGCTCCAGCCGTACCTCCACCACCGTAATCACCTCCACCACCAGGCATCCTCATGTAGAACATCCCATTTTTGAATAAGGAAACAGCACCGGCAGTTCTTGCATTATCGGCGCGAAATTCCACAAACACCGAAACCATATAAAATCCGGCTTTCTGAGGAAAGAATCGTTTCGAATTGATGAAACAATTATCCGGATCGAATCTTTCTCTCGAGAAATTTAGTGTCGTGATGGCGTTAGCGGAGATAGCCTGGGCACTGGAGCCGTAAGCACTAAACGCCGGGCCAAAGTTGGTCTTTGTGAGTCTAGATACTACCGAAGCAATTTGTTCGTCGACATATTTTTTATTAGTCAAATGATTATCGTTGGATGGAATGTTGGGGTGATTCGTTATCAAATCCACACCTTGTCCGTAACTTAGAGCCTCATCCATTCCACAATCCTCATTATTCGTTATAGGTAGACCTATGATGCAGTAGCCATTCATATTTAGTTCTCCAGTTGCCGGATTTGTTCCATCTCGTCTTAGAAAAGTATTGCCGGCTGTGGAAAATGTGGTACCACCCGCTGCTACCTGTGGTGTTGATTTAACACCCATTCTTCCAAATATATCGATAGGCATTTTATATAATTAAGATTATTTTTTTTCAGTCGCTATGGTCGTAAAAATGCGATGGAAAAGTCTCTCGCCATTATGTTTGTTTTGATGGTCGAATAAACACCTATCTCGAGATAATCGGTTTCGGTTAGAAAAACTAAGGTACTACCTGTTGCCACCAAATCCCCTCCACCCGAAATTTGCATGTACACCCCGTCATTTTTATACAGGTAGAAGAAACTACCGGCAATAATACCGGGGTCTCGGTTAACAAAATCTACATACATCGAAACGATATAACAACCGGCTTTACCAGGGGTGAAACGAGTCAGCCTCGTACTGTTGACACCACCTCTTTTGAATCTTACTATATCGAAAGAAACTCTTGTGAAAGTACTAGCGTCTATGCTTTGCGTAGCTGAAGAGTAAGCGCTAATCGTGGGCCCTATTGCATCGATGTATTTCGTTATTAAATCCATAACCTGTCCTCGACTTAGAGCCTCATCCATTCCCGCTTCCGAAGTATTCGTTGTAGGTAGACCTTTTATCACGCGGCCATTCATATCTAGATCTCCTGTAACAGGGTTCACCCCATTTCGTCTTATAAAAGTATTGTCGGCTTGGGATGATGTGATGCCGCCTGATATTACTCGTGGCGCTGATTCGCTAACCATTTGTCCAAATATGTTTACAGGCATTTTATTAGTATAAATTATTTATAACGTCTTGAAATTTACAACCGTCTGACACAGTCTTTTTTAGGACGTATAGGCATAGATGACCGCAAAAGACTTCGCCATCGGGTTGAACACGTTCGCTGTTGTAGTAGACGGGGCTGCGTAAATACTTTAACAATTCGGTAGGAGGAGGTAGGCCGTAGCTGTCAAAATATATTTTATCCTTGCCATTCTTTAAAAAACAGCACCAATGGGTCCCTCTTCCTTGCGAGTCGTCCAAGTTTAGTATCCCGCACTCATTTCGGTTAGGTTTCTTCGGTAGTTCATCTCGTAAGAAGACACCTCTGAAGTTTTTAATGTTTAGTTTCTTCGCGGCATCAATCAGCTGTATGTTTGATAGAGGGACATTTGGTAATACGACGCCTTCAACGTTTATTTCTTTGTTTGTTTCAAAGCTCATTTTTATTTGTTTCTTCTAAATATTTTATAAAATCATACGCTTTTTCCACCCGATCTATTTTGTTCGCTTTTTGCATATTTTTTCCCAATAGTACCGGGCGTATATTCAACCAATTCACAGCTTTATCAAGTTCTTTTTCATCGAACGATGATATTGGTGAAACAAAATCGAGATGCCAAACCGAACCGTTATTGCCCATATTCATACCCTCTTCAAACTGGAACTCGATCCATTTCGTAAATGTTTTAAGGCCGATACCGAGTTTACTTTTGAGACATTCTGGGATTTCCATTTCACATTTTAGGTCTGTCATTTTATCACGCCGTTGGGCTAGATAATATTTATGTCTACAATTTTTGCAAACATTAGCATATCCGTCTTTTTGGAATCGATTTTTATCGTATTCAGATATGTTCTTCTCTATTTTACAGCCGCTGCAAACTTTTCTTTCCTTTGTTTCTCTGTTCTCTAGCATTGCATATTTATGTGCACGTTCCTTTGCTTTGGTATTATGACACGTTTTACAGCTCGTATAAATTCCGTTCCTTTTTGTTTTATCTTTATGAAATTCGTTAAAACTTTTTTCAATCTTACAGCAGCAGCAAACTTTTTTGTTTTTTGTTTCCCTCACTTCAAGCTCCGAGTATTTTTGTCTAAGTTCCTTCGTTTTGATAATGACACACTTTTTACAAGAAGCGAAATAGCCGCTCTTATTACGTTTGTTTTTGTAAAATTCAGCTAAGCTTTTTTCCATTTTGCATCTGGTGCATACAATTGAGTCTGTCATTTTATATTAGGATATTTTTTTCTTAAGTAGATTTCAATAAATAGTGTCCATATGCTAAAGTGTGAATGCCATCCTTCATTATGACTCTTTTATCGTCGTCAGCTGATAGCGCCACTTTATTTACCTCTTCTGTATAGATATCGTGAAGATGGGATCGTATAACGTTCATCCTTCTCGATTGTTCCTTCCTCGTAAACAGACATTCTTTGTAATCTTCATGGCTTATGGATTTCTTGACAACGTTTTTCTTAACGCCCTTGCATTTTTTATGGTCTATGTCTGCTATTTTGTAACTGTACAACTTGGATCTCAGCCCCACGAATTCTTCGATTTGTTTTCCCGAGGCTTCATCCTTGAACAAACCGATCACTTTCTTGTTCACTCCGGTTTCAATTCCGGATGGGTGGTCTTTTGGATAGTCCGACGTATCAAACATGCGTTGAACATCAGGGGCTATATCAGCGTAAAAATCATCGGTTCTAATTTCGTACGCCAAAGAATCCGTATCGGTGAATAACAGTTTAGCTCTATCACCATACTTGGTCTTGATGTAATTATAATGAAAAGAATACATCAAAGTTTTACTCAAGTCTAGGATACACATACCGAGATATATCGGCTTGTTATAGATCAACGAAGTCTTCTTCGTGTGAACTGCGATTAAATTTTCGTCAAAAATAGTCCGACTGCCGTAACTCGTTTTAGCCGCTAGTTTTATGGCTTGCTTCTCGCTTGAAACCAGCTTAATATCTACGCGAGACTCTATATTTTCGCAAGTTTTACCAAACACACTGTTGTTCATAAGTTTGAAAAAGTCTTTCTCGAAATCGTTTTTGGCTTTGGTTCTCAGGTTAGTATTTAGGTCGATATATTTTTTCAACCAGGTGCTTTCTTCAAATTTAATTCCGCGATGAATTTTGGTAATCTTCAAACCTAGGCTTTCATACTGCTTCAAATTTTCATAATGGGTTATGTACTTTACTTTGTCATTCAGGTTTGGGATGAGTTTAGGAACCGTTGAAGTTTCGGGTATGATATTCTCAGGAGCAAGAGGGTAGTCGTTGTGAAGATCGTGTAAATCTTTCGAATATTCCAAGTCCACCTCCAATATACACGGTATCGATCTCCATGCGTTTAGCTCATCATCAGTCATCCACTTGAACCCGTGAGTTGGTAGTTTTTTACACATTGCCCAACCATACAAGTTGTTAGCATCCAAATAGGTTATAAATGATGAAGGTTTGCTATCATCAAACGTTTGCATGTACTTGTTATTAGCCTGTCCAAAACGGTGTGAAATTGTGCTAACACCACCTCTTATCCCATGCTTGACCATTAGTATCATATCGTAATCGCTTAGTAATTCTAACTTTACTCCAGTCAACTTTAATGAGGCATCCCAAGCAAGACCTGGAGAAGTGTAATACCAGGCGGGATCTAGGTTGTAGTTCTTCATACAAACGTCTCTAAAATTCTCAAAGACATCGGCTAGTAGGAGAACATCCGAAAGATTGTACAAGTATATTCTCTGAATGTTTTGAAACCGAATTCTTTCCATACCACCTGTGCGTGGTTGTAGTCTTCATCACTGATGCCCGAATCGTTTAGTTTTGAATAGAATGCTGACTTCGGTGGTAGTTTTGTTTCATTCAATTGATCGATGGAACTAACGTGGTCGTATGGATAAACCCCTTTTCTAAGCAAGAGATCGAGTCGATTACCTGTGTAGTACTTGCTTACATTTTTACACTGGTCTTTGCTTAGATTCTTCGATAAGGCGTCGAGACCCGCTGGCATGAATCTAAAACTATCGATGAAACGTAATTCACGCTTGACCTTTTTCTCTTTCCCTTCTTTGTTAATAAACTTATCGACTACGATCTCTCTGCTAAATGAGATATACTTTTCTTCGTTGCAGGGGATGCATTTAATCTGTTCATTATTACCACCTCGTAATTTCTTCACGAATAGATGGCTATCGTAGCCGGTTAGATTATGGAATACTACTGGGAAAAACTTGGGGACTCTATACTTTAGATTACAAATCTTATGAGCAGCGCCTCTGAATTTACCAGTAAGATGGCAGTGGTCTCTTACTCGTATGTCATTATCATCATCACCATCAGAGAACTCACCCCCGCAGATATGGCAGTTAGTAGCTTCTTCGTAACATTTCTGCTCAGTTTTACCGAATATCATTTTCTCTGGAAATTTAAATCGATTATAAATATCTTTTACTTTCTCAACAAGACTATCAATAAATATCTGCGCTACATCATCGTCTTCGCTCTTCGCTGTGAACGTTACAGGAGCTTGCGAATATAGGTCATCATCGAAACATTTTATGTGGTAACAAAACGAGCTAGGAGTATGTTTCTGGTATTTATTGGTGTAAGACGTGCTGGGATCGGGTTGGCATGTATCGATCGGTTTAATGAAGGATTCGAAATCCGCATAGATAATAAAAGGTACTCTCATTTTTCGATAATAATTTTTAAAACTCAACATAGTTCCTGGGCTTGGGAGTTCTATTCGTTGAGCGTCATGTTGCGAACAGTACTCGATGTGTTTTTCAAGCGAGTCTTTCGTTCTGTAACCGATTAAACATCTTCTACAATAGTGCATCGAATTTACAGATTTTTCTGTTCGTGCCACCATCAATCTATTAAAGTTCTTGATCCAACAGTAATGCTTCTTTTCATCGTTGGAAATAAGCAGTAGATCTACGCAGGTATCACTTTCATGCTTCGATATGTATAATGGGTATACGCTCTTTTCAAAGCCGAATACGCTAACGCTAATGTTATTACAGCGCTCAAACTTATTTATAATATTAGCATCAGCAGCAACTGGGAACACGATACCGCTCCAATCGAGTTTCTTAGATTGTTCTACCAGGTCTTTAGTGATTCTTTCAGGGTGTTCATCAACTGGATTCAACGCTCTAGTAATACACCATTTGAAACATTCGTCGTCATCATTTTTCGGATTAATAATAGCCTTTTTATTAGCTAAATACTCGGGAAGCTGAATATATGAACTACCTTTCAATGGCTTGTATACCACTGTATCGATATCTAATTTCAAAACGGCCTTGAATCGCCAATTGCTACCCCGCATCTGATAACTCGCCATGCTCTCCTTAATTTTATCCACTGCGTTGGTATATATTTCCTTCACATCGGTTGCTTCTAAAATAATATCAGTCTTTGATTTGAAATTAGGCTCAGCCGTTGTTATTTCACCGGATTTTATGTCAACTTTCTCCATTACACACATGAGATTGAGTTGAACTTTTACCCCTCGATTTTTCGCTAACAGCCTAACTACCTGCGATCTTACAGCCTTGAGAAAAGATTCAACGTCGACCCTATTGTTGCCCTCGATCGTGTATCTTTTTGTAAACCCTTTGATAGCCGTCGCAGTCTCTCGAAGTTTGAACCTATGAATGGGTGGTTTTATTCTTTCGGGTAACTGACTAATCTCACTAGTCAACCAATCCGAAAAAGTAGCTTTATTTTTCCCCACAAATTTCCAAATAGTAGACAAGAATGTCGTAAGTTCCTCTTTTCCTAATCTTGAGTATCCTCGTGTTCCTCTCTGTTTCGCAATTTCTCGCAATTCTCGTACAGTACCCGGAGTACGCGTTGGAGTCTTGATGTCTGGTGCCCGAGCGCCTAGTCGATCTCCATGCTCTATGAACGCGATAAGTTTCGCTTTTGGTAGTCTCGAGTATCCTTTTTGTCCTCTTTGTTTTGGAATTTGTCGCAATTCTTTCAGAGTATACGCTGTGTAGTCCATTTTATATTGGGATTTCTTGTCTTTAAGTCGAGATGCATATTCCATTTCTCAGTTATTTTATATACACAAGAGAAAAAAAATATTTTGATCGTATGACTCATCATCGAAACTACTGGAAATTCCCCGCATGATGAGTCATTGGCGCGTGCTGGGGTGGTTATGGGGTGGCAAATTTTTTGATGAGTCGGTATATTTTTTGAACCATGGTTATGGGTCGATATATTTTTTGATGAGTCAGCATATTTTTTGAACCATGGTTATGGGTCAATATATTTTTGAAGCATAACCATGGGTTAATATATTTTTTGATGAGTCAGCATATTTTTTGAACCATGGTTATGGGTCAATATATTTTTGAAGCATGGTTATGGGTTAATATATTTTTGAAGCATGGTTATCGGTGATTTTGAAAAGTTGAACCATGGTTAAGGTCAAATGTCCCAGAATAGTCTTAATCTATCTACTATCAAGCCCTCCCAAACTTTGATCAAACAAGCACATTCAAGGAATTAGACCTACGTAGCCGTATATGTGATCAAGGAAGCCACCAACAACCTAGAGTCCCAGACCCTCATGATCATCATCACTCGCGTCTGTTAATTTGATCTTCAAAACTCCTACTCACTATAGATAAAACCGAGTTTCAGGTAGGACCTATATATAGGCCCCATTAAAATATGTACCGTAATTGATTTAAGTTCTCATAAATTATCCTGTTATAACGAGACTTAATGGGGGACTCTCATTTTTCTTGCAGGTTTTTGATCCGGAATTGGCAAATCCTGAGGTCCTGGACACGACTGTGCCGGGTCAGATCTTTGCAGAATATGGCCTGCCGTCTACTGTCACGCAAGGACCTGCAGATGTTACTGGATAAGGAGAGACATTTGAGCGCCGACAATTTGTCCAGTGTTCTTACATCTATAGTAGACCGACAACTAATAATAATAATAATAATAATAATAATATAATATCTTTTCTTTAATTAAACGCCTGCAAGACGCACTGCGCTTTACATTTACGAGTTATGCAGTAATCTTAATTAAACTTAACTACTAACTGAACAGACAGCTTTGTAATTACGTGATCATAGGGCCTATAGGCTATATGTATATATATATTATATATATTATATATTATGTATAATATTATAAAATATAATTATTCATTTAGTAAAGTCCGAGACTCCGAGTAACAACTAGGCCTAACAAACAAATCGAAATCAGTGAAAATCATCGACTAAGCGTGTTGAGGAAAGAGCATCATCGTACATGTCGCAGACAATGACTATCAACTTCAATTTTTAACTTCTTTATTTCAGATAAATTGCTTTACGTAACCGATTGAATGGTTAAAGCCTGCGTTTTAATTACGACTTGCCATCGCCAACTAACTGCACTGTTTCGAGAATTTATCAGTTGAGGATGAGCTTCAAACGCAGAACGAAGTATGGCAAACTCAGCCACGACAAAATTAGTAGTGCCTACATTCGGAAGATTTATGACAGTAGGCCTATATAATTATAGGTTGATTAAATTCGCCAGCGATTGACATGGAAAATATAATATATTGAAAATGTTATCTGAGCAACACTTGAAAGTTTAAGAGTAAGTTTAGCAGTTAGTCTCTTGTCCCTATTAGCTATGCGCAAACCATTCAACTTTCCGAAATAGGTTAGGCTACTACTTTCACTGAATTTAAATAAATATCGAAATATCTTCGAAATGCATTTAATTCGTAAAATGGTTCATCTGCTGTTGACTGTACTGCCGTGCTTAGCAAAAAGGCCGTATCTGCAAAAAGTTCATTTCGAGATAAATGGAAAAAACTAAAATTGAAAATGCCGCGACTTACTTAAAAAGCTACAGTTCTCGTTTTCTCAGATATGAAACGTCTTTTTATTTCAAAATTTTTGTCATTTTTATTTTTTATATTTTTTTATTTTAAATGTGATAAAATGTGATAAAATGCAGATACTGCCTTTTAACTATAGACAGGCTAGGAACCTTGTGATCGCAATGCTTAGTAAGAAAAGCGTATCTGCAGTAATATGAAGGGCAAATCTTCGTCAGCGACAATTCGACCCAAGAAGTAATATTTTCTCAAAATTTCCGTGGCGGAAGATATTCCTGGAATTTCGTGCACGTGTCAACCTTGGCGCATGCGCATTGTAACAATTTATTACTTCCTATTAATTGGCGCTGTGAAGGTCCTGTTGGGTCGGTTTAGGCGTCGTAGAAATTGGTTAGGGTCTGGTTAGGTGCTGTAAGGACCGATTACTTTCAGGACTACAGTTACTTTCGTCACTAGAACAATTTAAAAAGTCTTCCGCCGCAGAAGTAATTTCTCCATGCGTTGTGTGGCGGAACATTCCGCTGCCGAAACACCATGCAAGTAGGTTTGGCGTCGATAAAGTAGGTTAAGTGCTGTAAGGACCGATTTGCTTCAGGACTATGGCAAGTTTCGATACTACTAGAACATGTTAAGAAGCCTTCCGCCGCAGAAGTAATTTCTACATGCGTTGTGTGGCGAAGCCTTCCGCCGTAGAAACGCCATGCAAGAAGTTTAGGCGTCTTTTAAGTAGGTTAAGGTAGGCCTATGGTCAGATATTTTCAGGGCTAGGGTTAGTGCCGTCACTAGAACATGCTAAAGTCTTCCGCCGCAGAAGTAATTTCTTCGTACGTTGTGTGGCGGAACATTCTGCTGCAGAACACCATGCAAGTAGGTTAGGCGTCGTTAAAGTAGGTTAAGTGCTGTAGGGACCGATTTGCTTCAGGACTATGGCAAGTTTCGTCACTAGAACGTGCTAAGAAGCCTTCCGCCGCAGAAGTAATTTCTACATGCGTTGTGTGACGTAGCATTCCGCCGTGGAAACGCTTTGCAAGAAGGTTAGGCGTCGTTTAAGGTATGGTTAGATAGCTTAAGGGCTAGGGTTAGTGCCGTCACTAGAACATGCTAAAACCTTCAGCCGCAGAAGTAATTTCTTCGTACGTTGTGTGGCAGAACATTTCGCTGCAGAAATACTATGCAAGAAGAAATGAACTTTTCAAAGTCATTTCTATAGACACTGAAAGGGGAAGAGTCGGTCATATGTGCCTAACTGATTCTATACAAATGATTTGCACACCAATTCAAATTTCCCTCTCTTTGTACAGCCTCTTTTTTGTAATTGCCGTTTCCCCCATACTTTTGGGGCAGATTTATACTGGTAGAAACCGCATAGGCTTACCTGTGCATAATCTGAATATTAATAATTATTTGTTTGTCATTCTGTCAAGCAATTTTTATTGCTGTTTTATTTGTCATCTTGTTAAATACCCTTGGTTATTAGTATTCTGTGGATTTCGTTATCTTTAAAACTGTAACAAGAATATAGCCAGATTTCAGTCATTCTATCACAGAATTAGGCAAACCATGTTTAGTTAACAGCAACATGTGTCAGTCTTATTTAGTCACAAACACCAAAAATTAGATAACATTCACATGAGCAATCATGGGCAATTGGGCATCATTGTACCGCAATTGTCCATTTGTAAAGCACTTCTCTCGGTAAGAGCTGTCACAGGAGTCATGAGTTACCAGCAGCAACTTATCTGTTTCAATAGTCAAAATATCATTAAATAAAATCTACCATAACTGGTTTACAATGAAAAATGTCTATTTTGCCTATGCATGATGAGTCATGAGTTACCAACTGTAACATATTATCTGTTTTATTCAGTTAAAGCTTAATTTAGTCAAAATAACACCAAATCAAACAAACTTTGTATGCGAACTCTGTAGGTAAACACTGTCTACAATGAACAAAGCATGGGCATAATTGTATTGTATTTGCCCACTTGTAAAGCTAGAATGATCTGGACAGCGTTATAGTGTTATGTAACAGTCATAATTCAATTAGTGAAAACCAATTAAGAATTGTGTTAATTTCACATTTTGTTTATAAATCCTGCAAATGTTATTTTGTAACGAAAGCGACCTCTGCAAAGAACAGCGCCAAGTTTTAACTTTGGATTTTTATTTAGTAAACTTGACGGGTTGATGTCGTAGAGCCTTGAAAACTGTGAACTTGGGTCGCTCTTCGTCCATCTTTGTACTTGTAGCCTTGTACCGACATGGTGTAACATTGGGGGTTGATGATGTTGTTGCGCCTTGAAAACAGGAAACTTGGGACGGTTTTCGTCCACCTTTGTACTTGTAGCGACATGGTGTAACATTGCGGATTGAGGTAGTCATAGCACCTTGAAAACTGGGAACTTGGGTGTGTCTTCGTCCACCATGTACTTGTGGGAACATAGTTACATAGCGAGAATCTTCTCCAACCTGCTCGAGTGCAGTGGTAACTCAGTCATTTCTAAAAAAGGTAAACATGCATTTTAGAAGCGTAGATTATTCGCTCATTACAGCATTATTATTTTCAATCAATCCAATTTGCTTTGACAAAAATCCTTCTAATCGAGCCAGCTTTTTAAGGACATAATTCGCTTCATCAATACCGGTTCCCTTTAGGCAGCAATAATTTTAAATCAACATCACTTCTATTTAATTAAAAGTCATTGTTCCTCAATCCAGCTTCGATTTCAAAACTCTTCGCTAATCCGACTGTAGGACCTACTCGACCAACGCTGAAATCCCCATGCAATGGCAAATAATTTAGGACGCTAAAATACAGGTTTACCATAAAAATACACAGCCAATATATACTGCAGAATGCATGTAACATGATTTATTGCTTGGCGCAGACATACAATTAACATGCAAAAAAGTAAAGCAAGCTGAAAATCGGTTTTCCTTGTGATCAGCGGCGTTCAACAAGATTATCATGGGCGGCGTAACAAACTTGTAATATATTAATAAAAACTATAAATATCACTAAAGTGATTGAATGAATAAATAGATTGATGGATTGGTTAATTAATTAATTAATAATTTAGGTATTAACTGACCTCTTTGTAGATTTTCGGATAAATATGTCCAACGATCCGACAATGTTTGCTGAGAGCCCGAGATATCGGAAGTGCTTAATGCGCATGCGCGATGCAGATACGGTAAAAGATCTCGAAGGTTTGCTTAGCAAGAAGGCCGTATCTGCACGGTCGTGCAGTTACGGCCTTTTTACTAAGCATACCTGGCCTCTGCTGCAGTTACGGTGAATTTAATTTGGCTATATCTCAGCCACGGTTGCAGATACGGCTTTCTTAATTTGTACCAAGGTGTAGCATTGGTATACAGTGCCAACTGAGGTCCTAACTCAAAATGTGAAAAAATGTCAGTTACGGCCTTTTTGCTAAGCACGGCAGTGTAGGCTAATGCAGTAATTTAGACAGATCTTCTCGAAATGCATTTCGCACAACAATTCACCAATAGAGATTGTAATAAATCTGGATTCATTCAAAAAACTATAGTGATCTATTCTCAACTTCTCACATGCGCACATCATAAGTCTTGTGGTGTCAATTGCACGTATACGAGTCTTTACCGCCATTGATTGCGCGCTGCTTCAGTGTGTTCATTCTCAAAAATGTCTAAGATGTATGAAATACGTATAGTCAGTCCTTGACAGAAAATGGTAGGTCTACACTATGAGTTGCATGTCTATTCTTTAAAGCCGAGCGATTGAAGTAAAGCTAGATAAATGAATTACTAAATGAAGGAAATCAATATCCAAAACGCTTTCATATTAAACACACGATGATCAATAATACCGCGTTGCAATAGGAATGTTGTATGGTACCGTGATGCCAGCGGTTACATTAGCAATAATTGTTAGTATACTTGAACTACTAGTAGACAAACGTGTCATCACTGTCATGCGTGTGCTGATCAAGGCGGCAACCTTTAATATCATGCAACTTAAACCGCCACAGTAGGCTTCGTTTAGACATCGTATCTTCACATACTGAATGAATTGAATTGGTGAGAGAGCAACGGAGAAAGATCTCATTTTATCTGTCGATGTCCTATCGTCTTCTTTTCCTGCCGTCATCCTCAGGGTCTTTAGCGTTTTTACTTGCAAGAGCAAGAATCCGAACACGGTTTGAATGTGGCTGTCAAACAGTGGCATCAGGTTACTCGATAAAACAACGGAACACCAGTATTCATATGCTGGGACTGTGAAGAGTATCGCTGTCAAACTACCAACACGTTGTTCAGCCTCCTCGCAAAGGCGCAGAGCACGTGAATAATCGTGAAGGAACTCATAGTAAAAATTTGCTGTGTACACGACGTCGATGAAATACGTCACCTTTGGAAACAGTTTGTCCAACATTCGAAAGAATATACGTTCAAAAAAGTACGAGCCGAAGTTTCTTTGAGTAGCCTATCGCACAGCGATCAATGAACTTTGACAAAACGCGCATCGGCTCCGAAATGTTGCTAAAAATGTAAATGTACTCGGATTTTATATAGCGGCCTTATTTGGCCTCCACCCCTTTTGCAATGAATTGATCGGGTAAGATCCTTCACTACCGCTCGCAGCCTCGCCCGTTCGAATGGACGCCGCGCCATTTAAGTCCCCGTGCACTTACCGTGCTATATAATTATAGCCCAATATTTTGAATATATGAAATAAGCCATTTTCGGGAAGCAAACCTCTGCCCGCACGCTCTCTTTCACAGAGTCGCGCCGGCCTACAGACCCGCGACCAGCGCTCTTACCGCGGCTGTAGCTAGCTGCTAGTCTGAATGTGAACGTCAACCACTTAGGCTGTCGCCATGAGGCTAAGATACGTCTTTTGTTGTAAGAGCTGGACGTTACTAGTCTGTCGGCCAGGAGACTGTTTGTCTAGTAGGAGTTTAGGCCTACTTCAGTCACGCATTAATGCGTGCAACGATATTCACAGATATACTGTCAATGTAGCCTACGTTAAACGCGCCGAGTATCTGCGCATAGGATGTAACATAAAATAATAATTATGATCTTTAAGAGCAACCGCTTTGGCAGAAAGTATAAGCTTAGTACAGGTACTTGATTGCTTCTGATGTCGACCAATCTAATCTTTACAAACCAAGTTCTTAAGTGTTGCTAGTTTCGTAGCCTGTTTTCGAAGACATCGACTACTACAATAGGACACAATTGGAGTGCAATAGCGAATAAAAGACCTTTCACGATCAATGTAGCCAATAAACAGCCGCGAGGATCAGATAGTCTGTGAAGGGAATTAAGCATTAGCTACGGTGAAGGCGTCCTCTATAATTTCATCGATGAAAGTTGTGATCACTTTATTGCTACAGGATAACGTATCCTAAATCCTCAGAGCAGTTCATAATCTCTCGGTGGTATAAAAAGAGGAAAATGGCTGCATTACATTTATGCGAACAGCTGAAGGATATGACTCGCTGCTGTATCTGCACCGAAGTTTACTCGGATCCCCGGATACTGTCCTGCATCCACACGTTCTGTCACCGATGCCTCGAACAGACAGCGAAGCAGTCGGACAGGAAGCCAGGGCAGAATCTGCCTTGTCCCGTCTGCAGAAAAGAGTTTGTCATTCCTGACGAAGGAACGAATGGCATCCAGAAGAATTTCTTCATGGATAACCTCATCGAAATGACGAAGATTGTGAATCCACCGGAGAAAACGTACTGCAGTTTCTGTTTCGAGGATTTTGACGAATTGAAGGGAAAGGTTGAAGAGGAGACTCCACTTGCCACCGACTGCTGTGTTGACTGTCACGGGAACCTGTGCGACGACTGTTCGAAGCATCACAGGAAGCAGAAACCGACGAAAGATCACCGGATAGTTCCGCTTGGAAGCGAGGTGATCCCTGCACAGATTTCACCGTTGAAATCTTGCAATCAACACAGAAGCGAACATCTGAAGATCTACTGTTTCCAGTGCAAGATCGTCGTCTGCGTTTTGTGTTTCGTCGAGAGCCACAAGTCTCACGAAGGCACCGACATTCACAAAGTGGCCGACGATTTCCGACAGAAGATTGGCCAGGACGCGCAAAGGATGTCGCATCTGATGTCAGAGGCAACAACGAGGGTGACGAAGTTGGAAGAAGTTCGCACGGATGTCAACAATAAAGTGGATGTCATGGACAAGGAGATACGCGATCGTGCGCATGCGCTGAAAGCACTGATCGATAAACATCTTCTGTCGCAATTGGAGGATCTGTCCAGACGAAAGCAGAACATTCTGAAGAAGTTAGAGGTCGACCAGAACGAGACGAAACATTATCTTAGCATCGTGGACAGTTTCCAGAGCTACTGCAGCGAGGTGAGGTCTAAAGGATCGCCTGGTGACGTATGCGCCTCCGCAAATGACCTCCACTCGAGGGCAGACGAGTTGCACCAACTACATCAGTCTTCCATTCGAGTTCCGATTGCGGCGTTTAACCTTACTTATTGCAAGATGGACTTGGAGAACATTCTGGATCTGCGCAATAACAACGTCTTAGGATGCATTCAAGGTATATGAAACTAATAACATTAATTAACGATCTGGGATTAAGTCCTCGTTCATCATAACATTTTAATTAGCGTATTCCTTTGTATTATGTGACACTCAAGACAACATTGCGAACGGTAGGGCAAGGTGAAACTTGTTGCACATGAAAGCAACAAGCAATGATCGGTGATAAGTAGGCTACCGATAAGAACGAGGCCTTAATCCTAGTTCGTCCAGATGGCATGTAGGTTTGTACTATTGGCATAGGCCTACTTAATATTCGATGATGTAGGATTGTAGGCATACATCCGCAAGCGAGTCTTTCTTGCAGTGGCCTAAATAAATTTACAGTTACCCTTGCCGTGACTATTAATGTCAAAATCAAAACCACTTTCAATTCAGCGTCAAGCCTTCAAGCTTTACCGACACCAATTTCTTTCGAAAACGGCCAACCAATTGCAATGTCTATGGTGCTACTGGTATAGCCTACCTTAGACGACGAACGTTAATTTATGGAAATAGGTTCTACGATGGAAGCATAGCAGTCATATAGTTCGCCTGCTGCTATAATTTATAGGCCCTAACGTAATTTCAGTGCCCAGTTACAAGACTACTGAGTGAAGTACGGTAGGCCTAAGTGAAGTGGGCGTTTTGACTGGCTCAAAACCCGTGGCATCTATTGATTCGTGGTCTGTAAACAACAGTTTTTCGCGATATATAGGCTTACCTTTCGTTCTTCCGTGACGACGAGGTGTAGCTTTGAATCATAGTTACTTATGTTTTTGCTTTCTAGTTGCAGGTTAAACGCGAACTTGCCAATCGCATTAGACAATCACTTATTTCGCATTTGCTTGGCTACTGACATGTTAGGCCTACTCATAACATGCTTGCAAACATTGTAGATAATACTGTTGTTGCCAATCAGAAAATTCCCGAGGTAAAAGCGATTGATGCCGGAAACAAGGTTTCTTTTGGGAGGGCAGCCACGTTCATTCCGAGTCCAGCTTTTGCCCAGTGGTTTCGAACGCAGCCGATCATAGGCCTACCAATGTGGCAACCCACCCAGCAGCAGAGAGTGCAGATTCAGACACAACAGGTTAAACAAGTGCATGAACCAGCGAAGCCAGGGAATTCCAGTCCAAACATTGCTTTCCCTAAATACTGGAGGCACAGAAATCTTAATCCACACATCAACGACGGTACGGCATTCGAAAAATTTCAGCTTGACCGAAGCGATCAGTTATACAAAGAACTCGAGAGAATGTTCGCGTGTGTCTCGGGTTATAATAACCCTAGAGACGATCGAGGTTTATTTGTGAGAGGATTAGACGACAGATCCAGAAAAATCTCGAAAATCTGGTGCATTGAAAATGCATTTTTATATGGAAAATATGCGGAGAAGAGAGCGGGATTATTTATTAATTCCATGGTGAATACTTGCCGACCTTTGACAGAGTTGCTTGGCTCTGAAGTGGCAACTTTGAAACCAGGTTAGCAATTAGTAATCATTATCAGTCTCCTCTTTGTAATTTCCTTATGATTTTAGTTTTCTTGTAGCGGAATTGCTATCGTGAACTCAGTTTAGATCTACCTACTTCTGTAACTTACAATCCGAGAGTAGGGCAGCAGCATATTCATGCGATATTATGACATTGTAGCATTCTATATGCACGATGCAATAAATGTTATGTCTAAAATAGGTTCCGGTGAGACAGAGCGTAAGTCGGGAAAGAGTGACTGGATCAGGAAAGCATTCTTGATGAGGTGGACTTTAGAGTATAGAAAGCCGGAAGATTATAACAGACAGACAGACAGACAGACAGACAGACATACAGAAAGAGACAGAAAGACAGAAAGACAGACAGAAAGACACGGTCGAGTTATGGGTCAGAAGGTATGCGTCGAAATTGGTGAAGGATTGGCAAAAAATTTCCGAGTACAGTAAGATTGCCTTTCCAGTTTCAAAGTGGCGCATGATTGTGCGCGCGCGTGTGTGCGTGGGTGTCACGACAACTCGTCTACAGACAACTCGTCTAACGACAAGTGGTCTCCGGACAATTCGTCTACGACAACTGGTCTACAGAAACCTGATCCAGCGCTTGAGAAATTGAAGCTGGATGAAAGTTTTTACAGGTGAAATGGAGGTTGGTTTGATGAAAAAACGCAAGAGAAATGGAATCTGGATGATGGCTCTTTTACAGGTGAAATAGAAGCTGGATTGATGAAAATAACGTATGAGAAATAAAAGCTCGATGAAAGTATTTCTTGATCTGAAATAGAAGCTGGATTGATGAAAAACGCTTAAGTAATGGAAGCTGGATGAGGGTATTTTTATATCTGAAATAGAAGCTGGATTGACGAAAATAACGGGTGAGAAATAGAAGCTGGATGAAGGTATTTTTAGATCTGAAGTAGAAGCTGGATGCATGTCGAAATACATGAATAAAATCATCGATCCAGCTTCCATTTAAGCTAAAAAAACATTTTCATAAATCCAGCTTCTATTTCATCAATACTAGGCCTATTCGTCTGTAGACCAGTTGTCGTTAGACCAATTGTCCGGAGACGAGTTGTCGGTAGACGAGTTGTCGGTAGACCAGTTGTCGTGGAACCGTGTGCGTGTGTGTATGTGCGTGAGTTTGTGTGTGAATCGGTCAAATAACTTTGTGTCCCAAAGAAATTACCGGTAATTTATTTGTATACTTACAAGAAGCATTTATCATAGCATCCGCTTCTCCTTCAAGACTATTTATAGTCTTAACTCTTAAGACTAGAACAGAGTAAAGTAGAATGATAACCGAGTAGCCCTACAGGAGGGTGGCTGGACGTGGGCGATGTCACGATACTTGGGTAAATTTGGAGTTCTGCAATTAGTCACTTGTTGCAAAATGATTAGAAAAATTGCGTTTTTGGATAATATTTATCGATGTTATGTCGCGTGAATTTGTGTACTACTGTGTAGCCTACTTTGCACAGCAGATGTATTTCGCTGCACTCGTGCGCAATATTAATACTCTCGTATACAATGAAAAGAAGGCTAAGGAGCGATTATTTGCATTGCCTTTAACCGAGTATTCGGGCAGCTGAGTGTACCATAAATGTTTTGTAGATATGACACTGCTGAACGGTACACTCGATAGACACGTTAACGAATACTTCTTGTTCCATAGCGCCACCCAGGATACTCACGAGTACTTTTCTAGAATGGGATTCAACGCACCAAGTGCGTGTGACATGAATACAATGAAACGAGCATGGGCGAATGTTGCACAGAAGAGCAGACTTGGTTCGACAGGCATACGTTTCAGGGACACTGTTGGATTCCACGATGCAGACGGTGGGCGAAATTACGGTAGAGTTATTTGCGCTTTAATTGTATTGCAGAGAACTTGAAGAGACGCTATGGCAAATTCGATAAATAAATAAATAAATAGATCTAAATAAATAAATGAATTAATGATTAAATAAATGTGTGCTGCATCATCGTCCTCTCAGACTCCTCTGTCTTTGCTCCTCTTATCTGACGCCACGGGAACCACGAGGAACTTGAATAACGGGTCAACTCAGGGCCTACTATATATCCCCCCCTGGAAGGTGGAAGCAATCCCCCCCTTACAGAAACTTTTTGCCTATATTGCAAGCACCGAAGGCGCGAAGCTGCAGCTGCGAGTGCCGAAGGCACAAAGCCCATAGCGACTAGGGGGTCTGGGGGAGCAAGCTCCCCCAGCAGGGTCTGGGGCGGAGCCCCAGAAACCAACGCATTTTTAGATGTTGGCATCGACTAGAGCGCATGTTTTAGGCTCTTGTTTGCTAGCTGTTTATGAACGATAATGTCATGAAAATTTCACTTTTTGGGATTTGCCCGCTGTAATTGTACCTTTTTAAGCTGTCATCTTCACAAAATTGCTCGTGAATTCAATGCTCAGAAACGTGGTGTAGGATATCGTAAAATGTCGCCTCCCCATTATTTTTTTTATTTGCACAATATAATGGTAACATTCTAAAATTTCTCATTATGGGTTAACAGTGCGTTACACTAGTAGTCCTGTGAAGTTTGAAAAAGTCCAGCATTCAGTAAAATATCAACTTCTTGTATATAACAAATGCAGTGTCAGCAGATATAAAATATACTTTAATTTTTTTAAACAGTTAATGTAGGCCCTAATTTATTATGAGCTGTGAGAGCGAGTGCCATATACGTGCAGGGACAAAATGTAAGTGACTGCAAAGCAAAGGTCATACTAAATGAATATATAGCCTACCCTTGAGATCATGAGATGGCGAGATGAACGTTCAAGGGGAATCTACCGTTGGTGCGGGGAGGGATGGTACAGATGGAGATGCCAGGGGGGATGTGTCCAGAAGGAAATCTCTTATGCCCATCTATCAATAGGGGGGGGATTTCCCTCTGGCGCAAGTTGGATCAGGGCACATCAGACTACTTACTCCCCCTCCACTTGGCAAGCCCTGATGGGTGCGAATTTGATGAAAGTGCAAGGACAAATTTATGTGAGTGTTAAGCAAAAGTCAAATTAAATGAAGATTTACCCTGTGTTATGACAGGGAGGAGTTTTGGGGGGGATTTACCAGGAGGAATTCCATGGCAGATGCTGGGGAATATCGGGGGAAATGTTCAGGAGTAAATATTCTATACTCAACTTTATCATTAGGGGGGGAACCTTTCCCCCCCTGGCCCAAATTGGAAGCAGTCTGCTTCCATCCCCCCATGGCGTAGTAGGCCCTGGGTCAACTATCAACTTTGGTTGAGAATCCATTGGATATAATATATGCTCTTCCGCTCTTCGTGCATGTTGGGAGGACTTTGATAGCGGTGACTGTTCTAGTATGTATTATTTGAACTATGTTCGTCTTTCACTGACTGTTTGATCCCATCGACGTTAATCATCAAACAGATTCGTGAAAAGACGCTTTCTAAATTTTTTATTGAATGAATAAATGAATTGCTAGATCAGCGGTTCCCAACCCGCGGCCCGCGGGCCAAAAGTGGCCCGCCTGGCCTACAAAAATGGCCCGCAGCATCTCAATGAATTAAGAAAAATATACGTAAAAATTGACAGTTTTGATATGATAGAATATACAATTCTTCTCTATTACAAATTATTTTATTTGGACGTTAATAAGTCGCAAAAACATTATATTTTGTTTCAATTTTAAGAATTTTATACGCCTTTAGTTAATTAAATTTTAGCCTAGTGTCCCCCTAATGTCCTTCAAATAAGAAAAAGTGGCCCTGGGGTCCTCTAACTTAGAAAATGTGGCCCGACAGTCAAAAAAGGTTGGGAACCTCTGGGCTAGATGGATGAATGTACGCACTGATGCACGACTGCACGTACGTAAAAAATTTACAGTTAGACATGCAAACGTACCCACAGGCTCAGGCCTAAGTATAGGCTATGCTCACGAACTGCTCCTATGCAGAATCAGCCCTTTTCCGTGGTGGGCCCAGTGGTCCGGAATGGACTCACACTGTAAAAGCTATGCCTGCGTCGTTCTGGGGCTCTTACTGAAGCATTTTTGTTCAAATTCAACTCAAAACCGCACTTTTTACTGTGCTAGAGTCGGTGACGCTTTTGAGCAGTCCTCCTTGAAGTGGCGCTATAGAATTTATTGAATGAATATCTATATTATTTTATAGATCTATATGTGGGGCGCGGTGGTGTAGTGGGTATGTTCGTCGCTTTGCAGCCGAAGGGTTGCAGGTTCGAATCCACCTCAAGTAGGCAAGGTTTGGAATTCTAAAAGGGCTCTAGAAATCACTGTTAGAAGCAAATCATGTAGCAATTTGCTAACCGGTGTTTCTAGACTAATTTGACCCTCCTGAAAACGAAAATCGCTGTTAGCAAGCTGGACTTTTAGCGGTTCCATGGGAAAACAAGATGGCGGACTAAATGGCTGCCAAATGCTTCAAATGACTAAAAGTAAAGTAGTGTGTGTGATAGGAACACGGTTTTAGACTCTAAATTAAGACTATAAGGTTCAAGGAATGCAATGGACTCAAAGACGTATATGTAGCACTCCAATAAAATCAAAATGGCGGACAAAATGGCGGCCAGAATCTTAAATGGCTATAAATGAAGTTATGTATGCAATAGAAACATGATTTCAGAGTTTAAAGTCGCCGCGTAGGGACCTTGGACAATTGCTCAGCGCTTCGGCGTGAAACTGCGATTCAGTGTCCGCTCTGTAGTCGGGAGCGCCTCTGAGTAGGGAGCTTGAAGGGGCGTTATATCAAGTCCACATGCATACAGGCATACATACATATACTATATATTATATATACTACATATATATACATTACTGAGCACATTTCGAAGGTGACTCATAGGCCTATCCATTTTTTTCAGTTGAGGCGGCTGAGAATACGTTGACATGGTAGGCCTATAATATAGGGGTGTCATGGATGGTTGGCTAGTCAAATTGTCGCAGATATACAACTTTTGCACTATAATAGATCGTCTTTTTGCAACTTTGCAGATAATAATATCAACCAGAGATGGTTTGGACATCGACCAACTGTGACCAATCAATCGGTTCGATATGTGTTCGTTGCAAGAGTTCTACTCGGGAATTGCTATCTGTGTCAAGAACCGAAGAGAACCTTCAAAAGAACCCCTTGCATGCAAAGAAGATGTTACAGTGACACTTGCAATCATCACACGCACACTGGGTCTTTCGATTCGATCGTACGACTCACAAAGGGTGGAAATGAATTCCATGATGATGATGATGATGTTGAGAATGATTATTTTGATGATGATGATGCAGAATGTTACGATGGTCGAGGCATGATGTTTAAGCATATAAAGATTTCCGGTGGTTCAGGTGGCCGAGATTTCTTCATCTACTCACCCGAACAAAGCTATCCAGACTTCTTGATAGAATACTAATAACAGGTAAAGTTGATTCATGTGTAAATAGATATTCATATACAATACAATACAGAGATCCAGCGAATTTCGCTGTAATTTGGGAGCAGAATTTTCCAGCTCTAGACACTGCAAAAACGAAAATGATATCAAAGTGAAACGGCTCGAGAAACATTGATGATTCCTCAGATAAAAATCGAAGTGTCCGGAAATTGGCAAACGGAACAGTCTATCTGTCCTCATCAAGTCCTCCTAAACTTTGATCAAGCAAGCACATTCTAGGAATTACGTAGCCGTATGCATGTGATCAAGGAAGCCATCAACATGTAATTGAATTAAGTTCACATAAATTGTTCCGTTATAACGAGACTTAATGGAGACTCTTATTTTTCTTGCAGGATTTTGATCCGGAATTGGCAAATCCTGAGGTACTGGACACGATTGTGCCGGGTCACATCTTTACAGAATATAGCCTGATGTCTACTGTCATGGACCAGATGTTACTGGTTAAAGAGAGACATTAATTTCGAGCGCAGACAATTTGTCCAGTGTTCTTACATCTACAGGGTGGGCCAGCATAAATGTCCCGACTTTGCACGCGTATAACTTCGCCAATTTTTAACATTTATTTATACTTGATGCATCAAATTAAAGGTATTTCACTCTAGTATTATCTCTAAAAAAGTCGAACTGATACTAGTCTCGGTTTTAATTATATGCCCGGAACAGCGCTAGCTACCATATTTTGCTGTCATTTGTGACGCAACCTGGCGCCGTTGACAGACGATGATCGCGTTTCGATCTTAATTTTACGAACTGGTAAGGGATTTAATTCGTTTGAAATGATTAACGAATATTCTAACAGAGGATGGAATAAACAATACCTTGTATTATCTGCTACGGAAAATTAATAAAACAGGACTTTCTACTTGCAAACCATGGGAATCGGAGCGCACGGCGCTCACATCCGCTAACATTGCTCGTGTGTCCGCGTACATTTGCAGTCAAGACAATGACCAGGGCAGGCCCTGCATGCAAATTCAGCGCAAAACAGGCCGTCTTAGAAGCACTGAATAGCGTATTGGAAAAGATTATAGACCTAAAGTTAAAGTAATTTGTCGACGAGAAGTCCCACGAACTCTCCAGCTCTTACGCAAAGAAACGACTGGCAGCGTGCAAGCGTCTGAAGCAGCGCATGGCAGTGCACGGCTGTTGGCAAAATTGAAAGGACGCGGTTTTGCGATTAGAATATATTCATGGTAGGGACCCTACAAACACCCAAAATGATCGTGTCTACGCGCGTTTTAGCAAAAAACGATAGAATTTTCCCGGGAAACGGCGTCATAATGCGTCAGTAATGACAAAAAACGGTAGCTAGCGCTGATCCAAGTATATAATTAACACCTAAACTAGTATCAGTTCGACTTTTTTAGAGATAATACTAGAGTGAAATACCTTTAATTTGATGCATCAAGTATAAATAAATGTTAAAAATTGGCGAAGTTATACGCGTGCAAAGTCGGGACATTTATGCTGGCCCACCCTGTATAGTCGACCGACAACCACGTGATCATATATGGCCTATATATATTATGTTATATATTATATATGTATGTGCTATATGTACATGTATTATATATTATATATAACATTATATAGGTATATTCGTTTATTAAAGTCTGAGTAACAACTTACTAACAAACCGAAATCAGTGAAAATCATCGACCAAGCGTGTTGAGGAAAGAACCTCGTACATGTGGCAGACAATGATTGAGCATCAACTTTAATTGTTTAACTTCTTTTTTCAGCTAAATTGCTTTACCTAACTGATTGAATGGTTTAATTACGACTTGCCCATCGCCAACTAATTGCATTGTCTCGAGAATTTATCAGTTGAGGATGAGTTTCAAACGAAGAACGAAGTTCGGCAAACTCAGCCACGACAAAATTACTAGGGCCTACATTCGCAAGATTTACGAAAGTATAGGCTATATAATTATAGGCTGATTAAATGCGCCAGCGAATGATAAGGAGAATATATATATATATATTCAAAATGTTATCTGAGCAACACTTGCAAGTTTAAGAGTAAGTTTAGCAGTTAGTCTGTTGTCCCTATTCTAGCTATGCGCAAGCCATTCAACATTCCGAAATAGGTTAGGCTACTACTTTCACTGAATTTAAATAAATATAAAGATATCTTCAAAATGCATGTAACTCGTAAAATGGTTCATCTGCTGTTGACTGGAATGGGGCCGTCCATAAAGTACGTCACGCTATTTTTGACCATTTTTGACTCCCCTCCCCCCTGTCACAAACTGTCACAAATCTCGGACCCCCCCTAAAGTACGTCACACTTTCGAACAAAAAATTTAAAAACATAACCATTTACTTAACCCTCTAAACCCTAGGATACTATCCCTAATCCCTCTGATAGTGACGTGTGTCCCTAAACGCTTTGATAGTGACGGAAAATCAACTTTTATCCAGCCAGGCCGGGTTTTAGACGCCTGGCCGGGCCGGGTCGGATTTTAGGTACTAAGAACAGAAAATATAATAAAGAATTTAAAAAATAAATGTGTGACGTCACACATGGCCTGACCCCTCCCCCTGTCACAAACTGTCACACTTTCTTACACCCCCTCCCCCCCTGGAGCGTGACGTACTTTATGGACGGCCCCAATGCAGTAATTTAGACAGATCTTCTCGAAATGCATTTCGCACAACAATTCACCAATAGAGATTATAATAAATCTGGATTCATTAAAAAAAATTATAGTGATCTATTCTCAACTTCTCACATACCCACATCATAAGTCTTGAGGTGGAAAGTGCACATAGGAGTCTCTACGGCCATTTGCTGCGCGCTGCTTCATTTTGTTCATTCTCAAAAATGTCTAAGATGTATGAAATACGCAGTCAGTCCTTGACAAAAATGGTACTATGTGAGTTGCACGTCTATTCTGGAAAGTCGAACTGTTGAAGTAAAACTAGAGAAATGAATAATTACTAAATCAAGAAAATCAATATCAATAACGTCATCAAATTAAGCACACGTTGATCAATAATACCGCGTTGCAACAGGAATGTTCCAATTGTTCCATGGTACCGTGATGCTAGCGGTTACGTTAGCAATAATTGTTAGTACTTGAACTACTAGTAGACAGACGTGTCATCACTGTCATGCGTGTGCTGATCAAGACGGCAACCTTTAATATCATGCAACTTAAACTGTCACAGTATTTCCCGTTTAGACATCGTATCTTCACATACTGAATGAATTGAATTGGTGAGAGAGCAACGGAGAAAGAATTCATTTTATCTGTCGATGTCCCATTGTTTTCTTTTCCAGCCTTGATCCTCACGGTCTTTAGCGTTTTTACTTGCAAGAGCAAGAATCCGAACACGGTTTGAATGTGGCTGTCAAACAGTGGCATCAGGTTACTCGACAAAACAACGGAACACCAGTATTCATATGCTGGGACTGTGAAGAGTATCGCAGTCAAACTACCGACACATTGTTCAGCCTCCTCGCAAATGCGCAGAGCACGCGAATAATCGTGAAGGAACTCGTAGTAAAAGTTTGCTGTGTACGCAACACCAATGAAATACGTCACCTTTGGAAACAGTTTGTCCAACATTCGAAAGAATATACGTTCAAGGAAATACAAGTTGAAGTTTTCTTTGAGTAGCGCACAGCTCACTCTCACTTTCTGTCCAATTGAGTTGTGGCTACTAACACTTGGTCCTCTCCTCCAGTTTATCCCAAAATGGCCGTTCCTGTTCAAGTCTTTCTCACTCTGCCTCTTGATGTCCCTCTTAAAACAATTACTGCTTACTAGGCTTACTTTCGAAGGGATTTCCTGACATTGTATCAACAACATCTGGTCGAAGATGTCTTCGACAGTGTCGCCCAACGTAATCATGTGATTTACTTCTCGACATCTGTCGTCATTATTTGTTGTAGCATTTTCGAAAAGTTCCATAGCCTGTCTATACTCCGCACGATCAATGCAGTTGAATGCATCAAATCTTTTGTTTACTAGTTGAAGATGGGCCTCAATAGCAGAATAAAGTTCGGCAAACTCGGCTGCGATTGAATTGGTACATGCGAGAGATCTATCAACAGTTTTCTTGACCGAATGACTGCGCCACCGATTAAAAAATAGAATATCTCTTGTAAATGTAACCTGAATTAGAGATAACAGCTTTTGGTTTAGTTTAACACGGAGCCTGTCCTCCTTCCTCACCATAGGTACACCGGCCACATATTCAGAAATGCTGCTTTCCCTGAAGCTAAGCAGCATCAAGATTTCTTCTTCAAAATGTTTGCAGTCCGTTAGATGGTCCATCATGTTGTTGCAGGGAATGAAGTAATTTGGACAGCTCCTCTCGATCAACCACTCGATCATTTCGCCCAGCAGTTCACCAACAGAGTCCGCTATTCGGGATTCATCCCAAAATTCTGCTGGTCTGTTCTCACAAGCCCACAACATCAGAGTCTTGAAGTGATAGGTGCACAGAGGAGTCTCACGGCCATTTACTGCGCACTGCTTAACTATTTTGCTCTTAATCAGACGCAGGATGTGATAAATGTACTTTTGTACGGAGGACCAAGTATGGATTAGAGTCATTTCTGCCAGCGAGAACGAAAACCTGAACACGGTATTGTCGGAGCGATTGGAGAAATGTGGCTTAGGAACCAGATGACATCCATCGCACACAATCCGATCAATATCCATCTGTGATGGCCAGTGTTGGATTCGCCTTCTAGTTACCCACTCAATGCTTTCCTTTGGCCAGGATCTGCACGGTATACTTGACACCATATCAGTTTCGAGGCCTTGGAAATGATTTGTCTTCAGGGAGTGACTGGCGTTGTTGATGAGAAAATCTTCAACCTCTTTTGGAGTAAATACTGACGACGTGTTTGCCGGTCCATTGACTCTGAAACCCTTCTTTATTACTTCCTCTGTGGTTAGGAAGTGCGTTCCGCTCAAGCGGCTTTCGTGCTCTGAACATGCAGCGAAGCGCAGTCTGGCGAAACCTGGATGTACATCGTTCGTTTCTATGATGTAGGCAGTTCCATGAAATTGAACAGGAATTTCCTCCGTGGACGCAATCGCGATATATTGTGTCAGTATAAGCATGAAATCGACGTCTGAGACATTCGTGAAGATATACTGGAAAGGTAGTTCAGCAACGCTGCCAGTTACCAAGGCCGGATACTCGCATACCTTTTGCTGTAGCGCATGTCGTAAAAAATGCCTGAACTCCTTTGATTTAAACATGTTTGTCGGATGAGTTGAATCAGTGAAACGCTTGTGATGCTATGAATGTCGTAGTAACGTAGGATAGGCTACCTGTTACAGTTAATGCGACACACATCACAGTTTATAAATTAGTATAAACTCTCCTCCCTCTCTGTGTCTGTGTCTGTCTCTGTCTTTGTCTTTGTCTCTGTCTCTGTCTCAGCCTCTGTCTGTAGGTCTCTCTCCCCTCTCTCTCCCTCTCTTCGTCAATAAATCCTTTCTAAAAAACATCGATTCACCTGCAGATACTCTTTCCTGCTTCCCCACCTCAATCATCAATCATTATCTGTCTTCCACCCAACAGCATGCAGACTGAAGTATTCAACTTATCGCAATCTCTCCCAAACGTCCAATGCAAATAAAAAATGTTGACCCTTTACCTTTCTTCTTACTGAGCTATATCATATTTCTTATGGACCTATATCATTTCATCGTTACCAAAATAATCAGCATCTCCTACTCACCGTAAATTTCCACTTCTCCTTCGAACACTCTTTAGCTATACTCCATGCACTCCTCAAGCAAAGTACGTTCCTTGACAAAGAAACCCTGTCTACTGGCCTGCTGTCAACCGCGTTCGTCTCTTAAACTGACTAAGCGCATAATAGTCCTGCCTCGGATTAATGAGTCTTATGATTATGTGGCATCCAACTGGCTTTTAAACTCAAACCAGTCTGGGTTTTACCAAACGACACTCAACTTAGACCCTACTCACTTCCCTCTACTATTATAATCGTCTCTCTGCTGTCCCTCATCATCGCCTTCAAATGGATGATGGCAAGTGTGTGTGTGTGTGTGTGTGTTTTTATGTGTGTGCGTGCGTGTGCGTGAATAGCGGCATAGCAGAAGCCGTTAGCCTAAGCCTGAGGGTCGTGAAACAATATTTAGACCTACCTCGGTGGGTGCGAATGATGATACACATTTGAGTTCGACTTAAGTAGCCTAAGCCTACTGAGCGATATCGGGTCCGTGGTACAGCAATTCTACTGAAATGCAGAAGAAAAACTTTTCTTGGTCTGATGTCACCTTGGGTAAGTTACTGGACAATCCCGACACGTATGAGCAAAGTTACTAGACCGTAACATGGGTGCAATACGGTTATTACACAATGTGTTTGTTAATGTAGGGTACTGCACGACTCTCGTACATAAATAGGCATACCTATATATAGGTTCCTAGTCATGAGAGTTATTGTCTACGACTCTACGGACATATTTCGAAGAGCAGAATTTGAAAACGCAGGATTTGAAACAGCATTAATTGTCTTTTGAGCTGCAACTATGATGAAACATTGAAACACTGAATGATATGAAGACCAACATCACATTGAAATGGAGAGATAGAGATTTTATGGCGCCTTACCACAATGCCATTTAAACAATATCTATTTGCTGTGTTGGGACAGAATTGCCCGAAACTAAACTTGAGGGAGTGAATCTTCTCTAAATGTGACTATAACTATAGGGTGCACCTGCTCTTAATTTTTTTTTATCCTACTAAGTTACGCTGTCTATTACGTAGTTGCTAGCATGGGCGGAGTTTGGTTTCTGTTCTTGGATGGGCTAAAAAAGAAATTGGGAAGAACTTCGGAAGAACTTGGGCTTTGTTGGGGCTCAGACTCGGTCCAGAACGAGCGGCGCCGACAAATATTTTCTCGGGCCAAAAAGGTTGATGACTTTTTTAATCCTCGCGGCTGAAATCTCGCCGGAAAAAAATTTCCCGGACAAAAAAGCTGATGACCTTTTTTTAGTCCTCGGGCTGGAATCTTGCCGAAAAAATTCTCCCGGACAAAAAAGTTGATGACCTATCTTTTAAGTCCTCGGACTGGAATCTCGGACAAAAAATGATGCTTTTTTAGTCATTCGGAAGCTTCGCGTTCGTGAACAGAACTATTTCCCCGAACAAATTTATTAGTCTGCGTCTTCTTGTTGGGGGGGGCCAAGCCCGGGAAAAGATACCGTGTATACACGGTAAAAAACTGAATCTGGGTCTTCTTGGGGCTTAGCCCGGGAAAAGATACCGTTCACCCCCTAGCCCTGATAAACTCCGCCCATGGTTGCCAGTTTCTTAACTATATAGTTATACGTAGTCTTCATAGATAGTTACAGATTCTCTCACATTGTAATGCAATCTCTCACTTAGTTCTGCGGTCTCTTTACATAGATATATAGTCTCTTATGTATAAATACAGACCCTTACGGAGACTATAACCGTCACTTTAAAAAGTGGTATAAGCAACTACCGTCACACTGCAAGTAACACATTTCTTTTCGTGACAAACAGTCCGCAGACAATGGCGATATAACTCGTCACGCTCGACTGAATTGCAGGAGTCTATTTATACGACTTTTTGTACAATCGCCTATAATTACCTATAGGCCTACGTAATTACAGGTAAACCGTAAAGGTAAATGTACACATTATTATTATTATATAGCCTCGACCTTGCATACTCATTATTCGAAGAATTGTTCGGTTTAGCTACTTCACCACGGATTGAATAGGCGCCAAGACATTTGAGGTTCTCAATTCTCATGCAGGGACCGTGTCATAGCTCGTCATTTAAAGCTCTGAAATGAGCCAGCATCAAACCGCGATCCGCATGTTCTGCACTCTAACACAAAGACCCATGAGACTACCATAACACTCTTACCAATGTGGCTTACAGGAAATTACAAACAAATGTAATTGAGGAATAGTAGAACGGGAATCACAAAGGTAAGACGATTAATAAGGGCGAAAACAGTGACATCCAGTGTCTAAATTTTACCCATAACAGGAATGACATTTCTTCCCCCTCCCTAGAAAAAATTGACAATAATTATTGACGCTCACATCTATATCGCATTACATTATTGTAAACTATAGTTATATGACTAAAGTGTTATCACTAGTGGGTCTACACTAGTAGAATAAAGAAATAAATGATGGACTAAAAAGGTTAACAGTAGAAAACATTAGATGAACTTTTTAAATCCACTACACACAAAGACAAAAGTCATCAGAAAAAAGACATATGTAACAGAACAAAGAAAAAAACCTCTGAAAGCACTATTATTATTACCCGTTCACCGGTGGTCTGTCTCTTCCCCCTCCAGAAACCCAGGTTCCCCCCACAAAAAATTGGGAGACTAGATTAAATACTGCGCGACAACAGCAATAAACAAACCAATAAATAGCAGTAGAAGGGTAAAAGTGAGCTGCAGGGGCATGAGCGAAGGTGAACATCCTCCCCATGTATATTGTATATCCTATATTCACATTTAGACATAGGCGGAGTTTGGTGTCCGTTTGGGGGGGGGCTAAAAAAACTAGGTCCAGAACGCGCGGCGCCGAAAACTTGTTTCCGTTTCGGCCAAAAAAGTTGATGACCTTTTTTTAGTCGTCAAGTTCAAATCTCATGAAAATTACTATTTACACAGTGAAAAAACGACTCTGGGGCTTCTTGGGGGCTTAGCCCCCTAGCCCCTGGTAAACTCCGCCCATGCATTTAGATCATTTTTCATGACAACTGCCAGTTTCTCATATACTCGTATGTCACGCTCTTGTGCTTCTCACCAAATAATATATCGCTGCTGCTGTTAAGACGAATGCATGATCATCAATTAACATGTATGCAGAAAGACGACATCCGAGTTGCTCTTACTGTTTGACGACTCTGCGTGATAACAAAGATCACTACTTCTACCCTCCTCCTTCGTTCAGGCTAGGGACTGGCACTGCCAGGGTGTACGAGGAGTGGCTGAGAGCCAACAGCAGGTGTCTAATATAGAAGGCACGTAAGCATACCGACACGTATAGAGACACATAGGATAAGAGTCACAGACACACAAACTCGACTGTCGGTTGAAGTACGAGATAAGGAGAGGACAATAAAGATAATCATGGAAAACAATGGCAACTATCGACCCGGAAGGCAAGAGGACTCAGAAGAACAACTACACAGACATAAGAAGAGGAACACAGACAAGGAGCGGAAAAGACAGCCAGACGAGGCAGACAGTGAGAGAGACGTGCATAAATACACAAGATAACTTACACACATTTCCACATGCATACAAAACATGCATGTATACACACACATGCATGGATACATATTTGCATTCATGCATACTTACATACTCGCAGATCGACAGACACGAAGTGAGACGTGCAGACAGGCAGTCATGCACACAGGCAGGTAATCATTCAAGCAGAGAGAGAAGAGAGAGAGAGAGAGAGAGAGAGAGAGAGAGAGAGAGAGAGACAGACAGACAGACAGACAGACAGACAGACAGACAGAGACAGAGACTGACAGAGAGAGAAAGAGAAAGAGAGAGAAACCCCCAAGCGACATGCTGCAGTAATCGCCAGGGAAGAAGAAGTAGAATGCCATTTCTCGTGTAATCGTTCGCTGCAGCAGAGATGTAATTACCGGTTTAGAGCAGAAGAGGTTTCAGAGCCTTTCAAGCCACCGCCCGAGTCTACAACGGTAGCAGCGGCAGCGGCAGCATGAGACGGCGATGGTACAGCCTAGGTCGGGTGTAATTATCCGAGGCTATCGTTTGTCGGTAGGCGATCGGTTCGACACTTCGCAGACCCCGGTCGGAGCGAGCGATGTCAGGGCCTCGTCTTGACGGCCGAGTTTGCCGTGCCAAGCCCCGATCGCGCCGCCGCTTACCACCCGCGCTGCCCCGCGCTCTGCCTCACGTCCGCCTCCTACCACGACTAGCCTCGCCGATCGTTAGGTCTTCGGGCGGTCCGACCGACCGACGAAAGAGAAGAGCGGGTCAGACGGACAAAGAGACAGACAGGCAGGCAGGTAGGCAGGCAGGCAGGCAGATAGGCAGGCAGGCAGACAGACAGACAGACAGACAGACAGACAGACGGAGAGACAGGCAGGCAGGCAGACAGCAGACAGACAGGCAGACAGACAGACAGACAGACAGGCAGGCAGCAGACAGACAGACAGGCAGGCAGGCAGACAGACAGACAGGGAGACAGACCGGCAGGCAGACAGACAGACAGGTACAAAGAGACAGGTAGAGAAAGAGAAAGACAGGCAAGCAAACAGGCAGACTGACAGATGTAATTGCGGATAGATAGTCTGACAAATAGAGCCAGGCACACAGGCAGACAGAGATGCAGATAGACATACAAGTCATCAAAAGATATAGACAGGAATATAAACAACATCAGAAAGATGAAGACAGACTGAACTAGTGAGACGGACAGGTATGCAGACCGACGGACAGACGGACAGGCAGACAGACAACTACAAACGAGACATGCTGATAAGGAGAAGCTGTGATCACGGCGGGCAATCGATCAGCCTTCATGCTCGACCAGGATGTTAAATAACTTGTTTGCTTCCGTTTATTTAGATATTAAATCACTTACTTATTTCTTTCTGTTTATTTAGATATTGTCCAGTAATCGGTCTAAACCGAATGAGGGAGGAGGAACAAATGGTGTCTGCGCCGTTTTGTCCTGCGCCGTTTTGTGACGGCGCCAATTTTAATGTAGGCCTACATGTATGTTCGTCAAGGAAACCCCTGTAACTGATAACTATTATTTTAAACGGACTGCGGTGTTTAAGGGTTACATTGAAGACAATTAACGAGATTAAAAGCTCAAGAACTACTTCACAAGGGATAGCTCCTTCCTAGTCTAACCCCCGCCCCAGCCAGGCGACAGAAAAGATGTTGGAACAGGTCTATGTAAGTTTTCGTGAGCAACATATTCGCAACAAAATCGGTTATATACATTCTAGCGCAAAATCATGTACAAACACTGAAACATTAGATATTATACTGCACTCGCAAACACTGAAATCTGTTTTAAAAAATTAGCTCCTAATCAACCTTTTTCCCAGCAACTAAAGCACTGGAACATGGCGCAACCTATGGCGTAGACAGCGTGCATGCAATTGCGATGAGCACGAGGCGATGCTCCACCGTGTAGTAAAGAGCGGCGTACAGCCCGCGACCGACCGAGTAAACATTAGACACCAAAGGCAAAGCAACGGCGACCTATCTTAATTATTGCGAATCGCCTGACGAAGCTACATACCCGCCGCCATTAGACTAAGAAGCAGCGAGTCTGTGCCGTTCACGACCAAAGCTCAAGACGCTGAAGGGTCATAGAGAGGGGTAGTATGAGAGGGAGGGAGGAGTCATCTACACCTTAGCCATGGAGGGTAGAGCGTGTGCATGGTCGGTCTCCTGCTGAAGAAGTGATCGATCGGCTTATGATGAAGTGAAGCGTGTTACTGTATTCAAATAGTCGTGTTGGTTTGAATGCATTTGGACAGACTTCGGTATCTGATTGCGTGTGCGTGTAGTAGAGTTCAGGATGGATTTTCTTGTCGGTTGGCTCGCTTTGCTCGGAGCAGAGCTGAACAGCGTGGAGTTTGACCTAACTCCAAATAACCACAGAAGCACGTGAAGCACAGAGCTATGCGAGACGTTAATTGCTGTTGTTAGTGGATTTACTTAGGACTTTCTGTCAACAACTCAACCTTGACCACAGATAGATCGACAGAGAAATCTTATCTAAGGACACCAACCGAACATTCTTACACACAAGCAGCCGACATTCAATATTTTAGTAGCAGGTGAGAAATCTCCCAACTATCGTTTATATGTTATCATCTTTATCATCATCGTCGTCGTTGTCGTCCTCATCGTCGTCATCATCAATCATCACCACCATCATCATTTTATAATTTTCGTTATTATCATTTTCATCATCATCATCATCATCATCATCATCATCATCATCATCATCATCATCATCATCATCATCATCATCAGATCCCGACGCCAGCCATTGATGTTAGGTTCCGTGTGTATTCGTTACTGTTCCTCTAAAATCTAAATCTTGCTCTTTCCTCTTAGAACTAATTGTGTGCAGTGAGATCTTAACCAGATCTTGATGACAGCATCTATGACGATGATGACGTCAACGACAGTTGAGACTATTGTAAAGAGAGATGACAGTGACGATGACTACGATGACGATGACAACGATGACGACGATGACGACGATGATGACGATGACGATGATGACGATGGCGATGATGACGACGATGATGATGACGATGACGATGATTATGATGACGATGATGACGATGATGACGATGACGATGATGACGAGGATGACGATGACGATGATGACGATGATGACGACGATGACGATGATGATGATGACGATAAAGATGACGATGATGACGTCAACGACAGTTGAGACTATTGTAAAGAGAGATGACAGTGACGATGACTACGATGACGATGACAACGATGATGACGATGACGACGATGATGACGATGACGATGATGACGATGGCGATGATGACGACGATGATGATGACGATGACGATGATTATGATGACGATGATGACGATGATGACGATGACGATGATGACGAGGACGACGATGACGATGACGATGATGACGATGATGACGACGATGACGATGATGATGATGACGATAAAGATGACGATGATGACGATGACGATGATGACGACGATAAAGATGACGATGATGACGATGGAGACTATTGTAAAGAATGACGACGATGATGATGACGACGACGATGACGATGACGACGATGACGATGACGATGACGATGATGACGATGGCGATGACGATGATGACGATAAAGATGACGATGATGACGATGATGACGATGATGACGATGATGATGGCGATGACGACGACGACGACGACGATGATGACGACGATGATGTTGATGATGACAATAAAGAAAAATGTTGATGGCGGTGACGGTTGCGATGATGACAATCGAGATGTTGATGATGGTGGAAGATGAGTAGGAGAAGTATCTGTAAAGATGCGAATATCACCGTGATGTAATTAACGAGGATGCTGGCGCTGGTTGCTATCAGCCGTATCTTATCTCGTGATGCTTTTAAACGCAGCAACCTGTCATAATCAAGATGTCTGGTGGTACCATGGAGACCGTCATACCTGTCATCATCGGTATCCTAGCAACCATTTTCATCGGTGCTTTGGTCGCCTTGGTGATCGTCTGCAAGAAACGCTACTGTCGGGGTCCGGACTACATAAGTCGACAGTACCTCGAAAATGAGTACGTATTCGGCACATTGTTTTTGCTCTGGGAAGGTACTGGTTAATGGTTATGTTTACGAAAACGTATTCAGCGTAAATTCTTTGTTCTTATTTGTTGCAGGCTGCGCTTTAGCATACCTTGGTTTCATATGCATATCGATCTTAGTGGTGTCTATCTCCGCTCTATGCACTTGTAAATATTATTGGAAAAGAG
Source organism: Lumbricus terrestris (assembly GCA_949752735.1). Classification (NCBI taxonomy): domain Eukaryota; kingdom Metazoa; phylum Annelida; class Clitellata; order Crassiclitellata; family Lumbricidae; genus Lumbricus; species Lumbricus terrestris. The sequence continues at coordinate 9,052,496 of OX457043.1, read as the reverse complement.
ATTCCACTCCGACCGATTTAACTATAAGTGCTGTCCTTTATACATGTATATTGCCAGAAAGCATGAGTTCCTGTCCAAGACATTATAAGTGCTTGTTATGTTTTTTTTGCGAAAACAACATTTGCATTGGCTTAATTTGCTTTCTTGTTTATTTTTACATACCATTTTAAGATGTGTTGTTTGTAAGAAATTTCAATTTTTTAACACGTCAGTCATGTAGGGCTATTTAAGATCTTTTTTGGTGAATTGGGCTTACATAGGCCTACTGTAAGTGGCTGTTGGACATATTGATGGAATAACTCGCATTGCAACTCGATCCTCTAGAGTCTAGACATGTCTTTGCATCACTTGCGTAAGCGTTTGATGAAAGCCATTCACATCGTTCTTTTTTGTATTGTCGGATCAAGCGGGGCTTTTTAAAAGGAATTTTTATAACTGCACAACCAAAAAATATCTGACGAAATTTTTGCAGTCATTCGCCAAAAATTTCCTATAAGACTTAAGGTATCATGCTGCAACTTGCATTAAAATCTGACGACCTTAGTTTTTTTAGTCTTTCTTTTAGCGCATTTTTTACTGCACAGCCCTTCCTTCCATTCCTATTCAGACTATTCTCATGGTAAATTACCCCAAATCGGATGACGGTGACTTTTTTTACTGTTTTTCACTGCACAGTGCACAACAATGCTTTTTTCAACTGCAGAAATTCATTAAAAAAATTAAACTGCACATTTTATGTAGGACTACAGCTGCACGTTAAAAAAGCACTGGGATCAAGAACGCTTATGAGTTAGGCTCGCTAAATAAATATACTGGCATAGTGTACCGGATACAGTGGTGCATTATAACGTGTGAGTTGAGCCGGTTTTAAGGCCCATCCATTACTGGAAGGAAATAATTTGCGTGTGAACCGGACACACTTACATGTATAGTTAAAGCAATGTTATTCGTGGTATTCTAGCAACAGATGGTGTTGTGGTAATGGTAGGCCATGCTGTGCTGTGGCAGTGGTATGCATTAATTACCTAATAATTATAGGCGGTGGTTCATTACCCGCTACCAGGTGGCGCACTCTCTCCTTTCAGTTCAAAGTCATTAGTTGTTAATCCTCATTGGCCTGCATGTGACTCTGCTCTTATGCTGTCTGTCCGTCTATGCTTGGTTTTGTCTGTCTGTATCTCCTTCTGTCTGTGTCTGCAACTCTGAATGCCTGTCTGTCTGTATACGTGGCGGTCGTTTGTATTTATTTAGAGCATTTTTTATCAATCAATGTACGCTTGGTTATGCCCGGATATCTTTGCTTTTGCCTGTCTTATTATCTGTCTTATCTCCTATGTTTGTTTACACCATGCGTTTAACTTATATACTTTAGCAGGACATAGTGTATATGACAGTCTGCTGGTAATCGTTCGCTTGTTAGTCTGCCTATGTGTATTTCTTGATTAGCTTTGAAGATGAGTACGCTGCTTACCGTGTACAATGTACACTGAACACTCAATTAATGCACAGATGACGGTAGTAGTAGTAGTAGTAGTAGCAGTAGCAGTAGCAGTAGCAGTAGCAGTAGCAGCAGCAGTAGCAGTAGTAGTAGTTGTTGTTGCCGTGGTTTTGGCAGCAGCAGCAGCAGTAGCAGTGGTAGTAGTAATTGCAGTAAGAGCAGCAGCAGCAGCATTAGTAGTAGACTTCAAAAAATTATACTAGTAGCTGTTATTATTAGGCCCTATTATTATTATTATTATTATTATTATTATTATTATTATTATTATTATTATTATTATTATTATCCTTTTAATATTTTCAACGAACAACATCAAAACAGGAAGTACAATAAAAAAGGGAAGCAATAACTAATATTATATATCCTCTGGGACCGGCTCAGCTAAAGTTCCTCGAAAGGCCACCGAGTTGAAACGCTGAACGGTCATAGAGAGACGTTGCAGCAAAAAGCAGGTCTCTCTATTATTATTATTATTATTTATTAATATTTATTATATTATTATTATTATTTATTTTTATTATTATTACTATTACTATTATTATTATTATTATTATTATTATTATTATTGTTATTATTATTATTATTATTATTCGTCTATCTTCTTCAGGCCGGACAACAATCTGGTTGGCGTCGAAGATGAAGCCAACGATGACGTCGGAGAAAATGGCGTCGAATTGGATGACGTCACTGCACGTGATCGCATTGACCTAATTCTTCAAGATGACGCCTGGGTCAGTGACGTCACGTAAGTAGGTCGGGCGTTAATGCATAATGTAGACAATAATAATAATTATTATTAATATGTTCCACTTGATATTCTAATTCTCGTTCTACGGTTCCGCTATTTCACCATTGCACCAAAAGCAATGCATTTTTCTTGTGCAACTCTGTGTTGGTGCCACCAAATTGCTTCTGAGGTAAATTATGGGCCACCCTAGTTCGGCGGAACCCCTGTCCATTTTGGCATCACTATGTACCCCTAGATGCTGCTGTACCATTTCGTTGTATACAATGACAGCAGTGTTAATTTAAATGTTTATGAATCAATAAATGATTGGTTGATTGGTTGATTGATTGATTGATTGATAATATTCACGCACACATACATTCAAAATATGCTTTGGATTATTTGCAGCATAACGACCATTATGCATGCCCACAACTACGCGTGGATGCGTTAATACTCATGTAGCAATGCAAAAAACCTTAGGGGGTTCTTATTTATGGTCCTCTGTATGTATATGTATATATATATATAATATGTATATGTATATACAATTATACATGCTTTATCTGCCTATACACGCGTGTACTTGCATAATATAAACACAGTGCTTTGATGCTGATAACTGTTATCTTTACTTGATTTTTAAATCGTCGACAGAGGTCTGGTGCCGCACTGTCTGGCCATTCTGAAGATCGCGCATCTGTTGACTGATAAGCTGGTCAGTATGACGTTGAACGGTGACCAACAACTCCAGTCGCCCGAGACAATCACGGAACTCGTCTCTGTCGCCCGTCGCATTGGACCAAGGGTGGACGATGTCGTCAATGCGATGTACCCACCGCTCGATCCAAGGCTGCTTGAGGCCAGGTTAGTCGGCAGGGAGGGAGGGCGGGGGGGCGGGTGGGGGGACAGTCCGTCAGGCGGGCAGTCAGTAGGAACGGTAGCAGGCAATACTCTACCGAATGGATGGACCCAGATTTGACCAGGGTCTATGACAACAGAGGACCTCTGGACAGAATGTTTTTGGGCATAATACAGCACTTACTTTATTATACTCTACTACACTCTAGTGAGTAGTCACTGTGCTTACTCTACTCTTCTTTACTGTATGTGAACTTATCTCCTCTCTGCTCCCCTCTCTTCCTCTCCCTTCCTCTCCCATCCTCACTTCTCCATTCCCATTCCGTCCAGTCCTATGACCATCTCTCCCTTCTAGTCCTATTCCATCCTATCCAGTCCTGCTCTATTATATCCTTCCCTATTCTATCTAATCCTATTCAATTCAATCAAATCATTTCCTATATCCATTCCTATTCTATCCTAGTCTTTATTATCCTATCCTTTACTATCCTATCCTGTGCACTGCACAATCCACTATGTTATGCTATCCTATCGCAACTTATCCTCTCTCTTATATATATTTAGACTGCACTATAAAATGCATGTCTCTATAATCCACAGAAGTGTGCACATTGCACAGCGAACGAGCCACAAACATCATCTCCCATGGGAGCGATTTAGAAATGGCAGATTATTTTGCGGATTTATCTCTTGCAATTGCTTCAGTGCTGCGCTGAGAGCCGCACAACGTTATCCCAACCGACGTCGAATGTAAACAGTGCATATCCACCGTTCCATGCTATAGACTGTGGTGGCATAAACATGCATGCACACATTATACAGTGTACATATGCATGTATGTATTTGTGAATCTGTGTGTGTATATATGTATGTATGTATATTGTATGCATGTATGTATGTTATGTGTCCATGTATGTACATGTATTTGTCTATACAGTATATGCATACATAGATTGTGACGAAGGTGAGATGGATGGAGGGTTGAATAGCAGGAACGTTGACTCCGTTGAGTTGCGTCTTTCGGACTCTTTCCTCTCTTTGCTTCCATGTGTGCTTCTGTTTGTGTTTGTGTTTGTGTGTGTAACTGTGTATGTATGTTTGCATATGATCTGTTTAGATGTTCAGCGTTGGTTCTGTCTGTCAGTCATCTCGTCCTTCTGACCAAATCGACGAGTCGTCTGTCCGCCATGTTGGATTGGGTCGATCAGTCTCTGGCCGACGTTGATGACCACTTACAGGTTATCATCATCATCGTCGTCGTCATCATCATCATCATCATCATCGTCATCATCGTCGTCGTCGTCATCATCATCATCATCATCATCATCATCGTCGTCGTCGTCGTCAATGAAAGCACTCTGCCCTCGTCGTCATCATCATCATCGGCATTATCATCAGTAGCTATGAACATCACCAGCAGAACCATTAAAAGTAGATTCTCATCAGGGTCGTAACTAGCGTTTGGCTTGAGTGTCTTAAGCCCCTCAAAACAAAGCTGAAGCCTCCACCAAATAAATCAAGCCCCCGGCATCACTATAGACTCCTGCTGCCGCACTCGTCATGCTCAAGGCTTAAGCCCCCCTCCAAACGAAAAATCCTAGTTACGGCCCTGATTCTCATCACCGTTATTATTTTTTACGCAGTTGAAGCATTTGATCTTCTTTCATTTTTTCCAGGCGTTGAGAGAAGCAAGCATTGCCTTTGAGGCAACTATGCTCAGCCTCAACCTTATGAACGGAAAAGGTTCCTCCGCACCAGGCGAGGTAAGATTTCCATCAGTCAATCGTCTGTAATGTTTACTTTCTGCCGTGACATCCTGCAGCGCTTGAATCAAGCACCGCTTGATTAATGGTTAGCCAGCCAGCGCTGAATAACATTCTGCGCGTTGGGCAAAGGCTGCGATCGTCTGATCCTAATGAATAATATTAGGCCTATTAGTTTTAAAGGAATAGTCAATAAATTATGTTGTAGACCAATTAGCATAAATTTATCAATTCCTTTTAAGATGTTAATGCAGGCACGTTTTTCTGAAGCGACCTTTTGACCTCAACCCTGTTTAGTTTTTGATGAATTTCTTTGGTGAGACAAGCATGAGAATTGTAGAGAAATAGCTGGGGATAACAAGATTAATTCGTCAATTAATTACACTTCTATTTAATCGAAAATTATTTTTCTCTAATATCAGATTTCTATTTAGCAAACAAAATCCAGCCTATATTTGGACAACACTGATGTCTTGTCTGAATAGAAGTTGGATTGACGAGAAGCAGCCTAATTCTTAATTTTCACCGCGAATCCATATTGTGTTCGACCAATACTGAAACCCGTGTTATGTGAAATAATTACATTACACGCTCTAAACTCTACTTTTACCCAACGATCGCTAGTGCCCTGAATGACGAAAGTGACATTTCTGTTGCAACTTTGTTGAAAACTTGTTTTTTTAACAACAGGCGAACATGGCTTCCTCATCCTCGTCCGATGTACAGATGTCAAACGATTCTTCTGCCGTCTGATTTCACGGATCTTGATCATCCGAAATCCATCTCAATCCAATCTCTCGATTCTCTACCGACCAACGAACAGACTGGATGCGTTACTGGATCAACAACTGTACTGTATGTCCGATAAAACTATTGTTGAAGGATACATGCCTGGAAGTTACTGGTTCCAATATTCGTCGATTTGAAGAATGAGTTCATTCAAAAAATTCGCAGTTTGACGAGCGTTCTGCATTGCTGGATCGAGGGTTGAATAACAATATTAATTTATTCACGGATGAAGAATCGTGTTGCAAAAACACAAAGTAAACCGGGAGTTTGGGAAAGAAAGTTACAAGATATTTTTCACTTCAATAAATCATTCTGCATCTTGGGAGCTCGTACGTAGTTTGGGACCAGTTTTGAGTGAAGCTTAACGAGTTGATTATTATTATATTTCTACAAATCGTTCGGCATCATGCAGTTCATTGCAGTAGCCTATGCTACATAAAGTCTACACGTGTCAGCTTGGGACCAGTATTCAGGCAACGCCTGTCGGAAACATGAACCATGAGAAGACAGGAATCTCGCTTTGTAAGCATTCGTAGAATCATCTGGCATCAGAGCAGTACCCTTTATAGATTATATTTCTAATGACTGAGTGTTCTGACTCCATGAGAGATTTGCTTTTGTCTATGTATTGTAGCCTAATATTAATTAAGCGAAGAACAGCGATCTAATGTTAGACTAACGATGGCCGTTAAAATTGATGCAATCATTGCAATGAACTCAAAGAATGTCAACGATAAACATGTAGCATATTATAGGCCTAGACGCCTGTGCTAAAACTGTTAATCCCTGTTAGACGATAGAATTTCTTTCTTGAGAAAAAGAGAAAAGACGCGGAATTTCAGAGAGCTGTCGGCTGCTACGACCGCGACATTCGACTTGCATTGGTTTCAAAAAGAAGTTCAATTTCTTCATAAAACACACGACATATTTTTCTCCAATAGAAACTATAAGTCCAGCATTGCTTTCATTCGCAACTTTTTGCAATGGAATAGATTGCTGCTGGTCATTTGACATGCTTAGTTTTTACTCTTCACCTGCCTTATGACCTGCAGAAAATTTCTTTTGTATTTTTAATATCTTCTTTACGTTTACTTTATTCTACCTACAGAATAATTCCCATGACAATGGCGCGACCTGCTGAAATTAATTAGCTGTCGCCGCCATTGCTTAATTGCAACAGTAGCTGCGAAGCAATTAAAATTAATCAGATATGTCAGACATGAGTTGCGTTAAAGAAACTATCGTTTACGTTGACCTCTAATGAACTTGAATGTCATTGCTGGTAGCCACCAGGTAGGCTAGACTTCCAACGCTTCTCTCCAGCTCTTTCCTTCAAGATCACAAGCTTCTTTTGTACACTTTTCGCGCCAGTGTGTCCACACTTCACATCAGCCATACGGAGCCCGTAGGCTAATCTTATGTGAGACCCATATAGGGCCCACAGTGCCCTACAATGCCTCGCATGACTCTCATCAGTTTTAAGACAAGATGGTTTGGTGTGCTTAAACTGTAGCCTAGTAATCTGTTGTCAATCTGCTTTCTTCTCTATAGCTGCTTCTTATTTCCACTCATCTCACTGTGTTTGTTTCCATGTATACCGTCCTCTTTGTGTGTCTGTCTATCATACTGGAGCTATATAAATGTTTCATTACAATAGCCTATACTATACCAGTAACTGATTGAGTTGGTTGCGTTGGTACGGTATAGGCATCTTTGATAGAAGAGGAATTAACGTAAATCACCGTATAGTCAGCGTTGAATTGTAATTGGGACGGACGGAAAAGTACATAATTTTATGGAAAAGCAGGATTATGCAATATTTTTTACCCTATTCAAGATACGATCAAGAAAAAATAAAGTACTGTCATTGAACACAAAGACCGCACGAAATTGCACAGAACAGAGGAAAATGACAGCTATCCATGCCTATTATAGTCAAGTTCATCTTTAGAAAATGTTTAAATAATCAAAGTTTGTATTTATTCCAGTTCGATTTATGTAATTATGCTAATTACTTTCCTTTTCGTAAACATAAGTAAGCTATTGTCAACGATTTTAAAAAGCAGTTAGACCAAGAGTAATGGAAAGCGAAGTTATGCGTTCTCGTGATCACAACACAGACATAAGAGCTAACCCTGCTCTCGTTGCCAAGGTGTGAGCACAACAGACCCTACAAAAGTTTTGCGAGACCATGTCTATTTTAAATTTCTCATTTAACAAGTGTAAAATTGTAACAAAATTTAGTGACTCTGGTGCAGAATTTAAAATCACAATAACTAGGCCTACTAATTTTATCACGAGTAAAATTGTAACAAATAGGGCCTATAATAGCCTACTGCTTGCAATGCTTGCTGACAATGTAGGAATTAAATTATTGAAATTCTAGTCATAATGACTCGTAGGTCGTAGCCGTAGGTCCTACACGTTTCACCATGAACCATTCAACACATTATTCTTTAAATATATTTAACTTAAATATTTAGAATTTGAACTCATAATAACCGAGTTTCTTGTGCAATGTGAACAGCTTCTGCTCACAAGGGCATCAAGAAAATTGTAGAAGCAGCACAGAATCTTCACATAAGTTAATGCTGGCTAACCTAAATAAATGTAGGCTATGTTTTTCAGAATGCCCTTTGTTGACATGGCATATAGTCGCAAAACCAAAAATTACAATAATATACAAACACATTACATCATTTAAGCTTACAAAACATCTTGAGAGAATAGATAGTATGTTCAAAAAATTAATAAACTGGAATAGATAACTACTATTATTTATAACACCAGTTACAGACTATTATAATTATTATGCCTTCAGCTAGGGAAGGCGCCGGTTCGCAACCTTGCTCGGTGACCTTGTATTAATCTCAGGCCATAACACGAAGGACCGTTTATAAACAGGACTGGGGGCTCCTTATTTAACGTCGTTGTAGGCTCACAAGTTTTTGGACGATAATCGGGGCTAATCAAATCTCACATCTTGTTCACATAAATAAAGCATAGAATTGATTACATTTCTGAAGACCGTTTGGCGAATAATTATGTTTTCAAAGTGAACATTGCATTTAGAGATTCAAAACATGATCTTTGGTGTTGGAAACGGAATCTGAAGTGGAGCGACACCTTTGATCGATGGTGAAACGTACGTAAACAATATTTTCAAGACGTCTGTCCGCCATATTTGTTGAATACCCTAATGTTTTCTTTACCCATTTTAACTACCTTATTCTAATTACCCTTCTATAACTTGATTCAAACTCGGCTTGTGCAATTTAGAGGTCGCTTATAAATGTCGGAAACTCTTGAATCTAATTGCTTCGTCCTTTGCGTAAGTTTTATCGGCAATGAACCGTTGGCCACACATTGTAGATTTCAAAAGGAGACAACCCTCCAACCCTCCTCCAGATTTCTGACATTTTGTGAAGAAATTCGAACAAATTTCAAGATTTCAACAAAATCGTCAAAACCCAGGAATTTTCCAATGCCACAAACAAAGGTTACGAGACAAGGGCTCAGGAAAAAGAAAGGAAGAAAGTTGCGTCATGTCCAGTTTCATAAGAACCTGGAATAGCCTATAATTGTGCAGGTAGAAACAGGCTACAGAGTCAGCAGACTAGATTCAGTTTTGCTTGAGCCGACAATAGCGCAGAACGTCTAGATAGTAGGCTTGCAGTCCTTGGTGTACGATATTCGGAGTTGTAGCGATAACGATAATTGAGGAAATTCTGCCTTTCGTTTGGAATGAAATATATGAGCCGGTGTAGGCCTGTTATCGGTCGATAACAAAAGAAAATGTGCCATAGAAGGCAAGAGCAGTAGAGAGAGAAATTAAATAGGCCTAACCCTACAGGATTGGCCTGATAATATAATTATTTCCTTCTTTATGTGACCGGAGAGTGTGCCACTGGAAATAAATATCAGTAAGACTTATCCTAAGTTAATATTACTGCACGTCATAATCAGGGGGTCGTCTAGCCTATAGTTTAGCCTACGTATAAACGCAGCGTGTAACAGGGCAGAGGCGGATCCAGGAGGCCAGTCCGGCCATGGCCCCCATTTCAAAAGTGCTTAGGACGTGGCCCCCATTTGGTTTCAACAAGCATTAAATCAATGCAGTGGGAGAGAAAGGCAGGATACGACGACTAGACAGGTCATAGTAGGCTATGTTGTTGCTTGCAGAGATGACGTCGACCAGAGCAGATGACTAAAACATCATCAGTTTATTTTGGCAGGGAAAATTGGTATAATTTCCAGACATTTCGACCAAACGACTAAAAAAGGTCATCAGATTTTTTCTGGCAAAGATCACCGAAAATTTTGGCCCCTTCGAAAATTTATGTATCCAAACCTGTAAGAGGGTAGCCTAATCAGATTTAGGCGATTTGCGTATAGAGTGCGAACGGCGGGAAAGGGGCTCTATATCCTCTCGACAAAGATATGTAGGTCTACGTACGCAAAATATTTATCTAATTATCACGTCCAAATTCAGCTAACAAATTGCACTAGAAGCATCAGAGGAGGGGGTCAAAAATAAAAATGGATGAGCCCTAACGGTGTCTTCTCACTATAAACTATTACTCAAACTCGGCTCATAAGCTTCTAGAACGAGCAAGTAAAATTACACAGTGTAAATGCACCGCTCATTAAACAACAAATTGCTACAATAAAATTATTATTGACCCCATTATTGTTACAGTTCTCAGACGAATAGGATAAGACAACAACAGTCTGATAATAATATCAGAATACTATATAATTACTATTATGAAGTCAAGTATTAAGCTTACGTCAGAATGACGTCATTGTGACGTAGATTACGACGACACAGCCACGCGCGCTACAAATCCGTTCACTTACACAACATAAATATACAATAATATGTGATTGTCGAATGCGAGTTTTCGATTATAATATACAATAAACAGTAAATTAGTCTTCATAGTTATGCAAAAACGTTCTAATGAATACATTATCGACTGCAATTCAAGCATACTTTGTTACATCCAACAAAAACGTAATGCCGATTTTTTACACTTTCCCACTTGCAAACACATCCATTCCAGAATGTTTTACGAAGCGAAGTGCCTCGGGATATGCTGCTCAATTTTTTAACGTTGGCAAAATAAGCACCTGTCGAATCCCTCCAAACCTCTCCTCTATCTTACAACAAATTAAGGCTGCCCAATTTTCAGCAATGTCAAGAACAACAACTTTCATTTCAAAACGATACGCCAGATGATAGTAAACGTTGATATAACGAGTAACAATATCGTATGAAGAAAGTTAAAGAAACAATGGACAATGCCACACAGGACAATGTATCGAGTATTACCATATGTAGGCTAGACTTCAACAGGAACACGCTTTGCTAGGGTCCATAATGACACGCTTCTGGAATGAGAAAAATTTTTCCCCAAAACAAGTAAACCTTAAACTTATGCCGAGTCTTTCCATACAAATGAAATGTAGGCTTATGTTTCACCAGATGGAAAATGCTTCAGAGAAAGTCCCTTGAATGCCTGCCAGGCGATTGATTGCGCGAAGAAATACCATTTCTGGCGACTGGAACACAGTAGAGATCAGTACTGTAACTGTTGGGAAAGAATTGGAAGAAACATTTCACAATGTGGAATCGATTCCGGAACACCAACTCGGTGCTGTGCTTCTCAACTACTGTGATAGGGCAACTTATACGCACACTCGTGATTGAAATTTTGCCTCAACATATAACTGTATGTTAATTTCGCTCTGTGAGAATCGTACCATTAAGGAGATCAGTGCCAACTCAGCCAAGTGGAAAGATACAGGACGATGTGTTCCAATTCCCAGTTCAGGTGAATGGAGAGAGACGGGGAGGGAGGAGTTCGGCTTCGGCGGTCGTTGAAGACATCTCGCGACTTCCATTCTGAAAGTGGTTGCACATGCGTCTCAGTTGGTTGATGGGAGGCGCCGTGTCGTGCGACTCCAAATCATCGTCGTTTGGACTCAGGTAGCAGGCCGTCGCGCTGTGGGAAGAGGACGCCCTCTTCAGTTCACTGTTGTTGGGACCGACGACACTTTTGCCATGTCCATTTGTCGACTCTTCTTTCGACTGAACCGAAACGGCGCACGGCAAACCGGAACTTGGACCTTCGATGTTCTTCTCCCGAGCCGCGATGTGCTCGTGGCTCATCGCCGAACCAAGATACGTGTAGACCTTCTTCGGTAAAGCTACCATACCACACCTCGTCTGAACGGCCATAGACGCCCATCCTGGTTTGCTCGTCCCATTCGCCGTACCGCTCCCGTTCTCCACCTGACTCTGACCAAACGAAAGATGGTCGTTTCTCGCTGAAAAATTTCCTCCGTTTTCCGTGTTCGATGCTCCTACCGTCTGACCCCTGCTCTCCAATGACTGGCCCACACCCGCGGTCGTCGTACTCGACAAGGAAACCTGGCAGCCTGACGTGGCAGTCGGGCCTTCCGAAAGACCGGATGTCTTCGAGAAGATTCCCGGTAGCGCAGGCGCCTTAACGAGAACCGGAACTTGGCTGGAGTTGGGAAACCGAGACGATGATTGGCCGCTGGCGTCCGAGTTGACGGCACAACGCGTGATTCCGATGCTGCACTGTTTAGTGAAGACAGCGGCGAGCGACGGACTGAGTGGGTCGGAGGAGTCGGCGGGGACCACCGTCCAGCTGTCGAGCTTCGGTCCTGTGTCCGTCGAGCAGCGTCTCTTGCTTTTAGCCACCGCCGTTGACGTCCCCTTCAAGTTGGCCTCAGCTGCAGACCGACGCCTCGACGCCGCGCTGCTCGGGGAAGACGGAAGCGACATGGCTGTCACAGAGGGAGCCGGAGGCGCCACGCATCCGCGGCTAACATCATCCACACGTCCGGTACCACCCGCTCGTTGGCTCCTGGTGACGACCCCTGACGGCAAGGGAGGACCGCGTGGGGCTTTCATCCGACAGGCATCAATCGGACCCAGTGGAATGGAGATGTTTCCGCTCTTTGCGCTGGAATTCTCGCCGTTTCCCTGGAAGAACGTCGGTCTTGTCGTCCTTGAGAGTTTGCATCGCACCGCCAGAGTTTCTTTCTCAGTCGTTTCGTCCGAGTCTTGTCGATCGAGTTTCTTGTCTGGCGAACTGGCGGGGCTCGACAGCTTCGGGGGGCAGTCTGGGATGCTCCGCGACTCAACGGACTCATCGTTGTGCGGAATCTTGCCAGAGTCACCCACCGGAGGACTCTGTCTAGAAGCGTCGCTCATATCGTTCAATGTGGATTTTGATGCGGTGTTGTTTGGCTTCGTGTTCAAACTGCTGTCGGCTGACTTAGTCACGGAATTTGGTAAAGTAGGGTCACCTGCCTGCGCAGTTTTTAGAGAACCAAGAGAGGATCTGTCCATGTCGTAAGGAGACGTCAGGTTCCGCTCAAGTATGGCGCGGATGAGACTGACTGGCGCGCCCTCGATCCTTTGGCCTTGGGTGAGGCTGTAGTTGCCCGACTTAGCGTCGAATTGGAAAGATACCCGGATGTCTGACGTTGAACTCGTCACTGGAACTGCGGAGGAGGAGGAGGAGGACGTTGGAGTGTCCTGCACATCTGTCAGATCAATGGTTGACTTTGGAATTGGTTGTGGAACTGCTGAGGGTACTACTCTGAGATCCGAGCTTTTCCTCGCCACCGAAAATTTGTTTCCCACATGCGGGATGTTGGAGATGGCGATGTGTCGAGCTCCGGGAAACTTCTGGAAAACAGATGCAGGGGGTGAAGGTGAAGAAGACGATTGGACAGAACTGGTGCAGGATGAAGGGGAAGAACATGCGATGTTGGGAGGAGTGGGGGAGATGGGCGACGCGGACTTGCTGGGTGCGCGAAGGTTTGCGTCTGAGGGTGTTTTCGTGGAAGTGTTGTTTGTTCGTAGATTACGGTCACTGCTCAAGACGTTCTGGCTTTGGAACGTCAGAGGGGGCGCATTCGACAGGACAAAGGTTGGAAGGGTGGCAGCCGACAGCGTTAGATGAGGAACTGACGAACCAGGGGCTACAACGCAAGCGCCTGGTTTTCCCGCTCTCGGCACAGCCTGCATCCCAGAATGCGAGACAACGGAAGACGCGGGATCGGTGCAGACGTTGCTGCGAGTCATTGAACCGATGCTGGGAGCTGTCGGCGATAAAACACACGACGATGACACGGTTGGTGTCGACACCGCACAGGCCGGCTGATTGGGGTTCAGTGTGAATCGGCAGACGAGACCCGGTCGATTAGCGCCAGGTATCAACACTGCCTGAGGGTCCTTTGACGGCTCAAACACCGGGGTTGTCGACGCAGCGGGTGGGACGATGAGTTGCAAGGGCGGCCCGACGGCACGACCGATCACCATCGCCTGGCTTGTTGGTGTTCCCTGGTGAAGAACGAGCGGCGCTGAGAGGCCGATCGCCGCCGACCGAGGATTGGAGTAGTTCAGACGCGTTGGAATCAAAGCCATGTTCGGTCGAACGCCATTCTGACCGGGGAAGGAAAAGTTACCCGGTACGGTTATGAGAAACGTACTCTTGCCGTTGATTGTCACAGGGGACACGGCGGGGAAGAGAATCGGTGCACCGTGCCCCGATATGTGGAAGATGGCCGCTTGGGATGTCAGCGAACCGCCGGTTGAAAGGTTGACTGTGGAGGATAACGACGTGGAGCTCGTGCTTTTCGATGTGGCCACCGAAACATTCGTTTTGGCCGACGACTTAGACGACCTGTCACCACGACTGCTGCTTGAGTTCGTACTTCGAGAACTTTTCCCAGCCAAGAAGGAATTGACGGGGTTTACCCTTCGTTTGAAGTAGCGTCCAAGCAGATCGATGTTGGTCTGAGTCCCTACGGAAACTTTGCCACCTGGTTGATTTTCGCAAGATGTTTCAATCCCAGCAGTAGAAGATTTCACTGATGGTCTTGTAACGGGATCCTTGGCGTTCACAGTTTCATTTTGATGAGGCCTTCGCTGTAGGTTTATAACCTGAACGCCTTGCCTGCCTTCTTCGTTTATAACTAAATTCTCGTTTAGTGTTGAGTTACTTCCAACTGGGTTCGTTATGATGGATATGGATTGTGATGCAGCTGTTGAAATTTTGCTTCCTCCAGTGACTTGGATCGCACTTGCGGGTGAAGACAGTGAGATTGGTTGAGTCGTTGAACCTAACGTTTGCAAAACGTAAACACTCGCCGTTGTGCATACAGAACTGTCTTTCGGTGAGATGACTGCCCCATTTTCCGCAGAAGTGCCTGAAAACGATACGGAGTCTCCTTTTGCCTCGCACTCTCTGTGCTCAGACGACAGGGACACAGGTGAAACTACAGATAAGGTTTCCCTTTCTAGAATTTTTTCGTGCGGTTCGGCTCTCAAAATCTCACGCGTACCATTTGAATCAGACGCCACCGGTGACATAACAGTTGAGTTACCAACTGGTGTATCACTTGCAAAGACGCTGGCCTTGTTTGCAGGTGAACTTAAACTAACGGCCGACTCACTACGCTCAAGAACAGACTGTGTGTTAATATCGAGTGCCTGTTTCGCGACATTCTCTCTCGAGGAACAGAGTTCAGACTCGCAGGTACACAGCTGCGAGTTTTCGATGGCAAGCTTACGCACAATGCCATTATCATTTGTAACACAATCGCCAGAGTCAGTAGAAATACCAGCATCAGAAGCATTATTATCTGCTGATCGCAGACTGTTGACTTTGTCTTCATCCTGAGCAGATGGCTGTTCGAAAATGGAAACCTGCTGGTCCGATAGAGCACCTATGTCCAGCATTTTCGATGGTTGCACGCGAGAGAGGTCAATGTTGTCCACCTCCAATATTGCGCCGATGCATTGGATATCTCCAGAACTCGAAGCCCGATCGTCCGTGGTTAAGCCTCCCGGTAGACCTTCAGACATTCCAGTGTTACATGCAAAACTACAGGGAGATGTTGGCGCAGTACCTACAGATCCCGGTTTGTGCGAGCTACACAGTTCATTAGCAGGCGTACATTCATTCGTACATGAATGGTTATCGCCTGCAGACGTTGTAATGATGTCACTAATAGCAGGAAACATGGAATCATTCTGCGCCCCGTTGACGGGAAAACACCCAACGCCAGTGGGTGCACCGGGGCTCAGCAGTTTCGATATTGCAACACTTTGAGACAAGTTTTCAAACGGTAATCCGACGGCGGCAGCGAAATTCGAATTCAGCATTGGGAATGATGTTCCAGGCTCGGTGGAGACGATTCGGAAACTATTGGGATCGTGGACCTGCTGTTGGTGATGCACTGGATCGACGTAATCGGCCCAGTTGGGAAAGCCATGTCCGTTCAGAGCTGCCAGGCTGTTGAGACCGAGGGTCGCTTGAGACATTCCGTCACTCCGTACCAGGAACTCAAACGGAGGAGCGTTCTGGACGAGGAAGTTACCGACGGATATTCCAACACCGGTGGATGACGACGACGACGAGGAGGTCGGTGAGAAGAGCTGAGATATGGCTATTGAATCCATGATGTTCCTGTGTCCCCCAGCGACTCTCTGTGGCTCTCCTCCGTCGCCCGCCGGGTTCTCCACGGGTTCCGGGTACGGACTGGGCAGCGCGGACTCCGAGTCGTCGTTCATCCCGTAATCCGTCATCGAGTTCTCATCGCTGATGGCAACGTTGGCGGCGATCCGCCGAATCTCAGTGTCGATCTCGGCATCCGAGTCCTTCGAGGGATCGGTCTCGACTGGGAAGGGCAGCTCTACTCCGCTCTGCGCCTCGTTCATCGTCTCACTGCTCCGCGAGACAGCATCGGAGGTCGTGGGAAGCCAGTGCTCCGTCGAGGCTCGGTCGCCTTCCGCGGGATTCACCTCATCCTCCGGAAAGTAGTCCCGCATCTCGACGCCGCTTCCGTGAGCGTAGAAGAAATCGGACGCCTTGTGAATCTCTTCCGGTGTCAGCTGACCGGAAACGGAATTCTCCAAGTCATGCTGCTCCTCAGTCAGATCCTGGATGTCGTTGTCCTCCGCTGGACGCTGGGTAAGGTCACTTTCGGCGGATCTACCGGCGTCCAGTTCTTCCACGAAATGTGAATGCAGGTATCCACCTACCGCTTCTTTTGAACTGTCCAGATCGACGTCGTTGTTACAGTTCTCCTGCAGGTAGAACCCCGTCGTTTTGGAGAATGCGGAATTCTGGGTGATATGGGCGATGATATCGGAATTCTCGGCCACGGCTAGTGAGGCGTCGCCTGCGTTTAGACAGTTTAAGTCGTTGGAGTCGGTGTTTGGCTCAAGACTCTCGTAGAGTCGCGAGTCGGTCGGTGAGTCGACGGCAAATGCTAAATGACTCCGTGAGTCGGAGATTTCTTCTCGGTTATACTCAGATCCACATCCGTCTCCTAATTCTTTTTCCATCTCTCCACTACTTCCATTTACCTCCTCGTAGCTTTGACTTCTCGGTTTCTTCAAACTATTCTCGATTTCTTCGTCATCATTGTTTCCAGCATCGTGAGCTGTCTCGAGTTCTAGCTTTCGCTTCCGGTTTCGTGACTTAGTGACGGAGTTGTTGTTGCATTCGGATTCGAGACAAACTGGTTTGTTGGCGGAGATATCGAACACGACGTAGTACAGAGTCATTCGCACCACCTTCAAGTTACATTCAATTAAACATTATGAAAATATCTTTGGTTAGATCTGGTAGACATTATAGATTCATAGTTGTATTGTATGCTGTATATTGCATTATTGTGTGCCCTTTGGCAACACAGTATATGAACATACAAGATCTTGGAAGTATATTGGAATGTTGCAGTATGTGTTAGTTCTTGTTTGTTGCCAGTCTTATCGGTAAAAGATACGTGAGTTTTGAAAGTCTACAGATACAAATAATGTATATTTGCAAATTTTGCACTACATCATAATTTTTTATCGTCATAAGATTATAAAAAGATTAGATTATATTATAAGAATATTCTAGGGCACAAACCTTTTCACGAATGTAGATGTATGCCACGTCGACAAGAGTGTACTCATCAAGTAATGACTTGTCAGCATAATATACTTCAATCTACAGCAGATATAAACGAAAATCATAACCATAGCAATTTGCAACGCTGTACACGCGATTTCCATGTAATACCCAAGCATGTATGTATGTATGTGTAGGGGTGTATAATAGGGCACACACTGGCATGTGACAGGCAGATACTCAGATAGTCGGACACAGAGATAGAAAAACAGATTATAAGGCAGGGATCGTTGCTATTTGTTGGATTGTGAAATGAGTGTGTTGGCCTAATTGATATTTAATTATGCATGCATGACTTGCATGTATGATTAATGTATGGTTGTACTTGTATGCATGAATGTGGGCAACTATCATGTCTGTAAGTCTGTATCATGTATGTTTACACGTATGCATGGAAGTATGCATGCATGTTTCTGTATATATGCCTAACACCCTTTTAGACCCTCTCAAAAGTGGTGTTCTATGGTGTATTCAACCGTCGTGTTGTCACAAACTCATCTTGACTGGTTGGGAAGAACAATTGACATCTACATAGATACTAAGGAACAACATTGTGGGTGTAGTCAAAATATCTAAATCCTTTGAGTACGCTATCTACATTAATTCAACAGATGTTAATGGTATATATTATAAATTCTAGGATTAAAGACATTTTAGGAAAAATGAAGGAACAAAGTGTACATTGCAAGAATCCGAAATTCAACTGAATCAGAACCTCAAAGTTTTCATCCATGTCGAACTTGAATCGGATGTACTTTTTCAGATGACCAATGGTCAACTCAACTGGACAAAGCAAGTACCGTTTCTTACCGCTCGCCTGGAACAATTGATCACAACATAATAATAAAGATAATTGCAGCTTCATTTCTAGAGTATTATTAAAAACATTACGCAACAAATCCTATGACAAACTCGCATCAAAGTTAACTACATAAAATAAACACAGTCATGATGATTATGTGCTCCATATGACCTGAACTGAGACAGACAACCTTTATTTATTTACTCATTTATTTATTTATCCATTTCTATAGCGCCCCCTCAAGCTCGCTACTCAGAGGCGCTCCCGACTACAGCGCAGACACTGCATCGAAGTTTCACGCCGAAGCGCCCAAGCAATTGTGGGTGAAGGACTTGCTCAAGGTCCCTACGCGGCGACTTGAGGTGGATTCGAACCTCGAATCTTCCGGATTCAAGGCAACGACGCCACCACTACACCATCGTGCCCCCACTTTGTAGCATTGGTTAAATGTAGGAGGCTGCTTTCTACCAGCCTGCCGTTTTGAAGAAACGCAAATTGAATTGAACTGTGTATGCAGGACTTTGCTGTAGCATGTTTGAACACATACCCATGCTTTTCATGATGTCTCATATTCGTATTCCTCATTACATGTAATTTTCACAAAGTTTGTTGTACACACAGTTGCATCCTCATGGCTACATTACTGGGTTTTCCTCAATGTATATATTAAGCTGCAAAGTGAGCTTATAACTGCTAAAGTAAACTAAAGAAATTAACGACATAGACCAAATATAGACTAAAGATAGACTAAAATTAGACTAAAAATATACTAAGTCATTAGAAGTCGTTAGTGACCTCATTTCCTTCATTCCTCGCAGTTCTCTGATTCGCATCGTCCCCCAAATCCTCACAGAATGACTCGCTCTCAATGAAATCGAATGGCATGCTGAAATAAATCAGACCCATTTAATGACCGACTAAAGTCTCAAGGAACAGCACATTAAAAAGTCTAAAGGAACAGCACATTAAAAAGTCTAAAGGAATTGCCCATTAATGCCAAACAACAACGGCATCCATGATAGATGATAAGACTTGGCTCTCTGAACGGCATGCATGGTTTTACTGTTCAATAAAACGAGAGAATAAAAAGAATTGCCTTAATTAAATTCCTCGCTAGAAGGAAATTCTGTGCTTAGATCGAGATAAATGCCTTTATAGTTCATGCATGCATGTACGACATTGTGCGTGAGTGTGCCTATGCGCACATGTGTATGTATGTATGCATGTATGTATTGTGTGTGTGTGTGGGTGTGCGTGCGTGTGTGTGTGTGTACGTACGTACGTACGTATGTGTGTATGTACGCATGTATGTATGTATGTATGTAATAATGTATGCCTGCATGTATTGTATGTATTTATGTATGTAAGACTTAAGACTTTTCTTTTCCCAGGGGTTCTTTGTACTGGGAGCGCCTCTGATTAGGTTGCACTGTGAGAGGCGCTTTATAAATCACAAAATAGAATAAAATAGAATAGAATGCATGACAGTACGTATGTATGCATTATGCATTGATGAATAGATGTGTGAGTGTATCTAAGACTAATAATATGTAGGCCTAGGTATGTCTCAGCTCAGCACTGTCTCATCATCCCACGTGTGAATAAATTTAGAATTACCACGCTGCCTTTTTCTTATTTCTCCACAAAAACCACTTATTGACTTCACAACACACTGATCTCTCACAATAATCCTACATCATTGCCGTTTACATACGCAGCAGCGTTAGTTAACGCTTCATTCGCTAGGCGCTCCCGCTACCGTTACATAGCATCCGAGGCATTCGCTAGGCGGCGCTAGAGTGCTGTACCTGTCACAGCGCACAAGGCGAAGGTTGATGCGATCAGCGCTGGCGTAGATATTCTTCTGCATGCGAATCGCTCGTCGTTCTTTCCGCCGCGTGGTGTCGCCACTCGTCGAAGCCACGTCTACAGAAAGCAAAAGCGCCTCCTATTAACAGCATGCGTATCCAATATCTATCTACATCGTGGCTTGCAACACTTTCTCGAAACCTATAGGCACGACTGACAAGAGATGTTCAAGGCCCCTAGGAAAAGCAGTCGTGGTATCGGTACTCTAAAACTATCTTAATGCTTGATGAGAAATTGGTTTTATAGACAAATTGAAGTAATAAAAAATCAGATATTATCATCGATTTTTATATTTATAATTTATTATATACAATCAATATGATTTTATTAAGTTGTTAATTTGAAAGTTTAAACTAATTTTTTTAGTTCATTCTCTGTAATATTACATTTAAAAATTAAAAATCATAAACTTTTTGTAGATGTACATAACCAACTATAGACGTGGCTACCTAGTCCTTACCCATAAAATTCGACGGACCCCTGGGCCAATTTGCCCCTCCCCCTCTCAGCGGTCCTGCCTATATTTACACTCAGACCACAGTTTGGCCAAACGTACTGGAAAGTGGTATGACTGTTTTTTCATTAATTAACAAGAGCTGCATAGGTCTACTGTCTCGTCACAGAGACTACTCAGAGGCGCTCATTCCACTTCCTCTTTAGTGTTTTGCCATTAGGCAGGTCCAAGATTCCAACGACACCATTCTTGTCTATTCTGTGCTTTGCTCCCCCACATAGCGGCAGTGGCGGCGCCAGGATTTCAGTTTGGGGAAGTGCTGGTTGAGAGGGAGGAATCGCGGGAGAAAATTTTCCATTTTCATTCGCCCAAATTTCTGACGACCTTTTTTTTAGTCATTTGGCCAAAATCTCAAGAAAAACATTTAATTTTCCCAGTCCAAAAAACTGCTAACCTTTTTAAGACATTTTGACAAAAATCTCAAGAAAATATTTCATTTTCTCTGCTCCCAAAAAATCCTCATGACTTTTTTAGGGGGGGGCTTAGTCTAAATCTCATGAAAATATTTCATTTTCCCTTTGCAAAAAACCTGACGAACTTTGTGGGGGGGGGGGGCTTAGCCCCCAAGCCTCCTGGCGCCGCCACTGGATAGCGGTGTGGCCAAAAACATTTAACGAACTTGGAAAATTCACCCTATAGTCCCTTAATTCAGTGTTTGTCACGTTGCTATCATTCCAAGACGAAGACTGATGAAGGAAATAATCCATGATCTGTATGCGAAACGTTATCCAATCACCAGAGGAGCCTTCACGCATGCGCTCTAGCCAAGTGTTCGGTGCTTAGCGACATCTTGTGACTGATGAAGGAGGATGCTCGAGAGTCAAGTGGTTAGAGCGCTGGACTGTCAACAGCAGAGATGGGGGTTCAAATCCTAGACAGGTCATAAATCTGTGTAGACTTATGCGACGCCTGGTGCAACCCTCAATGAGTACATCAGTCGTACACTGTACTTTGGAAGATGACGCAGGCGAGGGGGAGGGCCGTCAAATCACCATCATATGCCGAGGCTAAGAAAATAGAGTCGCTAATATTTAATACGCTGTGCTGGCACCTAAAGTACAGCCACCTAGCGATAAGGGGGCTTTAGTCATTTAACCGTACTTCACTTGACATCAAAGAATCAGGTTCTCCAGTCAATCCAAGGTCACACGTGAAAGCAAATTCCTTGGGTCTAGTATAAGTTGGGAATTAAAAGTGTAACAATAATGACACGCATGATCTAAGTTCAAAAATGTGATACAAATAATAATCAATGCATAATGAAATGTTTATAAAACACAATAGAAGAAAAACATTATAACGTGATGCAATATCGTGCAAAACCATACAAATAAATTCAATATTAATGAGCAGCTATAAAATAATTAATCTAATCACAGTACATTGCATGCTTCGATACAATTAGGCAACTTAATCGACCTCGGATGATTATGGTGCTAGATTTACACCGGCGGCAAACGACATGCTGTACAGGGTTGCCACTGTCTTGCCGCACATAGCTTTTTCCACCTAAATCTAGGTTTTTCTGTCTTTTCTAGCTTTCTAGGTATTTTTCATCAGGATCTACTTTTTTCTCTCACGGATGTTTTTCGTGCTGAAAATTATCATAGCAAGTCCTCAAATATCATTTAGGTTTTTCGGAAATTTTCACAAAATAGACACTCCACCAGTTTGTAAAAACAGATCAAACACTAGAAAAAGGTCTCAGATGTCATAAATGTATTCAGAGACTAAAAACATATCACTTTCCAAATCGGCAGCGGAAAGTTTTACACCACGGAAGAACTCAGTGGCGGCGCCAGGATTTCAGTTTTGGGGCGGGGGATTTAATCCCCGCAGAGGAAATTTTCCATTCTCATCTGCAAAAATGTCTGACGACCTTTTTTAGTCATCCGGTCGAAAATCGTGGAAATATTTCAGTTCTGCATGTGAAAAATTCGGATGGCCTTTTTTAGGGGGCTTAGCCCCCGGGTTGCCTTTTATAAGGACTTCGCGCGAGAATCGAATCCGAAATGAAAAACTCGACTTTGTTGGCGCCAAAGTCTGAAACGAAGCAGGTGCGCGGCAGGAGAGAAGCCAAAACAGATGAATCACTTAAAATATTCATGATGAATAATCAGGTCACTGGTGAAAAATTGATGGCAGACATGTTGCTGTTGCTTCTCTATTTATATTGCGCAATTACTACTATCCGATGGTGCTTAGCAACTGGTGCTTAGCAACCGTAGCTGAAAAATTAAACTGTTGCTGTCAAATTATGTTTTCAATGGTACATTCTGGGAGAGGCAGAACAGAGCACAGAGGACAGTCCTTTCTTTACATTGTTCAAACAGTTTTTTTTAGCAGGTTTCACCTTCAGTAATGGGTAATTACGATTTTTCTATTATTTAATTAATTTTAATTGGCATTTAATCAGCTTCATAAAGAAAATTAGATGTATCATTTTTAGAACAATAATTACTTAATCAGAATCAGCTCACAAGTAACTGAATTGTGCAATTAACGTCTAGAATTAATTAATTAATTAATTGATTATAGATCACTGATTACCTTCTACTTAACTGTACCTAAACACATGTGATGTGATTTTTTTTTATTATATCCTAATACTGGTACCTTATTAATATTTACATTATTTCACACGTACCTCATCTAGCTGTATCTGACTTCAGTTGACCTTACCCCACCTTGCCCTAGATCACTTTAAGAATGTGATAGCATTACTTCACAATATTGAAGAAGGCTTTGGTTTAATAGGACCTCACCCTTCCAAGTTCCAACATGTATGCGCTCCTATTCCCAGGGGGGCTGTCGTCGAGGGTATAATTATGCGGGTATACAGCCTAAACTCACCCCACAAATATTTGTGTGTAGTATAATAACGGGGAAATGATCTGCAGACATGCCTATAGCTAACTGTAGCATTATAGGCCTAATTAAGCCACTACAGTTCAACTTCTTCATAGTTTTTAACCCTACACCGTCTGCAAAATCCGTTGTTACCCTACCCTCTAAGTTCACTTTGACGTTAAGGTCGAAGGTCACCGCCTTGAGCTGTCGACCTATAAAGGCGAAGCGGGAGACGAGACGGGGGTCACAGGGTCACGTCTGTATACGTGTCAGACCACGTGACGTCGTCTGCATAGACGTACAGTAACCGTCACCTGGTTAACATATTTATAGCATCAAACGAGCTGCAGTCAGTCGATTCGTTTGGCGCACGACCAACAAGGCCAGCATAAATTAGCATACGGCGTACACTGATGAGCATGATGACTTGCATAAATTTAAGTAAATTAGCATATGGCGTATATAAATTAGAATATGACTTGCAAATATTATCATGATAAGATTTCATATGGCGTACACAAATTAGCATGGTGGCGTATATAAATATTACTAGCATAGGGGACTTAGATAAATTAGAATAAGACTCACATGCTTTAGGATACGGCTTACATAAATTGGTATAATTATGGCATAATTATATAAATAAGCATACTTTCACAAATTTGCATATGGCTTACATAAATCTGCATATGTCATATATAAACTGGCACATTTTTAGCATAAATTAGCATACGGCTTCAATAAATCAGCGTATTAAAGACGAGACAGATGTTGTTGGACACGATGATGACAAGGATTGGATACCAAAAACTAAAAGAGAAGGCCCAGCGGAGGGAGGAGTGGCGACATTGGACAGCCGAACCTGCCTAGTGGCAGAGAACCAGAAGAAAGAATTAAAGACGACGATCTAAGGTAATAAATGAGCAGACGTTTAATTGAATTCCGACGATACACGTGGAGCCATTGGTGCCAGGAAGTGCCAGTCTCAACGCCCAGAAAAAGGAGTAGGGCTATTTCAACAGCTTTGAAACTCACTGCATGTCGTTAGGCACTAGGGTCACACGCTTCTTATAATAAGCGTTCATCGAACAATGTTATAATCTTAAGAGATGCAATTCACTGGGCAATAACGATACGCTTTGCTCGTGATTTGCATGGCGTACACAAAATATGCATAATTATGCACAATTATGACTTACCTAATTAGCATATGGTTTATATAAAATGTGTATGGCTGGCTGTAGATGCCACTAGCGTCAGCATCATCACATGGTCACGTGATACGATTCGATGGCCTATAGCTTCACAGTCGAATGGCGATATCTCATTTTTTCTCTCGAATGGTTGGTCGCTCAAGGCAAACGAGAACTAATAGCGACTGAAAAGCGTGATTGATTCGAACGTCATGGAGCAGAGAAAGTTCTTCTCATGTCGACCGACGATAGGATTGCTCAGGTCTATTAATTATAGGCCTACTACAGGTAGCATCTTAATGTACAGGTATTGTGGTGTGTTCGTTCGGTATGGAAGAATAGACATTGATTAAAAAGGAGGTATACGGTAAGAGGTAGAGGAGGAGGAGAAAGAGGAAGAGAAGGTGGGGAGGAGGAGGAGGGTGTGGAGGAAGAGGAGAAGATATAGGTGAAAAGGAGGTAGATGAGGAGGAGAAGGAGGAGGAGGAGAAGGAGGAGGAGAAGAAAGGTAATCATCAAGAGTTCAATTTGTGCGCCTTCGTTTTTCTCATTCTCGGCATATAATATCATGATGGCGGCGATCCAGTTCTCTTCCGAACGCTCTCTTCTCCCACCAACAGTGTGTGTGTGTGTGTGTTTGTGTGTGTGTGTGTGTGTGTGTGTGTGCATTTGCCTGAATAGCCTTCCAATCGTCTTTGTGTTTTCTGGCAGTTCCCACAGCTTTCTTCATCCATGCATGGCTCTCATTTCTTCAGACCATCATCTAAAAACTCGTTCGGAATCATCTCTAACTAACCGGCTACCATGTTCCACAAGAGTGATCATACGCATGTGAGGCCCGATAGATGACGAATGGGTGGAAATAGTAATAATAATAATAATAATAATAATAATAATAATAATAATAATAATAATAATAATAATAAATTAATAATAATAATAATAATAATAATAATAATAACACTATCAATAACAATAATAACAATATCAATAACAATAATAATAACAACAATAACAATAATAATAACAAAAATAACAATAATAATAACAATAATAATAATTTTACACCCAGCGTTTTAATGCTGTGGCCTTCAGAGGCACATTTGTGGACTTCAGTGGGGACGAGGCTCGGTAGTTTCAGAATTTTAATCTTAGGATAGCTTTTAAAAACTTGAGGGATCAATTGTACCTCGGGTAAAAAAATAAAAAATAAAATAATAATAATAATAATAATAATAATAATAATAATCGCAAGGCTCTCCATGCTGTATACACATGATGCTCTGGTTCTGCTCAGAAACAGCTTAAGCGTTCCAAAGCTGCTTTACAGCTTGCGCACAGCTGTATGTACTGACTGTCCGGGCTTGGCTCGGTTCGACAACTTATTAAGAGTAGGTCTGTCAACCATCTTGAACGTGGACCTTGACGACGACCGCTGGCTCCAGGCTTCTTTGCCTGTCAGAGATGGTGGCCTTGGAGTTCGTTGTGCATCAACGCTGGCACTTTCTGCCTTTCTGGCTTCCGCCGCTAGCACGAGCGAACTGCAGGCCTGCATCCTACATACAGAGTCAGCTGATGTTCCATATGTTCTTGCAGACTCAGCTCTCAACGCTTGGATTACCCTGACAGGCGCAGACCCACCTACTGGAGCAGCATCTCACAGCCAAAAGGAGTGGGATTCTAGATTCACTATAAAGGCATGGACCGGTCTGCTCGAGTCCACCAGCGTCCCATGCGACCGCGCTCGTCTGCTAGCTTCGAGAGCCCCTCATTCTGGAGACTGGATGCTCGCTCCCCCTGTGACTGCGCTAGGCCTGCGCCTCTCAGACGAGGAGATACGGTTTGCAGTTGGCGTGAGATTAGGAACGTCGCTTTGCGAGCCTCATGTGTGCCACCACTGCCGAGGGACTGTCGACGCGAGAGGATTGCATGGACTGGTCTGCAAAGGAGGAAGCGGCAAGCACCAAAGACATAACATGATAAACGATGTCGTGTGGAGAGCTCTTGGACGGGCGAAAATCCCGTCCCACAAAGAACCCCTCGGTCTGCTAAGAGAAGACGGAAAGCGACCAGACGGTGTGACAATCATCCCTTGGTCACGAGGTCGATGCCTGGCATGGGATGTGACAGTGCCCGACACCTTCGCCCTGTCTCACCTTCCACACACATCCATCGAAGCTGGCAAAGCCGCCGAACGCGCAGCTGCATCGAAAACTATCAAGTATTCCACCATCACCAGTACCCACGCGTTTGTTGCGGTCGCCTTGGAGACCGGCGGCGCTTGGTGCAAAGAAGGACTGGATTTCATTTCTGAGCTGGGGAGGAGAATTGCTGCTGCTACGCATGACCCTATGGAAACGTCTTACTTATTCCAGCGGATTTCGGTGGCTCTTCAACGGGGGAACGCCATCTGCCTCTCCGGAACATTGCCACCGCTCCCCGATCGACACGAGAAGGAGATTTACAATCCGGCAAAACGAGCCGTGGAACGACAGATGGAAGCGACCTGCAGCAGATGAGACTGTGTGGCACATTAATATGTCGATAGTAGCCTAGACATTAGGGTTGTTCGAATGTAATGGACAAAAAAATAATAATAATAATAATAATAATAATGAAAATAATAATAATAATAATAAAAATAACAATAATAACAATAACAATAATAATAATGACAATTTCTACGGCACCGTAACACAGCACATGCCGTTACAATGGTGCATCTAGAAACAGACTATGCCTGCGGTGCATCAAGTTAAAGCGAATCGGTTTTAAGTTTAGATCTGGTCTGACGTAAAAGAAATATCTGAAGGCAAATTATGTCTATTTTTATAGGCGTTGAATTTCCATCCTGAATCACTATAGGTCCTATACAAAATTTAAAAATATTCACGAATGAGAATATTATATAACGCGTCGCATATCGGCCTGAAATGCTCGGTATTAGGCTAAGCTTGTATATGCTTCAGCTATAATTATGTTCGACAGTCTCGACTCCTTCGCTTTGAGCATGTATCTACAATCTACATATACTATTGAAGTATTGCACTGGTTGCCTAACACTGCAGTGTACGCATTCACTACAAGATCCTCTTTCTGGTCTTCCAATCACAGCTGAGAAATGCCCCTAAATGCCGCTCAGTCTATATGCAAAAGCACTTATCTGCATTTTCACCTAAACTCCGCCACTGGTTGTTCTCTGCCAGTGCCTCGCTTTGAGCTTGTATCTACATATACTATTGAAGTATTGCACTGGCTACCTAACACTGTATACGCATTCACTACAAGATCCTCTTTCTGGTCTCCCAATCACAGCTGAGAAATGCCCCTAAATGCCGCTCAGTCTATATGCAAAAGCACTTATCTGCATCTTCCTCTTGCTCAATGTGTCCTGCTGAATGTCTTGATCTTTTTGTTCCCAGGATAAAGACTGCTCTTGCCCAACATGGAGCGTTTACTGTGGTTGGTCCATCCATTTGGAATGACCTTCCTCCCGCACTAAGGGCTGAACTAATGACTTCCCTTTTCTCATCTGTCTCTCAGTCATTAAAGGCATTTCATTTTCCCAGAGTTCCTTGCTGAGAACGCAGCGCCTCTGAACAAAATAAACTTAGGCGCTATATAAATACATATAAATGTACAACACGACGTGCTACCTGTATCCACAAGAAATCGTAAACATTATGCATTGTCTAATGAACGTGCATAGCTGTTGAATATGCATACAGTGATAAGTGTATACAGACAGACAACGGATATTATAAAAAAAATGCATATATAATTACCGTATATATTATTTATGAGTACATATGAAATAGCAAAGTTGCAAATACCTGTGAATTCATTAAGAAAGCTGATACGTCTCTGAATTTCACCTGAAAAGATAAGCAAGGCAAAAAACTGCACTCACTGCACCAGAATTACACATCAAGTCGCATAATTTTATCTGAAATCTCGAAATCACAATTAGCATAATGTTAAAAACACGTCTGTCATGAGACCAGCACTAAAGCAAACACACACACACACACGCATGCACACACACACACACACACGCATGCACACGCACACACATGGACCAACACGAAAGCAAACACAAAGCATAAAACACCTGCACACACACACACACACACACACACACACACACACACACACACACACACACACACACACACACACACACACACAAACCAACCGAAAATACATTAAAAAAACTACTCACGTGCACACAGCCAACAACAAACAATCAAGACGCGCAAATAAATAACAGATACAGACCAAATAGAAAACATCAATGTTAAAACTACCAGATTAATTTTATCAACCCAAGACTGACGTACACTGGATGTTATGGATGCTGTAGTTATTAGTTACACCACAGGGATCTCCTCCAGACGACATCTACAGGTGGAGATTTTTCGAATTCGAGTCCAAAATAATATATAACACAATCATAATGCTTTACTGCTACTACTTAACGACACTACTACGGTAGTACTACCTCAAAGATGATCAGTGTCGCCCTCCTCCTTTATCCAGGCTTGGGACTGGCACTGGTAGAGTGCAACCAGTAGCGGAGTTCATACGACACGTATGAAACACAAACGCCTATCTACCCCACCG
Organism: Lumbricus terrestris; assembly: GCA_949752735.1. Lineage (NCBI taxonomy): Eukaryota > Metazoa > Annelida > Clitellata > Crassiclitellata > Lumbricidae > Lumbricus > Lumbricus terrestris. The sequence continues at coordinate 9,022,996 of OX457043.1, read as the reverse complement.
TACAATTGGGGAGGGGTCGGTATACAATGCTTGCCCCATATGACCAGGGGTGTGACCAGGGTTGTATATACTGGCAAAATTAGACAAGAGTACATGCTAGTTGCCTTAGCCCGTCCGCTGCCTGCAGGTCATTTCCACGAATATAATACTACACACAGATATTTGTTTGGTGAGTATAGCGAGTACACGCTGTATACCCGCGTATTCGCTCGATTACAGCCCCCCCTTTTGACTGGGCAGTTGAGCCTTCCCTACAACATTCACTGTGCTCAGCACCGCCACTGCCAGTCCCAAGTCTTGATAAAGGAGGTAGGGGACACTAATCATCTTTGAAATGGCAGTGGCCTTAAACAGCAGCAAGCCGATGTCCTGTGCTGGGCAGTGGCGTAGACAAAGGAGGGTTTCGGAGGGTAATTCCCCCCATTAGCTTAGGAAAAAAAGTTTTTTTAAAGGTTATTTATCCACTTAGCAAAAACAAAACAACTGTTTGTAGTAACAATTGTTTTTTCGTACTTTATTCCCTTTGTTACTTCATTCCCTTTTTATTTACTGCAATACTGTTGGGTTGGTGTCAGGAAGGGCATCCGACCAGGCCATAAAACCCCCACCCCCACCCCCCATCATAAATTCCTGGCTACGCCACTTGTGCTGGGACGGACGAAAGGACGGACGAACGGACGGGAGGACGGAAGGAGAGGAGGACGAAGAAAAAAAGAAGGGAAAGAAAGACGTTGAGTTAGGTCTTTCAGCATCATAACTTATAACGTAATCATAACTTATGTCCATAGTAAATGCATAAATCGGACATAAAATTATAAAGCAATATGTAATTTATATACATGTAGATATACATATTGCAAATATGATCTATCAATACATATGTAATTTATATACATGTAGATATACATATTGCATTATGATCTATCATATATACATATGTAATTTATATACATGTAGATATACATATTGCATTATGATCTATCATATATACATATCAAATATTGCATACAATATGAAATGCATTGTGCAAATCTAATTGATTTATTTACGTCTTTGTCAGTCGGTGGACAGGACTCCAACTAAATATACATAAATCATACACACATGCATATAGACACACGCACACGCACACACACAAACATACATGCACATCATAATATATCATGTAATGTGTGTACTAGAAGCAACATCATGCAAATTCTCCGATTGAATGAATATAAATATATGGACATATGATATATTGATATATATATATATATATATACACCGTAAATGTATAATTATGTACATGTACATACTTATACCTAACTTGAACGTATATATATATATAATATATATATATATATATATCTATGTGTATATATATATATATATATATTGTGTGTGGTGCTAATTTTCCTCTGTACTCAGTGCACCGATGATGTCCAAACAGTTCCAAGAATCTTGGGAAGATTCGAATCAATCTTCTGAGTCGACCTGACCCCATGCAAGTCGATTTCTTTCGTCCAAGTCTCTCTTTGCATTTATGATGATGAGTCTACATATATTGCATTCGAGAAACCGCTTACAATCGGTTTTCTACGTGCGTCGGAAACACTTCCACGAAAGGACCAGGGATTATAACGGAGCAACATCGGAGTGACAAACAGACACGTGAGGGAAGGCAGACAGGTAGATAGGCAGACAGACAGGCAGATAGACAGAAATATATATATATATACAGATAGACAGAAAGACAATCAGACAGACATGCAAACAGGTAGATAGACAGACAGACACAAGGACAGACAGACACAAGGACAGACATACAGACATATGCAAGGACAGACAGACACAAGGACAGACAGACAGACAGACAGACAAGCTGACACACAGATGAATATGCAAGTGTGTATGTTTATGTGAGATGCGTGTGTTTCAGGCTTCCAGGAATTTTGAGGGATCTAAGTTCGATCATTAAAGAAAGACAGAAAGAAAGACAGGCACTCATATATACATAAATTCAATATATAGCGTCCTTTCAAATGCCAACTCAGGAGTGCTCCCAGTCTACTAACGGCTAAAGAAAAAGAATTGTGTGATTTATTGAGGCATGTTTGATTGGTCAGTGCTAGTAAGCAAAGCTCCAAAGGGAGCTTAAGAATTGCTGCAGCAAGTGTAACAAGGAACTTCGTCAAGTAAAAGAAATAGAAAGAGAATATAAAGTGAATATAAAGTGAATATAAAGTGAATGAACTTACAGCCGTAGAGATTCGGAACGACTTTGTAGACGATGGTTTGAAGCAGACGATCTGAACTGAAAAGGAAATACACAAACACACATGGACGTACGTAAATAAATATTAAACATATTATCGACATAAACAGACATTAAGACATATCTACATCGCCAGACATGCACACAGTATAGATATGCCACACAGAAATAATGCGAAAAACTAGCAGACACACTGAAAGACAGACAGACAGACACACTGAAAGACAGACAGACAAACATACTGAAAGACAGACAGACAAACATACTGAAAGACAGACAGACACACTGAAAGATAGACAGACAGACACACTGAAAGACAGACAGACAGACACACTGAAAGATAGACAGACAAACATACTGAAAGACAGACAGACACACTGAAAGACAGACAGACAAACATACTGAAAGACAGACAGACACACTGAAAGATAGACAGACAGACACACTGAAAGACAGACAGAAGCAAACTGATAAAGATGTAGACAAGTATACAAACACAGAGACACAGACACAGACACAAAAAAACGGATATACACAGACAGATAAACAAACAGATACCCAGATAAAGAATCTGATATAATTTATGCTCAGTCAAGCCTTGAAATAAACAGACACAGAGGAGAGTTTATAAATGAAGACATAAAGACACACATGGGCAGATAGATTTATAATTATGAGGCCACAAGGACAAAGAGGAAGACAGACCAACACACAATCAGGGCCACTGAGAGGGATCGAGAGCGGGAGAGGGGGGCAAATGTCCAGCTTGTGGCAGCTTTTATAAGGACCTCTGGAAAAGTAGTTGTGAATAAAAAAAGTTGATGATTCATGCGTTTTTATAACATACAGAGCATTTACTAAAAATCATCAGTTTAAACTTCAATTTAACAATAATGAATAAAATCATTTTGTATATAATTAAAATATTATATCGTTGGTCCAATACCTACCCGTTTATTATACGTCAATGTTAAAAAATCTCATAAAGCCTTAAGATAGGCTCGTGAGACCCCCGTGTACGGCCTTTAGGGACTAGAAATTTCCCTGCACACAACAGATAGTATCCTACAGAATTCAAGGCTAAGTTTTCCAGCACATGATATTAAATAAAGTTTCATTGCTGGAAACTGAAGAATTAAATCATCCATTGATGTGAAAATACAAGAGCACCTGGTCCATTGGAGGAGGAGGAGGGGTGATGGGTGTTGAATGGACTCACCTGAGTTCTGTGAGAAGAGTATCACCGCCGTTGTTGTGGCGACAAACGGGGCAGAACTGGTCACCCCTGTCGAGACGACCAAGGACACAAGAACGGCAGACTGAAAATGAACACACACACACAAACATAAATGATAATGAATGTGTGTGTGTGCGTGTGTGTGTATATATATGTGTGTGTTGGTCTGTGTGTATTAAATATAATAGTTGTGTGTATAGGTGTGTGTGTGTGTGTGTGTGTGTGTGTGTGTGTGTGTGTGTGTGTGTGTGTGTGTGTGTGTGTGTGTGTGTGTGTGCTTAGCTGTATATGAACAATTGAAATTACACAGCACTTTGGTTCCAAGCTACCCTATAGATACTTCCTCCATGTATTTATGTATCTTTGCATGTATTTATGATGATATATACATGTGTGTGCGTGTGCGTGAGTGTGCGTGTGCGTGCACATGAGTAAGTACATGCATTATACGGTGCATACGTATGGCAATGAGGGTTCAAGTGGATCCTGAGTAAAAAAAAGCAAAAAATTCAGTCTCACATGATAGTACGAACTTACAATGTCATGTAGATTACCATACACGCCATGATAATAGACAGCAACAGTTCTCCCCAACTACATAATCATATGACCATGAAATAGCATAAAACAAAATAACTAATTTAAAAAAACATTACTTATATGATACATGCATGATGTCTATTCAATTTTTAATGTATTTTTCTGCAGCCTGGATTCTAAGGACAAGTTTAGTTCACTATAGACACTGGAACAAAATACGTAGCTCGTTAATAATACATTACCCATCCATTTTAGCAGGCAGTCAAAAGCCACTACAAAATGTTCATAGATTACTAGCTAAATAATTACCCCTGGGAATCACCCGCCATCAGCTTTGCTAAATTGGTCGGTCGGTCCATAGGGATGCGAGTATACTGGTGCTATATAATATGTGTTGTTTATGGACATGAGAACGAAATTTACACAGATTGGCATGTGCGCGCGCACACACACACACGCACGTACGCACGCACGCACACACATAGTAGTAGTGGTGGTGGTGGTGCTGCTGCTCCTGCTGTTGATGATGATGATAATGGTGGTGGTGGTATATGCCTACATATATATCGATGTATGGGCAAATATACATAATACATGTATCAGTATGAACATTTACATGCTTGAAATATACATGTAGAAGATGGTGGACAGTTGTCTGAATATATCGAAAAGCGAATCAGCGATCCGCACGACTTCGAAAATGACAGAGAAATTAATCTACTGTAGACTGTAGAGCATCTCTGGAAAATGTTTTCAAGATAATTATGCAAACCAGAACAAAACCGAATCATCTTGGGAACATCTAATAGTTAGAGAAGAAAAACAGCAGGTTCAGGCCAGACAATAGGAAGGACAACTTACAGATCAAGCAGCTGTTGTCAATGAGGCAGGTTCTTGGAGAATGCCTTGAAGACAATAAAGGCCTTCATCATCTTTGATGACTTCAAAGAAGAAATCGACAGCGTGTGGCAAAATGGAAAGCAGATCGAACAATGTAGCACAGAGGATTGCCACTCAGCAAGTTCCACATATAATTATGACAACTTAGTCATCCAATCATTCGGAATAAACGAATATTGAAAGTTTAATTGATTGATTGGTTGATTTATCTATTTATCTATTCACACCCATAGCAGCGAAAAGGTTATAGCACCAGAAACTGACCATGACAATGTTGTTGTTGTTGACAATGGTGATGATGATGACAAAGATGACGGTAACGATGACGATGACAATGATGGTGATGATGACGACGATATATATATATATATATATATATATGATGCATTCAAAAATTATATATAGTAAATGGCTATATATATATATATATATATATATCATAATTATTATATAAAAATTATATCGGAACTCGATCTTGCTAAATGTCGATGAACGGGTGACTGTTTACATCTATTTATTAGTTGTATTCGCAGCTATAGAGAGATCATAATTGTAGCGACGACAGTGGCAGACAGGTTGAGGGAAAGAAGAAAACAGACAAGGCTACAGTGGAAGAGAGAGAGCGAGAGAGAGAGAAAAAGAGAGAGAGAGACAAAAAGAGGGAGAGAGACAGACAGAAACAGAGAGACAGAGACAGAGACATACATGACATTTGAACGGACGACAAAAGAACGTGCGACACTAGAACGGCGACAGTAGAACGGGCGACAGATGACCGCCGAGACTATTGAACGGCTGGACAGTTGATCGGGTCATAGTTGTAAAAAACGTTTTTTTCGTTTTTTATTCTCTCCCAAAAAACGTCGTTTTTTTCGTTTTTTATTTTTCCCATCGTTTTTTATCGTTTTTTATTTTTTTTAAACTTTATTTATTCATTTACTTTCTGTTATTATTCTCCTTAATTTTAATTTTTTCTGATATTCCTTATGTTTTCCGCCAACTCTCAATGATTCAGCTAACTAAAGTCATTATTTCATCGTTTAACATCATCATTTAAGAGATTGCCTGCGTGAAGCAGGTTCCTAATAAATTTTTTCAAGGTTAAAATGCGGTTTTAGATGTAGCAAAGTCAAATTATTTACCGTTTCCGTTTTTTATCGTTTTTTTGTCGTTTTTTATTTTTTCGAAAAAAACGACGTTTTTTACCGTTTTTTATTCCGTTTCCATCGTTTTTTACATCTATGGATCGGGTGACAGATGACCGGAGGACAATTGATCGGTAAAGTTTGTTAATTTTTATGAGCAATCGAGCATTTACTGTCTTGGACATGTAGGCCCACCAAATTCAATGTCTGGTTGTGTGACAAATTTAATAACTGAGTTTAAATAATTAGGCTATATCAACATTTCTGACTTGACATAGCTGGCGAGTGGCGACTATAATTATTGCTTCATTTAATTCCCCTGTGGCTTTCCTTGCTATCAAAAGTTTCCAGAATGCGTGTTTTTCATTTGTCTTTCGCTGACCACCGTCTGCGGTTACAAGTCGGGCCTTGCATCTGAATCATTTTGTACATTCGACATCGCCATGATATTCTGCCTCTCTTGTATTGTTTTTCTTTCAAATAACCATAATTTCGAGGTATGAGCGTAGTTTTACCTTTTGGAGCTCCATCCATGCATTAATGCCATGTCACACAATCATGTAAAAACAAAAACTACGTTTCACACCTAAAAGTAACAGTAAAACTTTGCATAATTTTCTCTAATATTCAGTGTCACCAAAAGTCGCGCCCAACATTCAGTCAAAACTCAAAGTATAGGCTTACGTGCATAGTGTAGGCCTACAGCGCCGCATCTTGTGAGTTGTTCATAAGTCGGCCCGTTAATATGACGTTCCGGTTAAGTGTCGCCTGTTCTATTGTCGGCGCGTTCTAATATCGCCCGTTAAAGTGTCGCCGTTCAAGTGTCGTCCGTTCAAATGACCACCGTTCAAATGTCTGCACACCAGACAGAGAGACGGAAACAGGCAGACAGACTGCGGCACACGAGAGAGAGAGAGAGAGAGAGAGAGAGAGAGAGAGAGAGAGAGAGAGAGAGAGAGAGAAGAGAGAGAGAGAGAGAGAGATATATATATATATATATATAGAGAGAGAGAGAGAGAGAGAGAGAGAGAGAGAGAGAGAGAGAGAGAGAGAGAGAGAGAGAGAGAGAGAGAGAGAATTCTGGAGTTCCGTGTATAATAATAATAACATGCTTCTTTAGCAAACATTCCACCAATCATATCCTTCGCATTCGATACCGTGATCTGATGTCACGTGTTACAAGACATTTTCCAACGGAACTGCATTTTCGGCGGCTTCGTACGCGGACAGTCTGACGGTACACCGCCCGCCATCCATACCGCATTACTCCGCCGTGCGCTGCAAACGGCTCGGTCAGCGCTTAGAAACAGCGCCAGGCCATCTGCACCAATTTCCTGCTTAGCTGAAGCGGACCGCTTGCAAAGAACCGATAACCATCTTGTAAACTATGGGGGGAGAGTATACTGTACTCCTTCCCCCTTCATCTAGAAGCGGGAAAAGCAAGGAGACGCGGTGGAGAGGGGAGTGAGAGACATCTGGGCAACTTCTGAAGTCAACTCGCAACCGAGATTTACGTGACTAGCAAATATTGCGCTCAACTTCGTCTTAGCCCAGGTTATCAATATTATTGTAAATTGCGAGCTACATGTAAGTGCTTTCTGGTTGTATACGCTCATCGTAGGGAAGTGAATAGTGAAAGCGAGCGGTTTTGGCTGATACGGAACGAAGGCATGCCAAGAAAATTACTGGCCTACGTGAAAAGAACTGCTACGACTGAAATGCCTTTCGAATCGTTAATAGCCGTTTTAAGGGCCACACTTGAGGTGATTTATCTGATGGAGGTGTGGGGATTAACGACAGCCTGGGCACAACGACCTTTGAGATATAAGATCTTTCGTAAGGATCGTATGCTATAAAAGAGCGTTTAATTCCATTTGCCTGAGGGAGGATCCTGTGTGGCCGAGTGGGTTGTAGCCCGCTCGCCGCGCCGGCGGAGCGGGTTCGATTCCCCGGTCGGATCTTTACATACTGCGGGTGGCTCGGTCGCAATATAAACGTGGAGTCGACGCTGATCATCTTTGAAATGAAAGAGTCGTTAAACCCCAACATTTCATTTTTTCATTTGCCTGAGGAGTCGATTCAAGCGGCCGACTACTAAAGATGTAAACAGAAAGTGTGTGGAGCACAGAATTGGAAACCTCAGTCCAACCTGCAGGGACAACCATGCCTAAGAAGTGTTAGGTTTACAGGCATTTGCACTGAAGGGTAATTGGGTTGACGCCGTCATCAGTATTATCATAATTATGTGGGGCGCGGTGGTGTAGTGGCGGCGTCGTTGCCTTGAAGCCGGAAGGATCGAGGTTCGAATCCACCTCAAGTCGTCGCGTAGGGACCTTGGGCAAGTCCTTCACTCGCAATTGCTCAGCGCTTCGGCGTGAAACTCCGATGCAGTGTCCGCTCTGCAGTCGGGAGCACCTCTGAGTAGCCCTTGAAGGGGCGCTATAACAAGTGAGCATACAAACAATTACCACCACTACCCTACACCACAATCATCGCAAAGACCAGCGTTTTCGTTGCTAACTCAATGTCTCCTTCTCTACATCTCCTCCTCCTACTCTTCCTCCTCTTCTTAAAACGTCTCCTTCGTCCTCCGCTTCCTCTTTCACCTTCTCTGCATCTCCTCCTTCGGTAACTCCACCTACTCTCCCACCATTTCCAACTCCTCTACCTCCCCCTCAACATGTTCCTATCCTCCTCTAGACGTCTACGATGATGGTAGAGACCTCCTCCTCCTCTTCCTCATCCTCTTCTACCTACACCTCATCTACCTCCTAATATGCCTCCACATATTCCTTCCTCGTCCTCCACCTTATCCATATTCTACCACCTCCTCTCCTCCTCCTACTTCTCCCACTTTCCCGCTTCCTCCTCCTCCTCTTCTACCCCTTCCCACCTTAAGATCAACCTTACTTTAACCGTTCACGCTAAATTTCCGTCCATCCATTACGCAAAGGTCTGAAGGTTTGCAGCCGCAGCCGCAGCTGTCGACACTTAAGCAACGTCACACTGCCGACTCCACACAAAAACATCAACGAAAAAATTCTCCTTCGCACGGACCATTCACCGAGTCAAACGCGCATAGACTCTTTATAATGGAAGCGACAAAAAATGGCAGCACGCTTCCCAGCATTCGCCCTATCAGATGAGATAAGATGAACCCTTTATTGCAGATCAGACAAGCGGAAAGGAATCACCATTGGAAATTCCCGTTTGGGTAGATAGGTCTTGGGAATTGCGGCAGTCTGAACGTGCCATAACTATTGCCCTGATAGCGGCCTTCGGAAGCGGCCTCTAGGTCCCTGGCTGCGCCGCAGCATGCGCGGGCGTCTAGCCAAGCAGGCAGCAGCGGCGCTAGGCTGCACAGCTGCTGGCTGGCCAGTAGCGTATGGCGCGCCGAACGTTCAATATCTATTTACATAAAAATCAAGGTGAAGGTTGCGACGTAAAATAGAATCCCAGCTGGGGCCGTGGTTGTAATAAGACTGGGTTTCGTCGGGGGAATAATAATTATGGGAAATAAAACTGTTTCTACTTGTTACTTTTCTGCTGATCGCTAACAATGCATGAGAACAGGCGTGGCGTTTACTTGACTTTGATCGCACGCTGCTGTTACGTTAAGGGCTAAAAAGTTAATAGCCTTTGATATAATTGGAGCCGCCAGTGGAGAGCGTTGTTTATATGTGTACAATTATAATTGTACAATGTAAATTATACATATTAAGCAGGTCTTTAGGTTATAATTGTTGATTGCAGGATGTTGTTGTTTATGATAGCCTGGAGTCTAGACTACCCTTCACAATCTCTTACAATTCGATTCTGATATACAGGGTGGGCCAAAAAAGACCCCCCTACCATAGGCGCAATCACGTCCTAAAAGTTGGAGGGGACCATAATGAATCACGTCCTAAAAGTTGGGGGACCATAATAATAAAGCTAGGGGACCACTCAAAAGTTGGGGGGACGCGTCCCGTGGGTCCCATAGGGTGGTTGCGCCTATGCCCCCTACGTTTTTTGCCAATATCTTGGCCAGAAGTAAGAATTTCGAAATGAAATTTTACAGGTTAATAGACAATTCATATTTACATATGATTTCGCCAGATTTCGTAAAAATATTTCAAACAGAACAAAAGTTATATCACTTTTAGTGAGGCCACCCTACGTTTTTTGATGATTCATAAGAAGTCAAAAAACGGTGGGTGGCCTCACTAAAAGTGATATAACTTTTGTTCTGTTTGAAATATTTTTATGAAATCTGGCCATCATATGTAAATATGAATTGTCTATTAACCTGTAAAATTTCATTTCGAAATTCTTACTTTTGGCCAAGATATTGGCAAAAACCTACTTTTTGTTGCGTTACGGTTTTGAATCGTCAAAAAACGGTGTGGGGCCTTCCTAAAAGTGGCATAACTTTTGGTTTGTTTGAAATATTTTGATGAAATCTGGCCATCAAATGTAAATATGAATTGTCTTTAAGACTGTAAAATTTCATGTCGAAACTCTTACTTTTGGTTAAGATATTGGCAAAAAACCTAGGGGGTCTTTTTTATGGCCCACCCTGTAGTGATTGCAATGTGTATTATTTTTATTCTATCACATGACACTAATAAAAAATTGTCACTCCATACTTGTAAGGAGTTTCTTTCCCGATCACTTCATGATCATCCGCCTAAACGTTCAAAACTTTGTCATTTTTAACAGCTTTGATAACCTGTCACTCTTGACAATTTGACAACTTGTCACTCTGCCGAATATCTGTCACATACACACATACATTGTGGCGCGATGGTGTAGTGGGTATGTTCGTCGCCTTGCAGCCGAAGAGTTGCAGGTTCGAATCTACCTCAAGTCGCCGCGTAGTGACCTTGGGCAAGTCCTTCACTCGCAATTGCTCGTGCGCTTCTGCGTGAAACTCCGATGCATTGTCCTCTCTGTAGTCGGGAGCGCCTCTGAGTAGGTAGCTTGAAGGGGCGCTATAACAAGTGCACATACAAACGTACATACACACACAAATTCCAACTCTCCTCGATCTTAAACTCCACATCAGACAGATGTGGAATTTATTTTCAAGACCTCCTCGACATATTCATCAAAATTGTCAATCTAACTTCTATTTCGGCAAAGTGTCGTCGATACGCTCCGTATTGTCTGAACACCACGTCCTGCAAGGGACAGACAGACAGACGGACGGACGGACGGACGGACGGACGGACAGATAGACAGACACACACAGACACACACACACAGACATACACAGACAGACACACAGACAGACACACAGACACACACAGACAGACACACAGACAGACAGACACACAGACATACAGACAGACACACAGACACACAGACAGACACAGACAGACACACACAGACACACACACAGATACACAGACAGACAAAGACAGACCCAAAGAGAATAAAAACAGGCGCCGGCGAATCAACGCTTGATGTCAGGTTCACTATAATTATATTCACTGGGTTTCATTTGTATTGGTCGCTAATGCAACGAGAATCATCAATGTACTTCGATAATCAGTTTCTGCTTTTGATAGCAGCTAGAAGAGTCGTCCGTTGAACTCTCCGTCTTTAATTGCTGACTTACTTATTTACAGACTGAACTGGCTTGCTGACTGACAGACTGCTTGATGGCTTGACTGATCAACTGCCTGGCTGCCTGCCTGGCTGCCTGCCTGACTTCGAGACTGCCTGCCTGCCTTCCTGCCTGGCCTGCCTGACTTCATGACTGCCTGCCTGCCTGCCTGCCTGCCTGCCCGCCTGCCTGCCTGACTTCATGACTGCCTGCCTGCCTGCCTGCCTGCCTGCCTGCCTGCCTGCCTGCCTGCCTGCCTGCCTGCCTGCCTGACTTCATGACTGCCTACTTGATTGATTGCCTGCGATAGTTTCTCTGTGATTAATTGCCACAACGAGAAGCAACGTCAGATGAAGAATGCGTTGCAGATGCAATATTTTTATAGCCAATAAAAATTATAATAGCGCAACAGAAGACTACCACAAAAACTGCACGAAGCATAAGACATGCAGTATAATAAATGACTGAAAACAATTCTATTGTGGAGATCATTTTTCGTAGTCAACAAACCATAGACGAGAAATTGCTAGAACTACATGTATAGTAAATGATGATGATGATGACGACGACGACGACGATGATGGTAATGATGATGATGATGATGATGATGATGATGGTAGTGGTTTTGGCGGTGGTGTAGTGGAGATGATGATGATAGTGTTGTTGATGGTGGTGTGTTGATGATGGTGATGATGATGATGATGATGACGATGATGATGGTAGTGTTTTTAGCGGTGGTGGTAGTGGAGATGACGATGATAATGGTGGTGGTGGTGGTGGTGGTGGTGGTGGTGGTGGTGGTGGTGGTGGTGGAGATGATGATGATGATGATGATGATGATGATGATGATGATGATGATGATGATGATGATGATGATGATGATGATGATGATGATGATGATAATGGATGATGAAGATGGTGGTGGTGGTGGTGGTGGTGGTGGTGGTGGTGGTGGTGATGATGATGATGATGATGATGATGATGATGATAATGGATGATGAAGATGGTGGTGGTGGTGGTGGTGGTGGTGGTGGTGGTGGTGGAGATGATGATGATGATGATGATAATGGATGACGATGATGATGATGATGGTGGTGGTGGTGGTGGTGGTGGTGGTGGTGGAGATGATGATGATGATAATGGATGACGATGATGATGATGGTGCTGATGGTGGTGGTGGTGGTGGTGGTGGTGGAGATTAGTCAAACTTCCTCATCATCTCATCTTCCCATCGACTTACACGGTTGGTGTAATCATTACAGCTCACAGCTGCCTACACCGTTGCGAATTAGCCTCTGCCTACGGTCGTATAATCATATACCAAAGACCTTTTATACACACGACTGCTTGGAAACTCAATACATTCAATTGTGTCAATAGCTTTTTAACGTTAACCGGGGTTCTGGAAAAATTCCACACAACAGAAACATTAAATTAATTACATCTACGCAAACAGTTTGACAAACAATCATGCTTGCAAAGCAAAAAATTACATTTTGATATTCAAACCATAATCTTTAGTATAATGTCAGAAACGGAATCTGAAGTGAGGCGACTTCTATGGCTGAGAATGAAATGGACGTACACAACAATTTAATTTTCACGCGCAACCAATCCTTTAATAAAAAGTCTTTGCCGCACTACTAAACGTCGTTTCACAATGATTTCGGCGTCGTCGGCTTTCCATAAAACACCCTCCGCCACTCCACCCCTCTCTCCCCCATCTGAGAAGCGACAGCGCACACGGCAGCCGAAGGCTTGAGCAGATCGTTAGATACGGTCGATGAGAACCACGTTGATTTATTTTGCGCATTTCCGACGTTCGCAAAATAGGCAAAAAAAGCGTCGGGCAGCCATAGTATTATATACAAGGCCGTCAGGACAACAGTATTAGCCCCACGGTCCCCATTACATGCTTCTGTCGCGCCAAATTGTTGTTTATCGTTAAGATATTACTGTCAGGTCATTGACACGTGACGATAGGCGATGGTTTCATCAATTAGGGGAAGTTTTGAAATTTATGAGGGTGCCGTTATAACTGTATGAGAATTGTTTGACACGTTTGTAGTCATCATCATCATCATCACCATAAGTGAAATACCACCATCATCGTCGTCGTCGTCATCGTCGTCGTCATCGTCATCGTCGTCGTCGTCGTCGTCGTCGCCGTCATCGTCATCGTCATCATCATCATCATCATCATCATCATCATCATCATCATCATCATCATCATCATCATCATCATCATCATCATCAACAACAACATCATCATCATCATCATAAGCAGCGGCATCAACAATAACAACTGTTGAACAACGACAACATCATCAGCATCATCATCATTGTGACATCATTAGCTCTATGGTCGTCGGCCATTTTGGCCGCACGATTTAAGTCTCCTGTCACTACGACGGATTATTGTGTCTGTGGCAATTGTCACTCGAACATTGCCCGACATTCGGACTTCTACTGACGTCGGGAGTGCGCCTATGACTTCACCAACTCCGATTTGTGAATGTCTGCACGGCAACTCACGTCGTAAGTTGTTGGCGAGGACCATCACCATCTACGTCCGCCATTGGACGGGTTCACTCTTGCAACCTGCAAGGGGTGCGAGGTTGTTTACAACACCATCAACCGGGCCATCTTGCGAATGAGTGCCTGCACAATACACGAACAGGACTTGTGAAGGCTGGACGCAGCATCATGTCATCCACTGGGGACCGTGCCGAAGTGGTGCTTCGCGAGTGGTATAGCACCGCCAGACGCAGTCCTCTGTTCCCGATGCCTCTCGACGGATGAGGGACTCCAAATGCCGCTCTACCATCTGCATTGAACGAGAAACTGGCTGAACTGTTCGGCGTGTTCGCGTCTGAGTTCGTCGCTGGTGGACCGTTCCTCCTCGAGTGGCGTCTACCCACAGATGACTTTGTCCGTTGTAGTGACAGTAAAGTAACATCGGAGACTAGAGCAGGGATGGGCGCCGCTGTTGGCTGCCAGATCTTTCTTCTCTTTTTAGTGTTAGCTACCGAACCCGCTATGTAGCCGACCTGCGTGTCGTGCGAACCGGGCCGTATTTCGCATAACCTGTATCTGTAATCTTTCTGCGGTTTGTCAGATCGAATTTTTATTAAACGAATATACACACATCATAAAATCACAATTACTACAATAGCTAACGGCAGTCGGAATAGAACTTGTGATATAAGACACGTGTATAGAAGCTTGCATTGAAGTACATTATAATCAATTGTAGATTATTGATAAGGCAATATTAGCCTACCACACAACAGTGGTTTGTGTTCTGGATTGTGTTCTGTATAATACGTGCTACTAAAAATGACACACTGATGCATGAATGCAAACGTCTTTCGTCAATCCAGACAACTGGCGCTCCATAAATTATCACCCTCTTCTCCCTTTCTCACCCTCCTCTATTTCTAGGAGGGAAGGAGGGAGATCGGTCGGTAAAAAAACCGGACACACTGCAGGCCGGAAAACAACGCAGGCGAGCTGGCGTCTGCTGCCGCACGAGCCGCGCGAGCAATACAACTTATCGCAGACTCTTGCACAATTTATGTGCGGCAATAATCGTAAATTGACAAAATTACTCACTATATATATATATATGTTATGTATATATATACGTATATATATATTATAAGTCTGGCTCCGTTGTGGGACGCAGATAAATGCACGCTTGTTCCCTGGCTACGATCACGTGCACACCGGATGTACTGCTTCCTCAACCAATTTAGTCTTTTATTATTGATAGCGATTGCGTATTATATACATGTATAGTGGTCAACATGCTGAACTTTTAAACGCCAGTTCGGGGTTTAGATCCTGCAACGCTCTCTGTCTCTCTCTGTGTCTGTCTGTCTGTCTGTCTGTCTGTCTGTCTGTCTGTCTGTCAGTCTCTCTCTTCATGATACTTAAGACAGTTTTATTTGCCGCGCTGCGGGCCGGGTTGGGACCGAATCAGAGTAGTTCCCTTGAAGAGGCGCTATACAAATTAATTTAATGAATTTAATTAATTTGATAAATGTCTTTTCTTGTCTTATATCCAAATCTTCGTTTAGCTAAACGAAAGAGGAAGATTTAGCTTGAAGACATAGGCGCAACCACCGTATGGGACCCACGGGACGCCCCCCAACTTTTGAGTGGTCCCCTAACTTTATTATTATGGTCCCCAACTTTTAGGACGTGATTCATTATGGTCCCCCCAACTTTTAGGACGTGATTGCACCTATGCTTGAAGAAGATAAGGTAAGCAATAGCAGTTTTAAGCTAAAAACTTTTTTAAAAGCCGTGTCCTTACTATATTCTCCGAAGATGAGAGCGGGTGATCTGTCCTCCTCTCTCTCCCACCGTCTACTACCCAACGTTCCCAGTGTACTAGATCTGTGTACTGAGTGAGTGTACTCGTTACACTGAAGTTGACTAGAAGAGGGCATACAGATGGAAATGAAATCTGAAACAAAAGTTTTACCAGGAGAGAGCTTGAACTCTTCACCTTATGGCTGATAGTCCCACAAGGTAATGATGCCTTGAAGTCGAACTCCAAACCCAACGGTATGCAGCAGACAAGGCTGTAGCTGGGGGGTGTTTGGGTGTTTGAACACCCCGGTTCCCGGACAATTCGTCGCCGGACAATTGGGAGCGGACAATTGGGAGCGGACAATTCGGACCGGACAATTGGGAGCGGACAATTGGGAGCGGACAATTCGGGTTAACATTAAACCTAACCCTAACCAGTAACCCTAACCCTAACCCTAACATTTACTTCACATGATTGTTTGCCATTCACAAGAAAAAATAGGCTTAAACGATTGAATGAAAGTTTGATCGCCGTAGGCGCCTGTTAGTGGCTCACAATTTCCGGTCCGAATTGTCCGCTCCGAATTGTCCGCTCCCAATTGTCCGCTCCCAATTGTCCGGTCCGAATTGTCCGCTCCCAATTGTCCGGCGACGAATTGTCCGGACACCGAACACCCCCCCCCCCCAAATGAAATAACGTAAAAATTAAATAAAAATTATAAAACATCTACTAGCTCATGATGTAAGAACTACATGTGTAATTAAACTTAGAGCAGAAAATAGTCGAAAATCGCGGAAAATAGTGTTTTTTGCACAGCTGTGAACGTATCACGAGCCAAAAAAGGTTTTAAAAAGGTCGTCAGGAAATTTCGCCCAAAAGAAAAGTCGGGAAAACACCCCGGAAATACAATTCTGGGTATACGGCCTTGGCAGCTGACGACGCCAGGAAAACCGGTCGACCACTATGCCACTAACACAGTCTTCCTCTCTGTCTGTCTGTCTGTCTGTCTTTGTCTCTGTCTCCGTGTCTCTGCTTGTCTATCTGTATGCCTGTCTCTATTTCTCTCTCTCACTCGGAGTGTCTCTCGGTGTCTCTTCATATACACATCTCCTTCTGTCTGTCACTGTCTATGTCTCCTTGCATCTGTCTCTGTCTCTCTCTGTGTGTCTGCCACTTTGTCTGCCTCGCTCTCTATGTCTCTCAATATCTCTTCAGCATATCTCTCACTATGCTGCTCTCAGTGTTTCTGTCTCAGTATATCTGTCTCTGTTTATCTGTCTATGTCTGCCTGCCTGTCTGTCTGTCTGTCTGTCTGTCTGTCTTTCTCTAGATCGGCGAACAATTCCATGGCCCGTCGAAGAATAGTCGGCGGTAGGTCGCCCTCTCCCCCCCTACTACCCTTTCCCCCCACCACCAACAACCCCACTCATTCCAACAAACGGTGCCCGATACCGTTCGCATCTGTTGCACGCTGCTGCATGCTGCCTCAGTTAATGAATCCTAAGTGGGTCATGAAGTTTTTCTCGCTATCCAACCACAAAACACCGTGTGTCTGTCTGCTTGCATGCGTGCGTGTATGCATGCAACTGTTTGTATGGACTGTGTTGTATCTCTCTTGTATTATCTGTATGCATGCGAATTCTCGTGTGTGTGTGTGTGTGTGTCTGTCAGTTTGAGTGCTGCGTCTCTGTCAGTTTGCCTGTATGCTTGAATGTATGTATGCCTGTCTATATATATGATTGTGTGTATGCTTGTCTGTATGCTTGTCTGTGCATGCATGCATGCATATATGTTTGAATGTATGCATATTTGTATACATTTGTATGTCTGTATGTATGGATGTATGTATATAATTATATATGTATGCATCTATGTCTGTCTGTCTGTCCGTCTGTCTGTCTCCGTGTCTGTGGTCGATGCACTGGGCGCACCGACTGGCCCTGGTTGCAGTTACCCCGTCGGAAGAGGTCATCGAGTGCGTAGATATCTGGCTAATTGAATTACTCCGCAGTTCAAACGATTTGGATTTTGCGCTGAAAAGAAACGACGCACGGGCTACATCTGCATGGTGAGATACACCACAACACACACGCACACACGCACACACCCACACACACGCACCCACACACGCACACACACACACGCACACACACACACACACACACACGCACACTCACACACACGCACGCACACACACACACGCGCGCACACACGTTCATAGCATATACGCCCATTTAATTCACGAGTAATTATATATATATATATAATATATATATATATATATATATATATATATATAGATCGATTAAACTTATATCAAATCATGCAAGCGGAGGTATATGGTCGACGCAGTCAGGGACGACAGAAGAAAAGATGGGAGGACGTGATACAACAAGACCTGAAGCTGCTCAAACTGAAGAAAGAAGACACCGGAAGCAGAGACAAGTGGAGGAGAAGGATCCGAGTGGCTGACCCCTCGCCAGAAGGAATTATCCTAGCCTGAAGGGAAAGAAGAAGAAGAGAAGAAACTTATATAAAATATAATATATATTCATCTATGCTAATATATATTAATAAATTGACCGTGTATAAACATATTTAAATTTTACAGTTTATTTCTCTAAATATAAAAACATTATAAGATAAATGAATTATTTTTCATTGATATATTATAGTCGCCGCCCCTCGCTTCTTCTGACATAGTCTGCATATTTATGTCTGTCTGTCTGTCTGTCTGTCTGTCTCTCTCTCTATATATATAATTATATATCATTCTGTGCATGCTCTCAGATACTTCATTCATATATGTATATTATTCAATGGGATGAGATGCAGAGCGATATAAAAGACATTCGGAAGCGCACATCTAAACACACGAGCACACATACACAGAGGTAGACAAGCAGACAAGACAGCTGCACAGATAATGTATCAAAACAGCATTTATGCAGGTCGAGACATTACACGCATATGCATATTTTTTAACATATATCAAAATTATATATATATATACATACATGTACATATTCTATATATATATATGCTCAGAATATACACATTGAAAGCCACAGGTTGTACATATATATATATATATGTATGTATATATATATATAATATATAAGATTATATGTATGGGCTGCAGGTAATATATATATAATGCATGAGGCTGAGCGTTTAATTGTGGACGAATCAATTTTTATCCTTTTTTCCAAATCTGCGCATGCGCACTGCATCAATTAACATGGAGCTCCGTGTAGACCCGCAGCAGGCACAGACACAGACAGAGGAGGATAGACAGACAGATAAACAGACAGACGCAAAGAGACGCATGTAGTTATAAAGACTGCAGACAAGGACTGATATAGAACGGCACGGAGAGATATGTATGTAAAGGGCTGCGGAGAGAAAGACAGACAGACACACATACACACACAGGGACAGACACACAGTCACACACACACAAACAGACAAGCAGGCAGGGAAACAACAAAGACAGAGACAGAGAGTGACACACAGACAGAGACAGATAGACACATACACAGACATAGACAGACAGAGAGAGTATAATATTATAAGAGAGACAGAGACAGACAGAGTATAATATTATAAGAGAGACAGAGACAGACAGAGGCACACATGCACAGACATAGATAGGCAGAGAGAGTAAGAGAGATACAGAGAAATAGAGACAGAGAGAGACACAGTGAGACAGAGAGAGCCAGATAGACAGACAGAGACACAGAGAGACAGAGACACACAGACAGAGACAGACAGAGACACACATGCTCAGACATAGATAGACAGAGTAAGAGAGTGACAGAGTGAGACAGAGAGAGACAGAGAGCAGTGGACGTTGAGACAATTAAGATGATGAAGATGATGGTTAAGAGGATGCTCATGAGCGAAGATAACACAGAGGAAGTCAAAGAGGTTGATACAGGAGGCTGCTGTAAAGTGTAAACAGAGGCAGACGGAATAAGGGTGATGCAAGTCAGAAGGGCTGCTGCTGCTGCTGCTGCTGCTGCTGCTGCTGCTGCTGCTGGGTAGTCTGGCATGGTATACAAAGGATGCTGAGGAACTTGCTATAGGGAAGCTGACAGTGGATGATACGGAGCAAGCATGGTATAGTATGGCATACTGTTAAGTCACACCCATAATGATCACACAACACACGCACACATACACCGTGATACACGCACACATACACACATACAACCACATGTGCATGTGTGTTTGTGCATGCGAATATGTTTGTGTACATCATTGTATGCCTAATCATTTATTTTTTAAGCCTATAACTTTCAACTGTGGCATATTATACTAAAGCCGAGATAAACGTCGAACCCAAGCAAGTCAGGTTGAAGGTGTGTATCATAAAACAGTGACTTTATAACCCACGAGAAACACCGAGTTGACCTCCGTCTAAATATCTATAGTCCCTTCTACAGGTTTTTGCATTCGACTCTCTCTTGCATGCTGCAGGGGTCTTCCAATCACTCACACTATTATAATCATGGTTTCGTATTCTTCCACTTCATGTATTCCTCTTATTTTCCAGTTACAGGTTCTCCATCGAGCTTTAGGAGCACTATTACTCAAACTCGATCCTTCACAATCAGTTAAATTAAATGCCTGAATTCCCTCCACTCTGCGTGGTATACTCTTCTTTCTGGATCGCTATAGACTATTTTTTTTCTCCTCGTGGTTCTCTCTTCCTCTTCCTAATATTCCTCTTATTCCTTCTCCTCCTCCCCATCCTCCCATTCCTCTTCTTCCTTCGCTCTTCATGTATGTGTCCTTATCCTCTTCCTCTTCTTCCAATATATTCCTCTTCCTCCTCTTCTTCCAATACCATTTTCATCTTCCTTCTATTCTTTTCCTCTTCCTCATCCCATTCCACTTCTCTCTCATTCGCGGCTATTGTCTGGGTCCTTCTCATATTCCTCTTCCTCCTCTGCCTCTCCTTCTCTTCTTTGATTCTTCATTTTATTCCACCTTTCACACTCCTCCTATTCCTCTCCCTCTTCCACCTCCCCATCCTCAACCCATTCCTTTTCATCCCCCTTTATTCCTCCTTCTAATCTTCTTTCGCTCCTACATTTCTTCCATCCGCCTATGTCATCCTCATTTAATTCCTCCTCTCCTCTTTCATCCTTCGCTACTCTTCTCCTGGTCCTTCTCTTATTATTCTTCTTATTCCACTCTTCCCTCTTCCGCCCTTACCTCTTTCCTCCTCCTCTTCCTCTTCTTCTTCCACCTTCTCCACCAATCCTCCTCCTCCTCTTCTTCCTCCTTCTCCCCAATCCTCCTCCTCCTCTTCTTCCTCCTTCTCCCCCAATCCTCCTCCTCCTCTTCTTCCTCCTTCTCCCCCAATCCTCCTCCTCTTCTTCCTCCTTCTCCCCCAATCCTCCTCCTCTTCTTCCTCCTTCTCCCCCAATCCTCCTCCTCTTCTTCCTCCTTCTCCCCCAATCCTCCTCCTCCTCTTCCTCCTTCTCCCCCAATCCTCCTCCTCTTCTTCCTCCTTCTCCCCCAATCCTCCTCCTCCTCTTCTTCCTCCTTCTCCCCCAATCCTCCTCCTCTTCTTCCTCCTTCTCCCCCAATCCTCCTCCTCCTCTTCCTCCTTCTCCCCCAATCCTCCTCCTCCTCTTCTTCCTCCTTCTCCCCCAATCCTCCTCCTCTTCTTCCTCCTTCTCCCCCAATCCTTCTCCTCCTCTTCTTCCTCCTTCTCCCCCAATCCTCCTCCTCTTCTTCTTCCTCCTTCTCCCCCAATCCTCCTCCTCTTCTTCCTCCTTCTCCCCAATCCTCCTCCTCCTCTTCCTCCTTCTCCCCCAATCCTCCTCCTCTTCTTCCTCCTTCTCCCCAATCCTCCTCCTCTTCTTCCTCCTTCTCCCCCAATCCTCCTCCTCTTCTTCCTCCTTCTCCCCCAATCCTCCTCCTCCTCTTCCTCCTTCTCCCCCAATCCTCCTCCTCTTCTTCCTCCTTCTCCCCCAATCCTCCTCCTCTTCTTCCTCCTTCTCCCCCAATCCTCCTCCTCTTCTTCCTCCTTCTCCCCCAATCCTCCTCCTCCTCTTCTTCCTCCTTCTCCCCCAATCCTCCTCCTCCTCTTCTTCCTCCTTCTCCCCAATCCTCCTCCTCTTCTTCCTCCTTCTCTCCCAATCCTCCTCCTCTTCTTCCTCCTTCTCCCCAATCCTCCTCCTCTTCTTCCTCCTCCCCCAATCCTCCTCCTCCTCTTCTTCCTCCTTCTCCCCAATCCTCCTCCTCTTCTTCCTCCTTCTCCCCCAATCCTCCTCCTCTTCTTCCTCCTTCTCCCCCAATCCTCCTCCTCCTCTTCTTCCTCCTTCTCCCCAATCCTCCTCCTCCTCTTCTTCCTCCTTCTCCCTCAATCCTCCTCCTCCTCTTCTTCCTCCTTCTCCCCCAATCCTCCTCCTCCTCCTCTTCTTCCTCCTTCTCCCCCAATCCTCCTCCTCTTCTTCCTCCTTCTCCCCCAATCCTCCTCCTCTTCTTCCTCCTTCTCCCCCAATCCTCCTTCTCCCCCAATCCTCCTCCTCCTCTTCTTCCTCCTTCTCCCCCAATCCTCCTCCTCTTCTTCCTCCTTCTCCCCAATCCTCCTCCTCTTCTTCTCCCCCAATCATCCTCCTCTTCTTCCTCCTTCTCCCCCCAATCCTCCTGCCCATGCAGAGTCATCTAGTACGCGCTCCGCCGTCGGACGTTGATAGATCGGAAGACCCCGCCACCTGGTGACGCCCTGGCGCTACTAGCAGCCATCCATTATTCCATTTATTCTGCCGACACCCTAAGTGAGACTGGCGCCACCAATGACCGGCGTCATGGCAACGGCTGCAGGGGTTCCGTCCATCTGGGTTGTCGGAGAGGCAGAAATGGGGGGGGGGGGGCGGTGGAGAGAAAAAGACATAGGTGTTCTGTATGCAGTACATAGAAGAATTGGTTTACCAAAAAGGCAGACTTGCAATATCTAACCACCACCCTGCATGCAGGATCAGAGTGAGAATTGCTGTGGGGATTGTGGGGTTCAAACCCTAGTATGTCATAGGGATCCATGGTAAAGTCTACTTTCCACATCCCAACGCCACATTTCTCCCATCTATCCTTTCCACATAATATTTCTCTCATACATTTCTTATACATGTTTCCTCATGCATTTCTCTAATGCATCTTCTGCATACATTTTCCAACATTTTTCGTTCAATCTCCCATAGAACATACATTTCCCCATGCACTTTACCCACGCATCCGTTCCCCCATGCAATTCTCTGTTTGGACTATCTCCCACAAACTGTATACACCTTCCCATAACTTTCACCCTTGGCAATTATAGGCCTTTCCTCGATTGTGATTGTTCATACTACTCTGCAAACAAGAAGATTCTTTCAATACACTGGACTTATCCTGCTCTGCAGACATGCACAGCTGACAGCATCTCCCCCATCCTCTCCCCATCATTATTACGCCTCCCATGCAGAAGAGCTGTCAAGGACAAATGCCACAATGGGTAGACGCCTCTACCTGCATTTCCATGGCAACAATTGTGCAGGGCAACCTCTAGCCTTTCACAAACAACATTAATAAGGCCATTCATGGGCGAAGCATTCAATAACAATTCACTTGCAGCAAGCACAAACGAGCCCAGTGACGGCCAGCCAAGACCGGCAGTGACTGACACCTGTCAATCATCCGTCTCGATGAGAACAATATCGCGCGACAGGAGTTGTTCATAACGTCATAACCACAGCAGACGACAATAACAATGGGCCAAACAGTTTCAATCTGCGCGCGACGTCGCACCTGCCTCTTGTATTCGTCTATATTAGGCGCCTTTGTGAGGTTACAAAATGCGCTGCATGAAAAGCCATGGTAATTCAATGTGCTTCTTTTCAGGGATCTATACACCTGCACAACCCCCTTCTCTCCCTTTCCCATCCTCCACGGTAAATTATTCCCAATCGGATGACAGTCAGGGTGAGTTGTGGATTCAAATCCCCTCGTTTATCTTAGAGATCCGCAGTAAAGTCTTCCTTGCACATCCAAACTCCATAACTCCGCCACTGGTTGCACTCTGCCAGTGCCAGTCCCAAGCCCGGATAAAGGAGGAGGGCGTCGCTAATGGTCTTTGTTACCACGCAGTGACCTTAAACTGCAAGTATACACTTACACAAACTCCACGATCAACGTCTCCTGACTATTTTCCACACATCGCACACGGATGACAATAAAAATTAATTTTTAACTAGTTCTAACTGCAACAAATTAATGTTTTTACAGCACGCACAAAATCGTTTAGAGGTTCTGCCATTTTTTGTGTAGAATTGCACAGTATACAAAAGCTATGGCTACTGTCTAGCCTGTACTCACATGAGTGCAGACAAGCAGGGTTCGACACGGCATCGATGAGGTATCCCCGGCAGATTCCACAGGTCAGCTGGGGGTTGCAGTCCCTGAGACGGGGACGGTGACGCTGGTGCGGACTCTGCTGTACCTGAAAACGAACACAAGACATTTAGACGCCTATAGGTTTATTCAGATCAATGTACTCAGTCACTCCTCAAAAGTCCATTGCAACCCCCTCGTCAATGCACATTCATTCATTCATTCATTCATTCATTCATTCATTCATTCGTCCATTCATTCATTCATTCATTCATTCATTCATTCATTCATTCGTCCATTCATTCATTCATTCATTCATTCATTCATTCATTCACTTATTCATTCATTCATTCATTCATTCATTCATTCTTTCACTCACTCACTCCAAGAAATCTACTCAGAGGCACTCTAGTGTTATAGTCTAAGTGATATATGATGTCCTCAATCCTCATTTATATTAATAATCTATCTATATTTATAATCGTAGTTTTGTTCTGCCTTTGTTTATCTTTCCTTTGAATCTTTCATGTAGTACAAATTTTATTCTATTTTATATTTATGTATACATTTTTACAACGCCCTTTCAAGTTTACTACTCAGGGGCGCTCTCGACTGTACAGCGCGGACACTGCAACAGAGTTTCACACCGAAGCGCAAGAGCAATTGCGAGTGAAGGACTTGCCCAAGGTCCCCACATGGCGGCTCACGGTGGATTCGAACCAGCAACCCTCGGGCTGCAAGGCAACGAACATATTATACCCACTACACCACCGCGCCCAACATTGTGTGGGATTCGATCAACTGTCTGCTTGTTTAATCGGTGAATTACATTACATTACATTTCACAACATCACGATGGCATTGTGGTTTATAGCAGCAACGACATTCAGTCTGCAGTACGATTGGACGTATTATAGGCCTATAAATCCACCATTTAGTTGGCCAAAGGTTGGAAAATGAACAGTGTTTCCGACTCTCCAGATACCCGTGGACTTCCGTGAAACATTATCCACGTGAATCATCATCATAATCGACATCATCATCGTCGTCATCATCATCATCACCACCGCCATTTTTACCATCACCATCACCACCACCACCACCACCACCCCAACCACAACCACCACCACCACCACCATCACCATCATCATCTTTAACACCATTTTTAGTATTTTTCCCATTTCTCTAGCGCCCCTTAAAGCTCTCTATCCAGAGGCGCTCTCGACTACAGCGCGGACACGGTATTGTAGTTTCCCGCCGAAGCGCCCGAGCAATTTGCGAGTGAAGGCGCCGACGCCATCACTACACCACTGTGCCCCACGGCGCCCCATCATCGTTTGTTGTGACGGCGAATGGGTTCAGTGGAGTGCAATTTCCGTCGGCGCTCAATCTTTCGGGACGGTCCAATAAAAGAGAAGACGGATGGAATTCTGGGAAATAATAAAACAAGGATCGGACTGTAAAAGACCCGATGTGTTGGTCACAATGAGTCTGCTGCTCTAGGGGTGAAGGGGGGGGGGGGGGTGGGTATGTGGGTGGGTAAAATGGTAGTATATGTAATTCGGTTTTCTCTCTATTGTCTTTGTATTGTCTCTCTTTATCGTCGCTGCGCAATGTCCTTGTATTTTGTGTGTGTCGTCTGTACACATGTATTGTCTCCGCATTGTCTTTTTTTTATTGTCTTTGTATTGTCTATGTATCACCTCTTTATTGTCTCTGTATACTGTCTACTGTATGTATTTTCTAATTTTTTCTTGTGCAAGTCGTCTCTGTATTGTCTCGTATTATTCTTGCATTGTCTTTGTACTGTCTTTGTCATGTCTTTGTATTGTCTCTGCATTACCTTTGTGCCGGCGTTTGTATGTATCGGACTGTCTACGTATACGTCTGTTCTTCTGTTTCTATAATAATGTCGTTGTTTCTGTGTATCGCTTTATCGATTTCTGTCCGTCTGTCTGTCTGGTTGGTTGATAGGCTGTTTGTCTGTCTCCATATGAATACGTATTTCAACATCCATTCATCTATTGCTGTCTGCCTCTGCTTGTCTCTCTGCTGTGTGGATATTGACGGCTGGATGGCTGTCTTATTAATTTTGCACATTCCCCCACCGCCCCCCGTATGCGTTGACCCTTCCCAGAGAGCATGATGGGTGGACGGTGTAGCAAGTGCGCATCAAATGAGCCTTGAATTAGAATGGAATGTCCGATGGGGGAAACGGACATTATTCCTTCTGGACATAACCCCCGGACATTACCCACCCCCGGCCAAAACCCCCCGGACATTATCCCCGGGGTAGGACATTGTCCTACAGGTCTATGATACCATCATATAAAAATGATGCAAAAATATAAGAATAGGTCTATATTAAGGTGAATATCCATGCATTTAGACAGTTGAAAATTGTTAGAATAGTTATGAATATTATCCATGAAATTTTGCATAAAAAATCTACAAGAATATGTTAGGGTAGATCTATAATCATTAAGACTACAAGTCGAAATATATACTTTAGAATATATTTATTATTAATTTATAACACATGTCGTCAAATGCTCCTGACAGATATGTAGTTCATGGGAATGTTCATTGGAGGTTAAGAACATTTGCAAGTCTCTACCTTAAGTCACAAGCAGCATTAAAAGGTCGTAGTTGTGTACATAACAGTTACTGACACTAACAACACCTTGCGTTAGAAATGAATAACTAAATGACGCTAACAAGCCCTTAGTTTGAATCTAAATGTCAGTACTAGTAGCCTAAGTCTTATCGGTGACGGTGACACGAAACAAAGTATCCCCCTGAAAGCTATCCGGGGGGATGAATTACTTTATCCCCCGGATGGAATTAACCGGTCTATACTATCCGGGAGGATAAACCATTCTACCCTTTTTTGAAAAATGCGCATAATAAATTTTTTTATGATGTAATCAAAATTTAAAGTGACTCTAATTGTTTTAAGTGCCCTAAGCAATGCTCAGATAAAGGCAACTCGAATTTATTTAGTGACTCTGAGTGTTCTTAAGTGTTTTAAATGTTTTAAGTGCTCTAAAAACAGGGCAAAACAAATTATCTAGTAGGAATAAACATACCTGTTAGTGTCATTGCTCAAAACAAAAAAGTGGATGAAAATTAACAATTTGCAAAAAAATACACACGGTAGTGACTTTTTCGACTTTTCTTCATTTGGGGGATACGATTAATATGAGGGATACTCTATTTCGTGACAACGGCATTAATAAGTTGACACAGCGATCAAGACCAGGGAAATTAAGCTTTATTAGACTACACGAAGAAACAGACTAATTATTGCACAGAAGGAGGATTTTGTCCAGGGATGGGGTTAATGTCCTACGCAAAATCGGGGACGGGGGATTCCAGATGACTTTTGTCTGGAGGATAATGTACAAAGTGGATAATGTACAAAGGGGATAATGTCCTACAATCGTCCAATGGAACGTTGCAGGTTCGGTTCATTAGGGTTCCGACAAAAGAGAAAAAAAGACGGACAGACAGACGGACAGACAGACGGACGGACAGACAGACAGATAGACGAGACGCAAGAAGACAATATTTAGGAAGTCAATCAATCAAAGTTATCCGGATATCTGCTAAACACAATGTTGTATAAAATATGCATCGCATAAAAATATAAAAATGCATTTATCATAAAGCAGTTGTTTTTTAAATTCTTGTAGATCGATTGCATACATAATGATAACATTTATATCAATACACACGCATGCTGCACATGTATGTGCACATGGCATATACTTATACATATATTGATGCATATATATATTTGTACACACATGCATGACTACATCTATAAGACAAAAAATACATGCAAATAAGTCTTTCACATACAAATGCATAATAAACACAAAATCAATCATTCAGTCAATCAATATAGGCAAACATGCATGTATTCAGATATAAAAGCATTTACAGAAAAGCATTATACAGAGTTTCATGCATACATTCATACATACATGCATTACACACACACACACACACACACACACACACACACACACACACACACACACACACACACACACACACGCACGCACACACACACACACACACACACACAGAGTTTCTCTTTAGCAATGAACGATAGTAAGTTCCGCCTTTAATTTCCTTGAATCAACCATGCATTACCGATAATTAATAGTGCATGCTCGATACTAGAGTCGATAGACCTCATTACATTACACCAGACGTAATAGACACCACAGACAACATAACCAAATCCACTATGGCGCTACAGAAGTCATTATGGACCCACTTAGATTCCTTGTTTCCGGTTCTTGGGAATTCCCCATCGTCATCGTCGTCTGCCTCTTCATTAGATGTCGTCGTAATTCACCGTCAGTCGTAAAACTGTCGCGGTCTGGTGCGATTAAACCAAGTGCATCATAAAATCTGACGTTTGTCACTGGGCCGCGTACTCGCTCCGCTCTTCATTCTATATCGACGCAATTAAGGATCGTAAACGTGGGAGGAGTCCTTCACCGATAAGCACACGCCCACTTGATCACCTCTGCCGGCCATAAAACGATGCACCCTTCACTTAACCCCACCACGCAACTCTTGGTCGGGGTGGGGGTAGGGTGTTGGGGTGGGGTGGGTGGAAATGACCTGAAATCAATGAGGGCACGGTGAGGTTAAGAGTTTAAACTCGCTTCTAAGAACTCCACCCCCCGCTCGAGTACTCTGGAAGTGCCAGTCAAAAACCTCGTTGAAGGGGAGGTCGACGCTAATGACATGACTCTGCGTTGACACAGTGTACCTGAATAGAATCTACTACCACAGCTATACTTTGGTTTTAATGAATGCCTGTGTATTTATGGTAGTGCATGAACCCCAACATAATCAACTCCGCCACTAGTTGCCCACTGCCAGTGCCAGTCCCAAGCCTGGATAAAGGAGGAGGGCGTCGCTAATGGTCTTTGTTACCAAACAGTGACGTTAAACTGCAAAAACCATCACCTATATAATCAACTACCATAATACTTATAATAGCAGCCAACAAATGATGCCAGTCCAGAGTCTTGTTAAATGAGGAGGGGGACGATAAACGGCCGTGGCAGCTAGAAGATGGTGTTTAGCACTCCACCATCCGTTGCTTTGGTAGCGCCAGTCTCAATGAGTGAATAAGAAAGGAGGAGGGGACACTATTGATCTTAGTTATGTAACTAAGTTACCATGTTTGACTATGGGCCTAAGCATAGTCAAGATGTCGTTGTCGTCGTCGTCGTTGCAGTCATCATCACAGTCACTGCATGCACAGGCACCACACAATCACTTGCAACGCGAGGATATAATAATGTTGAAACGTAGGCTACTTTAAGCTACTTTCTTTGTAGGTCTTGACACAAGAATTTTTAAAATGCAATAAAAATTGCACTCAACACACACACACACACACAAACACAACACACACACACACAGTCACAATAATTACCCTAAAACAAAACAGGACATTGTAAATTACAGTAATTAACGCCAAACAATCCTATTACCAAAGGGGTTATTATTACCAGCGGTGAAGCTTCAAATTATTCCCCGCCCCAACTTGCCTCCCCCAACTCAGATTAAGCCTTCTCAAAGGAGATATCAAGGACTAATAGGGCCCTGAGGCTGAGGGCTCCCGCATTAGCAGAATCAGCTGCCTGTTTATGTTAGGCAACAACTGAAATAAAACTATGTTGTAACTATGTTCATTGATATTATGACTGCGAAATAAGTAAGCACATACCTCCATCGTTTGTCCTTTACTGGAGCAGAGAAATCGATCTAATAATATCCGTTGCCTTACGAATTACCCATTATTTAAACAAGATCACGTGGTCTTCGACCAAGTCCTGCGCATTCCCACACACCCTCTAAAACGGGTCACAAGGCCGCGCGTCGAACCTCTGTGCTTGCACACGGTCGAGCCGAGCGCTAGGCTGTCCACGGTGCACAGTTGCCTCGGCAGTAGACGGCGTCTCAGGCCCAGGCCGCCCCTCTATCTCAAGCATACCAGCTGCACACACACAGAAGGCAAACGGCGGTTTTGTCCATCCGACGCTAGGTGGAAACACGCTCGCAACTTGTCCGCTTGTTTGCCTCTGGCAATCCGAAGCCCATGGTCACGTGATCCACGTAAACAGGATTTCGTACAAAAGCTTCGGAAAGAATAAATTTAAAATGTAGAATAATTATTGTCGATTAGTTTTCCGCTGTTGAATACTATCGGCGATTTCTTTTTGATGACT
The DNA here is from genome assembly GCA_949752735.1 of Lumbricus terrestris. NCBI lineage: Eukaryota > Metazoa > Annelida > Clitellata > Crassiclitellata > Lumbricidae > Lumbricus > Lumbricus terrestris. The sequence goes on along the minus strand of OX457043.1, from coordinate 8,992,358 downwards.
TGATAGGTATGTTTAAAATCTTTTTTTATTGGGAGCGAAGTAAATCCAGTTTGACTGTTGTTGACTTTTTAAGAAGATATCCAACGGCTCGGAGTTTTCGTTGAGCTTTCGTCTTTGGTACAAACTTCGGTCCAAACGTATCCTAAAAATTAAAAATATCCTGTGTAGTCCGTATTTAGGATAGGCAAACTAATATTGATCAAATACTCTGTGGCGTATTGATAAAAGATTAATTAAAACAATAGCATGAAATTGGAAACATTGTGCAGAAAGACCTTTTCGAATTCAATTCATCTAAAGTTGTGAGAGAAATGACACATTGTCACACTCCGAGGCCAAATAAAAGAACAGGCCAAGTGTCTTCTCCAATGTATGTTTGTCTCTCTCTCTCTCTCTCTCTCTCTCTCTCTCTCTCTCTCTCTGTCTGTCTCTGTGCGTATGTACTCTTCTTCCTTTGCGTGTCTGTCAACAATACCGTGTTCTCTTTTCGGTTTAAAATTTGTCATGGTTTACTGGTTTTCTCTGCCAACCTACCTGTTCGTGTGTACAATGTTATTAGTCAGCCAATCTGTGTCTATCCGCCATTCTTTCATTGCCTTTCACTTAACATTGTTTGGCCTGCTGATTTACCCGTTGCCTTTAAGACAACCACTGTAGCGCTTGAGAAATTAGTTTCCTGTGCTTTGTTTGTTCACATGTATGCCTACAGTTTGAACGTGTCTGTAGCTCCCCACTTTTATTCTATCATTTGTCTGTGTCTGTATGTCTGGTTCTCTTTCTAAAGGTCGACTCTACATCTTTTGCTTTGTTGGATATCGATTGACTATTGACAAAATTAGCACACGTGTTCTAAGACGTTGGTCGGTAGCAAGGCAGCAAGACTGCTGTATGCAGCATTTGTACACTGATAACAATGCCAGCTCGTGAAGCCAGGAGTTTTGAAGAGCTAATGAGCTGTCAGATCATGTGACTGTTAGTAAATTTGCAGTTTGTGGTTAACATCAGTTGTGGCCCTTTGAAAGAAGGAATTTAAGTATATAAGGGAAGAAAGTTATCTGGTTGCACTCTGCCAGTGCCAGTCCCAAGCCTGGATAAAGGAGGATGGTAATACTAATCATTTAAGAAATGACAGTGTCGTTAAACAGAAACAGGCCATCTGAAATCAAAGGTATGTTGAACCAGTTGGGCTCCACATTATTGGTGACTACTAGTTTCTGTGCCCGCTGTCTCTTACTAGTGACAACTCTGCTCCTGATGACATTCAAAATCATATTTCGGGTGATGTAATTAAAAGGTGTAAAACTACATGCCCAGACACGTATCTGCATACAGGATACAAAGCTATTATAATAATAATAATAATAATAATAATAATTATTATTATAATTAACAATTTATATCATGACAAGGTAACACGGCCTTGTGGTTAAAAGGCACATCACAAAGAAGCGAGCAAGAGGAGGCACGATAAACCTGAGTTTGGGGATGTGACTTCAGCATAGATTGAAAGAAACTATTGAAAGGGATAATCCAAAAATAGATAAGATATGCATGTTACATGCAGGGCTGGGACTGTATGGACGATTCATTGGAGATGACGAAACTCGGGAACCCCTTATAAGAAAAGTTTGGCTGGCACAGCTTTGACTTGTCCCTTCCATGATATTTGCAGTTTGTGATCAATTTCAAGATTGACATAGACTTTTTATGATTTTAATGGCATTATCTGTCAGGATTTTTAACTGGGAGTTCCTTTTCCTCACTTGACAGCTCTAAACGGAAAAGGGTTGTGCAATAGTCTATGTAGTTATGCATGTTTGTATGAGTAGTTGCAATAGCACCCATTCAAGTACTACTCAGAGGCACTCCCGACTGCAGTGCGGACACTCAGAGTTTCATGCCAAAGTGCATGGCAGCATGAGCAATTGTGAATTAAGGACTTGCTCAGGGTTCCAACACGGCGGATTGAGGAGGATTCGAACCCCCAACTTTCCGAACATACCTTGCATCACTTGTACCACAAGCCTAGTGAATAGTGATTAGCATGCTGGAATCTCAATTAGGTTAGGGGTTTAAAAATTTGTTTTCATGTGTATGTTCCATCTACACCTCTGACCAATTCAGCCATAAAGAATAGACGAACAGCGGGATAGAGGTTTGGCAAAACCGTCCTTATATGCTGACTTGCTGAGGCCTCATTTGTTAAGAATTGAGGTCACAAACACGTCATACCCATGGCTATCTCTTAGGCTAGAGCATAACGGACTTCTAAATAGACAATTTCTTTGCCTTTTCTTGATCATTTTGTTTTCTCTACTGACAACTGACAGTTCCTATTTTTCTAGTATGCATTTTTTGTCGTTGACAGTTCCTTTTTGTGCCTGACAGTTCCTTTTCAAGGATCGACACGCGGTTCCAATCCCTTTCCTGATTTACTGTTCCTGCTTGACAGTTCCTTTTCCTTTCCTACTTGACATTTCCGGCTACTTTTCCTGATCCCATTCTCTTACTTTCCCTGCGTGTCAGCTTGCTTCCTCGTCTCGATCGGTAAATTCTTTTCATTTCCTGATCGACCTATTCAACGTCTACGGCTGTCGGGGCTTTATGCGAAATGTTATCATTTGTCTTGCATTAATAAAAGACAGTCTAATACTGATTTTCAGCGCAGCGTGTAGCAGCAGATATAATGGCGTCGCTGTCGGACAAAAACATTCGACTTGTTTTGTTTACATTAAAATTACGGCTAGCACGCGGACGCAATAGACGACCACGGGCAGACGTAGTACTGCATTTTGGACAGACCCCGTCAATCATTTTACCTCCTCTCCTCCTCTTCTTTCTCCTCCTCCTCCTGCTCCTCCCACTCCTCCTCCGCTCCCCTACACCCTGGCAGTCGTTTAACTGCATCTGTTCAAGTCGACCTGCATGCGTATTATAGTATACGTATGCTACGTCGTTATCTAAATGCATTGGTCGAGTACGTACTCATTATGTAAATGTATGCGCGCAGGCGCTCATATCATTAATATTTATGAAGACGCAGGCCAGAATTAGTAGCGGCGTGAAAGGCGAGATGCTGTGGGGTTGTGAGCTGCAGGGCGTGGCGGGCTCGTCTTAAATGCGGGCCAGATGGCAGTTTGACCACACGCACTTTGACCCCGCAGACTTTGACCTGCAGCGATGTCGAACAGACGTTTTACATTATGTAATTTACTATTTTTATTGCGCAATTAAAATGTCAGCAGCGACTAGGGTAGGGCAGGGCAGGAAACGGCACGGTCTACTAAATGCTTTGGGCAAAGTGCGGTTAGGTTTGAGGCCGGGTCAGGGTTCGAAAAGCAAGTAAAATTAGGTCGACCACCCGAAACTTCATGAAGCACAGGGCGTTTAAAGAAAGTTTTCTTGACTGAATGCCAGATACCTCGTGCGCCTCTGTACCTATCACATGGCATTGCCTTTTGCATTTGATCGTCGTGGGAGTCTAAACCTCTTGTTGACATGCCGCCTATTGATGCATAGCCTACGCTTCTATACGACGCCAGGACATTAGTAGTTGCACACAAGAATATAGGCCTACTGAAGGGGACTGCAGATCTTGTGCTGCTCATTCTAGACTAGGTTAGCCTAACAGGCTAGACTAGGGTAGGCAGTGTGCTAGGAAACATCGAGTAGACGCTAACTCGTGACCCGCTTGCATGCGTGTGAATTCTCTTTTGTATTCATAATCGTAAGGGTCGATAACTATTATGCATGCATCGTCTGGGTATGGCACAGATCCGGTATACATGTAGGTCTACCGCCTCTGAACAAGTACAGATTATATTGAATAGTATAGTCTATTGGAATAAATTTTGATTGGAGTGACAGAAGCATTCAGACTTTTGTCAGCACGACACTTAAACCTCGTCCATGTTTTAGGTTGTTTAGTTGTTTACATTCCAGTCCCATGCCACCCCTGCAGTCGTATATCTGTAGGCCTCCATCGTATTGAGGTCAGTAAGCTGTATTGAAAGAACCTTGGTCTCGGATGGTCAAAGTTGTGGTGTTGAATTTCTGTAATTACAGACCTATGTTTATGCCGCAGCGGATAATATATCTTTGGGCAGCTGCAGGACACAACTGGGGATTCTTATAAGCTTACAGGTCTAAACATGCGTTTCACCTTTTCATGTGAACCTAGATATCGTATACATCGGAAGTTGACCCACTCAAGCACATATTCGCCGCTACTGGCGGAGTATGCTAAACCCGTAGTGCCAGGCATTGCCAGTCCAAAGCCTTTAAACGGGGGTGGGGTGCATGGGGAGAGAGGTTAGGATCTCATCAATAGTCACAAGGCGTACGATATCGTTGGACACGATACGCTACTACTGGTCATATCCGATTCTACCAGCGCAATTTTTCAGACGAAAAGGAAATAAGTATATTTTTTATACCAAACTTCAACTGTATACGACAGATAAGTTTACAAGTCCAATCGGCGTGCTTTGCAATCATGGTGGACTTCTAAGACTTATGCCTAAAGGACGTTAATGCTTTCTAAAGGAATGGAGAACCGTAAAATAACGACAGCAAATAACCGCTTCTCTGCTGTTACGGTTCATCAAGAAATTATTCATTCCGTGACGCAAGCCAATTGCAATATTGCTACCGGAAACAGATTTCTTCGAGCGCGCCAACCTGCAGCGACTTTAAAATTAGTCAATACTTCAAGGCTTTGTATTTCTGGATAGCACACGAACCGTTCAAAGGAACCTTTGGATATGCGACAGTTTGGTTCATCTATAAGCACAGGGATCCTCGCCGTGATTGGCTGATTGTCTTTCATTCAGTTTCTTGAGCGTTTTTGCCTCTAATGAGCAATGCCTTGAAGATATTTCTGCTTGATTGTACTGCCACAAAGAAGCGCTATATAAACTTGCTTCGTCGTTCGCGTTCGCAACTAGTATTGGAGTAATAAGTACCGTGCAAACTGTTGTAGCGTTGACATCCAGTACCACAATGTGGTACTCGGTTACGATGTAGCGTATACATGTAGCCTACACGGCGTCTTTAAAAGGTCGTCTGAGCCAACCCCGATGCATAAGGTCATAGGTTAGCGACGTCATTTTCTCCGCCCCTGGTTGCACTCTACCAGTGCCAGTCCCAAGCCTGGATAAAGGAGGAGGGCGACGCTAATCATCTTAGAAATGACAGTGTAGTTGAACAGCAAAAATCCTGACGTCATTTTCTTATACATTCGGCGTACAATGGCGGGTGGCCATTTCGCTCCCTTGCTGTTTGATCTCGTCTGTGATCTCGTACTTTGAGATTGCAAAGTGTATTCAATGACGAATTCATGTCTCGGAGTAGTACACACTTTTGTAGGCCACATAAAGCATAATTGTCGATGTGTGTGTGTGTGTGTGTGTGTGTGTGTGTGTGTGCGTGAGTGTCCATCTCGCGGTTTGAGGTCAAGATTAATTTCTAATCAAACTCGCTAGGGGCGGTAATGCTGCAGACGACCCTGTCATATAGCGGCAATTTAAACGAATCGATTAATGTACTGATGAACCAACAGCACCACTAATAATAAAACTATCGCGTTAAGCACTACCCTTTGTTGCACTTTTGAAGAAGCTGTTAGAAGCACGAGAGCATATTGTGTAAGGTTCAAGCTCAAGTACGAATACTAAGCTTGTCTTGTGAAATGTGATAGGGACTCCAGCCCTCCCCCACCCCATTGAGTGCTCAGTTAAGCCCCTTGAACATTATTATGCAATGGGGAAGGGGTGCTTGGATGGATGATGGTCAACGGATACAGCAAATTGAAGGAAAAGGCACAGCACAGAGAGGAGTGGCGTCATTGGAGGTTGGAACTTGCCGAAGGGCAGAGAACCTAAAGAAGAAGAGGGGAAGGGGGAATGAGGCAAGCAAGTTTTATCTTAAACCGACCTTTTCTATAAATGCGTCTTACCTTTGACTCGCGGCGCTAAATAAATGAAACGCCTCTTCCAGCGGTCACGAGAGGGCGCGCCGATCGCACCCGCAGCAGCAGCAGCATAATCATCCTCTCTCATCCACACCTTCGGACGCACTGTCTCTAAATTTAAACCGTCCGAACAAAGTTGATAAGGCAAACCAGTCGCACGCAGCACGCTACCTAAAAGGTAGCACCAGCAGCAAGCAGGGCGCTGCACACAACTCGCCGGCGCATCGGCGGGCAGCCCGGTAAGAGTGACGCAGGCCGCCGCCTTCGGCCGTGCGTTCACCGACGGCCGCAAGGGCCGCGCTGCTATCCTCGACCTCCGCTGCGCCGCCGGTGTTGGCTCACCAGCCCGTACAGCATGGACCGCGCAATATCGGGCCCGAAATCCATTCGCCTTGCTTCGTGTTTAGTTATCCACGCGTAGCTGTCCTCGGCGATCCAGGGCACACACACACACGCACACACGCCAGACTAAAAACGTTAGGGTAGTCAGGGCTGCGGTTTGCTGCAAGCCAGCTGGGAGAGGAGCCATGCAACGCAGCCTGTGCAGCTGCTGCTGCGGCCCCTTACCTTGGCGCAGTCTGCACGAAGCCCGATGCATAATTATGATAATTAGTTTTATCTGGCTGCAAGGTCACCAGAGGAGCTGCGGGTCAGCGTAGAGGTCGCGGCTGTGTAACTGGGGCCCGAGCGCCGGCCAATCGCGACTCGCCTGGGTTCGGCTGCTGCTATGACGTCACCGGCTGCGTCGAAAGCGAGGTTGGCCCGCCCTCGTGGCCCGGCCAGCGCGGTGATTGATGGGTCTTGTCTGGGACGGAGACACGTGAGGCATGCGTTTGAATCGATATTGGATTGTGACGATGACTGTCATATGCTTGACGGGTTTGGATGATTGACGTGCGAATTGGACGCGTGTTAGAGATGGACAGACAGACAGACAGACGGACGGACGGACAAACAGACGGACGCACGGACGGACGGACGGACAGACAGACGAAGAGAGAGAGCGAGAGCGAGAGCGAGAGCGAGAGCGAGAGAGAGAGAGAGAGAGAGAGAGAGAGAGAGAGAGAGAGAGAGAGAGAGAGAGAGAGAGAGAGAGAGAGAGAGAGAGAGAGAGAGGCCTACACTGTAAGCAGAGACAAACTGCTAAAAAATATGTATGTATATTCATATTTCTTGCAGTGTATATATATATATATATATATATATATATATATATAAAATAGACTTTTTATATCTACATGTCTGTCCTGTCAACCTCTCATTAATTCTGTCGTCCTTTTTCGTGATCTTTTTTATGCATATTGTATGCAATAAATGCTGCAGAGCAACAGAAAGGTAGCAGGTAACTCTATAGAAGCATTCAAACGAATAGACAATGAAAGACAACTTATCACAGACACACAGACAGACAGACACACAGACGGACACACACACAGACAGACACACAGACACACACAGACAGACAGCGAATGTGGGTGATGGGTGCGTGTGTTCACAGCCAGACTACAAAAAGATAAGTGACGTCAGAGTCATAGCCCTAAAGACAGCAACTGACAGCGCGAGGAGACAACTGTTTGTCTCATTCTCGTATTGTGTCCTTCCCCGCACCGCCACCCCTCCCCGTTCGGTCGTCGACGCTGGTTCGTTTGTCGCTCAACCCGAGATATCATCCGCCGCGATGCTATTATTGTCAGTGCTCGGGGGTCCGACGTTTGACAAATGCGAATCGTACATAACTATTGTTTGGCTGAAATTAAGCCCATCATGCATCGCGAACGACCGAAGCCACAACTAAAAGCAAATGAGATTTTTATGAACGCAACGCCTCCGTAGAAGCTGAGAGAGAGAGAGAGAGAGAGAGAGAGAGAGAGAGAGAGAGAGAGAGAGAGAGAGAGAGAGAGAGAGAGAGAGAGAGAGAGAGAGAGAGAGAGGCATATTATTACACGAGGGTCTCACCAGATTTCCTATCTGCCAGTTAGCGAGCCAGTCAGTTATAGTTATCCAGCCAGTTAGTTGGCCAGCCACTCAGTGAGTCAGTCAGCGAGCCAGCAAGTTAGTGAGCCAGCCAGTTAGTGAGTCAACCAGTCAGTGAGCCAGCCAACTTGTGGGCCAGTCAATGAGCCAGTAAGTTAGCGAGCCAGCCAGTTATAGTTAGACAGCCAGTTAGTTGGCCAGCCACTCAGTGAGTCAGTCAGCGAGCCATCAAGTTAGTGAGCCAGCCAGTTAGTGAGTCAACCAGTCAGTGAGCCAGCCAACTTGTGGGCCAGTCAATGAGCCAGTAAGTTAGCGAGCCAGCCAGTTATAGTTAGCCTGCCAGTTAGTTGGCCAGCCACTTAGTGAGTCAGTCAGCGAGCCAGCAAGTTAGTGAGCCAGCCAGTTAGTGAGTCAACCAGTCAGTGAGCCAGCCAACTTGTGGGCCAGTCAATGAGCCAGTAAGTTAGTGAGCCAGCCAGTTAGTGAGCCAGCCAGTCAGTGATCCAGCCAACTTGTGAGCCAGGCAGTGAGCCAGCAAGCTAGTGAACCAGCCAGTTAGTGAGCCAGCCAGTTAGTGAGCCAGCCAGTTAGTGAGCCAGCCAACTTGTGAGCTAGCCAACTAGTGAGCCAGTAAGTTAGTGAGCCAGCCAACTAGTGAGCCAGTAAGTTAGTGAGCCAGCCAGTTAGTGAGCCAGTTAGTAAGCCAGCCAACTAGTGACCCAGTCAGTGAGCCAGCAAGTTAGTGAGCCAGCCATTTGGTGAGCCAGCCAACTATTGAGCCAGTCAGTGAGCCAGCAAGTTAGTGAGCCAGCCAGTTAGTTAACCAGCCACTCAGTGAGCCGGCAAGTTATCGAGCCAGCCAGTTAGTTATCAGCCAGTTAGTGAGCCAGGCACTCTGTAATTTATGCAGTACACATTGAGTGACATGCACGAAAGGAGATCGGCTCAACGTCAATTGTCCTGGTTTAATTGAAAAGAGCTAATGACCACCAAATCTCCGGGTTTGAACCCGATGGATTATGAAGTGCACGTGGAGAGCTGTGCTGGAGATGTAACACAATCTGCAACCAAAACCAACACAAGAACGATAAGAGAATTGATGGTCACATTGGAGTTGATACGAGAAGATTTAACTCTGTAACACATCAACAAGGCCATTTGAACTTTGCAAAGAGACTCATAAGAAGTTTGGACACTGATGGTGAACATAGTTATAGGACAGAGGTTGTGAAGCACTATCATATTATTTTGATAACAATTATTTGAGGTGTGATTGAATAAAATTGTTTTTTTAAACTTTTGTTGCGTTATGCTTTTGGATCGTCAAAAACCAGTGGCTGGATTCACTAAAGAGAGATGACTTTTGTTCTGTTTCATATATTTCTTTTAATTTGGTTGTCTTGCATAAATACGAATTAAATTCAAGCCTGCAAAACGTGATTAAAATATTGTCACGTCTGGACAAGATATTGGCAAACAATCTTATAAGGTTTACTTATATATTTTGGCCCACTTTGAATACGTACATAACTTTTAAGCATGTAATATTTGATTTAAAAATTTGTACTTTTTGTGTGGCTAAACTGTTAGCAAATAACCAGTGGAAGTTACCTTCTTTACCCACGATGTATGCTCATCGACTTTTGTACTTCTATCACTGTATAACTGTTTCTGCCGCATCAAATATCCATTCTGCGTGACTATGTAGTATTTATGGAACTAATTCCATCTGCATTATAGATGTCCTCCAAGGTGACAAAGAGCCAATTACACTTTACGTGCTAAACCTCTTCAATGTACACAATAAGTTGTCAGGAATCAATAGACGATTTGGATGATTTTTTGACTGCATGTAGGCTATACTGCAGCAGCATGCATGGTCGTATAGTATGAAAAATGGCTCCCACATTATTGCTTCAACATGGTCGTATACTATGAAAAATGGTTTCCACGTTATTGCTTCAACATGATCATATATCTTAATGAAAAATGGCTCCCACGTTATTGCTCCAACATGGTCGTATACTATGAAAAATGGTTTCCACGTTATTGCTTCAACATGATCATATATCTTAATGAAAAATGGCTCCCACGTTATTGCTCCAACATGGTCGTACACTATGAAAAATGGTTTCCACGTTATTGCTTCAACATGGTCATACATCTTAATGAAAATGGTTCCCGCATTATTGCTCCAACATGGTCACATGTCTTAATGAAAAACTGGTTCCCACATTGTTGCTCCAACATGGTCGTTTATTCTATGAAGAATAATTGTTCCCGTATCGTTTCGTAAGCCTGCAGCCATGTGTACTCAGTTTGACTCTGAGTCTCACGCTGCATGTTCTCCCCATTAGCACAGACTTTTTTCAAAGATTCCCATGGATCACTAGTTTCAGAAAGCCCCAATTATTTTTCCACAGAGCCTCATCCATTTGCCTAATCAGAAATAGCCTGCCATGATCCATAAACAGCGGCAGAGCAAGCCGACTAGAATGCAAATGATATACATTGCAGTTCAGTTTCCATTTAACGAAGCCGCGCTCAGTAATGAAAATAAATAACTTCGCCCGGATTGGAAGTCCTTGCCGCCATTATAAAAAAAAGCAGACGGCAGGTGGAGGCTGGAGCTCCTCAAGTGCGACATCTATATTATCATATAATCTCCTCGTTATTATAACCCTGCAGCGTTGACGCCGCTTCCCTATGTATACTATTAGATGATAGATACGTACAGCGTGCCTGGGAGTTTTTGGCTCTCTCTGTGGCTGAGAATATAAATCGGGGTCACTCGGAGGTCGCGGTTAGGCGGTTCGATTGCGTCATTCTCGCGTCAGACGAGTCATTTTTCAGACGTAAACCGGATGCAAATGCTGCATTCAAGTCGACGCGCGGAGAAGGATTATTGGCTGAGAATGGGATCGAGGAAGGGATTATGACGGGTTCTCCACCGGATTGGTCACGCCTCTTTTCGCGAACGAAAGAAAGAAGTTGTATAAAAAAAATGGCTGTCGATGACGTTGCGAGTTTATGGTTTCATGAAGCGCCTTTGTGTGCTATCTGCGAAGCATGCGAATCGCTCAAGCGGTCGGTAGGTAGAGCCAGAGGTGGAAAAGTGGAGCCAGCGGTGCATAGGTGGAGCCCCAGCAAGTCCATTTATGTGACTATATATAGTCTATAGGCTACATGTGTCATAGATAGTTCTCTTACCTTTACTCGAGCATATTGCCAAGCTAAGTCGCTCACCCTTCTTCCAGTTAGGCTATAGGCTATGGCGTCTCAGGGCTATTCGCAAATCTGTTTCATCTTCGACTTTTTTTCACTCTTTCGTCTGTTCTCGAATTGACTAATGTAATTCTGTCCTTGTTGGCCTCCATAAGGTTCAGCTAGATTCTCTACAGTCTATATACTCGGTGCTGCTGCTAAAGGCTCATTGCCCGTCTTCCTCGATTCTCACATAAAATTATTTCTATATTCATGGCTGAAGTTGCTGAACAACTTCACTGGCTTTCACTCTCGGCTCGTATACATGCAGTTCAGAGTTATTACCCTATTTTCGCTCTGGAGTCTCAAATAAGTCTTGCTCCGAAGTATCCTTGTGACCTTGTATTCTACATCGCCCCATTTCTGCCATGGCACTTCGCTGCGTCCTCTTATAAGTCCTCTGGTCGGCTTGTTATCCGCGTCATGAGCGCCGTCATGGCTCAGTCCAGATCATTTGTCTGCAATGCTCCCTCCCTATGGAATGGACTTACGCTACCAGTTCGCTCTGCCATCTTCTCTGGTCACAGATAATTATGCGTGGCGTCATTGGACATATGAACCTGCCTGACGGCGGAAAATTAAAGAAGAGGAAGAGATCTTCTCTGGTAGTCTTTCCTCATATTTCTCTCGTCTCAAAACCTAATCCTGGCTCTGGGGGGGCCGGGAGGGGTTCAACAAATCAGATATAATAAAATACATTGTACGTTTGTCTATTGTTCTGTATCTGTGTGTGTCCGTCTCCTTTTCTGTTCGTGTACGTGTCTGTCTAAGAGTCTCCCATGCATGCGTTTGTCTTTGAGCGGCAAACGTGTATTTTAGCGTCGTAAACCTTTTTTTTATTCGTTCGATGCGGCGGCATTAATATTTTTAGTCACTACAACTTCTTGTGTGGCAAGAATCATTCTCATCGATCCAGCTTCTGTCTAATCAAGAATTCGTTTAATCCGCATGCAATACCGCTCATATTTCGGCAGAACAATTATTTTTCATCAATCTAATTTCTTTCTATTTAATTAAAATATTTCTCATCAATCCAGCTTCTATTTCAGCGTGACGTGCATTCATAAATCGTACTTCAATTTCAGTAAAATGATTTTCATTCACTTGATATCTGTCTATTTAGCAAGAATTCTTCTCGTTAATCCAACTTTTATACTATTCGACAAACGCTGAAACCCATGGCATGCATGAAGTGGCGAATAAGCCTAATTTACGACAAAATAAAAAACACGCTTGTACCCTATAATTTATATGAGCCTGTCCTTGTTTACTCTGCTGTCTGCCGAGCCTTCGTCCTAGGCATCTGTCTGTCTGCCTGTGTATCTGTCTGTCTGTCTGCTGTGTGTGTCTGTCTGTCTGCCTGTCTGTCTGTCTGTGTGTCTGTCTGTCTGCCTGTCTGTCTGTGTGTCTGTCTGTCTGTCTGTCTGTCTGTCTGTGTATATTGACGCATTTTCACTCTTCACGTGATCGACGCTTATCACATCCAGTATTCACCAGCGATAGTGGACACGAGTGTCTTCCTCATACCATCGATGCGGGGTCCATTAGCAACCCCACCAGTGGCCACCACTTCCTCCTACTCCACCTTCTACTCTTCCTATTCCACGCACGTCCTCCTCATTTGCCTCCCATTCCACGTCCTCCTCATCTTCCTCACACTCCACCATCTCATCTTCCTCACACTCCACCTTCTCATCTTACCATGCATTCCACATCACCCACTTTCTCACGGTCCTCATACTCCTTCCACTACGCACCCCATTTCACGTACTTTTCCTCCTCCTCCTACTTCACTTTCTCTTCGCATTCCACGTCCTTATCATTTTCCACCTATATATAGTCCACCTTCTCCGCTTTCCCATTCGACATTCCCATATGCCTCATGAACCTCCTTCTCTTCTCATTCCACCTACTCTTCATTCCTTCTATAGTTTCCCGTCTTCCATTTTTCTTTCTCATGCCACTCCACTTTATCCCAATTCTTCTTCATCCTCTGTGTACCTTCCTTTCATCCTCGTCTCCTCTTTCATTCAGTTTTCTTCCAACATATTATATACCACTTTCTCTACTACCGTTTTCTCTTTTTAGTTTTCGTTTCACCTCTTCCTCAGTTTCTTTTCCTATTTGCTCAGCCACTTAATCCTTCTGGTGTAATTCTTCTTCCTCCTTCTTCTCCTCCTCCTCTTCCTTCTCCTCCTCCTCCTCAACCTCTGCTTTTATTTTCCTTCTCATCATTCTCTCCTTCCTCCTTTTCCTTTCTCGTGTTCCCTCAAATCCTTATCTTCCCTTCCCTATGTTCATCTTCTTTCTCCTGCTCATTATCCCCCTTTCCACTAAACTTCCCATTCCTTTATGCTTATCTTTCTTTTCCATCTGTTCAACTTCCCCATTCCTCTGCTCAACTTCCTCAACTTCCCATTCCTCTGCTCAACTCATAAACATTCGAAAATCATAAAAAATTATATTCGAAAATCACAAACAAAGATTATAAATATTCGAATATTATAAACAAAGATCATAAGCAACGATTAAAAACAGTCGAAAATTTTAAACAATTAGTATAAACAAAGATTGTAGACATTCAAATATTATTAAAAAAGACCATAAACAAAGATTTTAAGCATTCGAAGATTACAAATAAAGATCATAAACAAAGATTATAAACAAAGATTATTAAACAAAGATTATTAAACAAAGATTATAAACAAAGATGATAAGCAAAGATTATAAACAAATATTATAATCAAGGATTATAATCAAAGATTATAACCAAAGGTTGTAAACAAAGATTCTAAGCACATTACAAACATTCAAAGATTATGAACAAAGATTATAATCAAAGATTTTAAACAGAGCCTAGGTTATAAACAAAGGTTCTAAACAAAGATTATAAACATTCGAAGATTTTAGGCAGCTCATACGCAGGCCTCTATATTCGTTCATTTAATCGTTCGACGTTCATTCGTTCTTTCGTTCATTCATTCCGTTTTTCATTCGTCCTTCATTCATTCATTCATTCATTCATTCATTAAGTTTATGTAGCGCCCAACACGGATCTTTTCCGTTCTTTCATGCCAGCCACTGTGCTTCACTTACTTGTAGAATGCGTAGGCCTATATATATATACACTGTATATATACATGTGTGTGTGTATATATATATATATATATATATATATATATATATATATATATATGTCAGTTTATTTATAATGTGCGTCGCCGGGATTAAGAATTCCGACTCCAACTTAAACGTAAATACCCAGCAGACAGTTAATGTGGCCAAGTGCATGCATGGCGTTATACATCAGCCAAATCATGTTTGGTGTGATTGGTTAGTTACGGCCTGACGACGCTGCTGATTCATCATAAGACAGATGATTAACGTCGACCACCTCGTTTTTCCAGCTTGGGACTGGCACCACCAGTGTATTCGGGGGGGGGGGGACAAGGTGTTAAGTGCGCGCAACGGAGTTTTAAAAAAATGTGGGTGTATATCCAGAAAAGCGAACGGGCTTCCAATTTTGGTGTAACAAATTAATGAAAGACTTTATGAAAAGGTCATAAATTATTTTTGCAACGAAAATTGTATATTTTCGTGAGATTTCGACCAAAGGACAGAAAAGGTCGTTAGAAAATGTTGCTGATGACGCTCGATGTCGTCGGCGACCCAGCCATCCGGCCCAAAATGTCAAACCATAAGGGACTTTTTCTTCCCTCCCACAGAACCCCGAATTCCCCCTCCCCCCCCCCCCCCCAAAGCACGGGACTATAGATCAAACACTGTAGATCATAGTCACATTTTTGCGTGCATTTCTGCTTGCGTGCAAATAAATTTTTCAGCCCCGCCCTACAAAAGTTGATTGACTGAAGTCTTATAATCAATGTTAATCATAGACCATTTATTGTAGGCTGCTATTTATTTATTTTATTAGGCATCTTATTTGCGAAAAAATTTAAGTTAACTGCCATAGTTTACTGTTTATGTCTAAACAGAATTTAATTGTAAAGTATTATTGTCATCGGACGACTTTTTCCTTCAATGATTATAAACAAAGATCATAAACAAAGATTATAAACAAAGATTATAGACAAAGATCATAAACAGAGATTATAAACAAAGATCATAAACAAAGATTATAAACAAAGTTCATAAACAAAGATTATAGACAAAGATTATAAACAAAGATCATAAACAAAGATTATAAATAAAGATTATAAACAGATAATAGACAAAGATTATAAACAAAGATTATAAACAAAGATTATAATCAAAGATTTTAAACAAATACACCGTACAACGTATACATTTTTTGTCGCGACCCTCCCCCGCTCAACGCACCCGCACACAGACCGCCTCAATCCGGTGACCACCCCTCATTCGAACGTAAAATATGGACATCCCCCTGTCCACTGTTCCATCGTTTGTCGACGATGTTGTCTGGTGTGACCAGATATTATCGTTCGTTTAGCCAGTTTGGCGCCGTCCGGTCTGTGGCGCGAGTCTCCCTTCCATTATTAGTAGTCCCCACACGAGTCGCTGGCTAAAGCCGAAATGGTGGATGGGGGAAATGGCTTTGCGATCGCCAAAGCAAGAAGGATGAGGTGAGGCAGAGACAGGAACGTGGGTGCTGCGAAACAGGCAGGTGGAGGGATGGTGGTGGGATACAGAGAAAAGCATCATGAGAGTGAGTTGGGCAGAGAGATGGACAGACATAGGCGAGAGGGACAGACAGACAGACAGACAGACAGACAGACAAACAAATACAGAGACAGTATAGAGACAAAGAGATAGAGGGACAGAAAGGAGGGACGGACGGACAGACAGACATACAGACAGACATACAGACAGACAGGCAGACAAATACAGAGACAGCATAGAGACAGAGAGATAGAGGAACAGAGAGACAGAGAGAAGGGACGGACGGAGAGACGGACGGAGAGACAGGCACAGATATAAAGAGACCGAGACAAGGATGCAGTCATGCAGAGACGTAGATAGAGAGAGTGAGGAGTGATGGTGGAATGGATGAATGGATATATATATATATATATATATATATATATATATATATATATATGGAGAGAGAGAGAGAGAGAGAGAGAGAGAGAGAGAGAGAGAGAGAGAGAGAGAGAGAGAGAGAGACGCGAGAAGCAAGAGCGCGCGAGAAACAGAGACAGACAGATATATATCTATATATCTATCTCTTTCTCTTCTGTATATTTCGACCCTTCGATTGTCTCTCTTCTCTGTCTGTCTGTCTGTCCCTTGTTGGGTTCACTTGCTCTAGTCTAGAAGATGATGAGTAATACTCAGGTCCGTAATGTAAAATAACATCGATTTATTCAATAACAGAGCAGTCTGACAAGAAGTAGGTTAACGTTACCCAAAGCTGACATGAAGTACGACCGATACAGCTGATTCGACAGAGCTGACGTGAAGACACACCAGGCTAACGGAGCCCAAAGGAAGACGGATGTAGGCCAGTTCACCAACGAGGTGGGACGGCAATCGAAGAAGACAAACGTCGTAGAACACGAACCACACGCCACGCTCAACAGGAGTCGAACACACACCACAGAGTAGACCCACGACAAGAAGCAAGCCCCCACAGTAGTAGCCCTTTAAATAGGCCCTGCCCTTCCCTCAACTCCCACATAGTAAAGGAGAGTCCAAGTAAGGAAGCCCAGAGGGGTAATAGGTAGCTAACACTCACATACCCCCCCACCAGAACATGAGGAGTCCAACGGGGACGACGAACTATACGAACAATGCTACGCCTAAATGCAAAATCACTCAGTACAAGCCATTACACGTACTAAGCAATTCAGCAAGACTTAACTAAATAATGCATCGCACTCATAAATAACGTAAGAGTCCGATATAATCATGATCTGAATACACAAACTTCATATAACCCAAATCATCAGTTCACACGTAATCACGATATATATACATACACATCAATAGTTCAAATGTCCAAAAAACTATATCTGAAACACAAGAAAAAATTTGGACACCAACTGGTGTATCAAAAATGAACCAAAATGTATAATGGTCATCGGCACAAGCCACCCTACACTACAGACACACTGAAGAGTTCCTTGCCGAAGAATTCCGTGCTTTCCTTTTATGACAGAACGTTCCAGTGAAACTGTTTCTGGACAGTGTTTGACTTTTCCTGACAGAATGTTCCATTGAAACTGTTTCTGGACAGTGTTTGACTTTTCCTGACAGAATGTTCCATTGAAACTGTTTCTGGACAGTGTTTGACTTTTCCTGACAGAATGTTCCATTGAAACTGTTTCTGGACAGTGTTTGACTTGTCATGACAGAATGTTCCATTGACATACGACGAGGATAGACGTACCAGAGAGCATCTCTAGCACGCCCGACGACTCCGCTGTGAGGAGACAAGTGGAGACACTGATTGACGTGTGCCCTCACCCGCTCCCACTCACATTACGCAGATGGACGACTCAGAATGTCCGGCAGAACATTCCATTCGCCTGGACGATGTCTAATGTCCAAGTTGTACTGTTCAAGCTCCAAACTCCATCGCAAGAGCTTCATATTTTTGTTCGCCATCTGATGGATGAACTGCAAAGGTTTATGATCGGTGAACACCAGGACGGCAGCAGCTTCCGACTCAAATAGCAGATCGGGTGTTCCAATCCATCCTTCATCTGAAACAAGCACGCTCCCAGACAGAATTGAGAAGCATCAACACCCACACAAAACTGTTTAGTAAAGTCAGGAGGTATTAAGATAGGTCTAGAAGCCAGACGAGATTTTAGATCAAGAAAAGCAACCTCCGCTTCCTCATTCCATCTAAAAGGAATCCCTTTCTTTGTCAAAGCCGTGAGCGGCAAAGTAATATCAGAGAAATGAGGCAAGTACCTCTGATAGTATCCCGCTAATCCTAAGAAAGATTGCACCTGTTTTTTAGTAGCAGGCCTAGGAAATTTCAACACCGCTTCCACCTTCTTCAACCTTGGCTGAACTCCGTCAATCCCAATGTGATGACCCAAGAAATCCACAGACGCATTAGCAAAGACACATTTAGCCAGATTCAGAGTTAAACAAGCATCAGCTATTCGAGATAACACTTTTCGCAAATGAACCAAATGATCCGACCATGCTAAGCTGAAAATGATGATGTCGTCTAAATAAGCATCACAAAACTCATTCAATCCATTCAGCACTTTCGTAATTAACCTTGAGAACGAAGCCGGAGCATTCTTCAGGCCAAAACTCATGTATTTCCATTGGTAATGCCCTTTCGGGGTGACAAACGCAGTTAACGGAACTGACTCCGGATGCATCGGGATCTGCCAGTAACCTTTAGTCATATCCAGCTTTGTTATAAACCGTGACTGACCCACTCGATCAATTAACACCTCCACCCGTGGCATAGGAAATGGATCCGGAACAGATAACACTGGTCAACAAATTTTAACTTTTTTTTTGTTTCCGAAAAATCTTTGACTGTTTTCTATAGAAGTTGACGTGCTGAACACGGTGGTGTTCTCAGAATTTTTGTATCACGTAAGGTTTTTGAGAAAACGGGCATGCAAGATTTTAACTGAAATGCTTGTTTATTGCATATTACACTGGTGAACAAATTTAAACTTTTTTTGTTTCTGAAAAACCTTTGACTGTTTTATATAGAAGTTGACGTGCTGAACACGGTGGTGTTCTCAGAATTTTTGTATCACGTAAGGTTTTTGAGAAAACGGGCATCTAAGATTTTAACTGAAATGCTTGTTTTTTGCATATTATCCACTGGTCAACAAATTTAAACTTTTTTTGTTTCTGAAAAAACTTTGACTGTTTTCTATAGAAGTTGACGTGCTGAACACGGTGGTGTTCTCAGAATTGTTGTATCACGTAAGGTTTTTGAGAAAACAGGCATGCAAGATTTTAACTGAAATGCTTGTTAGCCTTGTTTATTGCATATTATCCACTGGTGAACAAATTTAAACTTTTTTTGTTTCTGAAAAACCTTTGACTGGTTTCTATAGAAGTTGACGTGCTGAAAACGGTGGTGTTCTCAGAATTTTTGTATCACGTAAGGTTTTTGAGAAAACGGGCATGAAAGATTTTAACTGAAATGCTTGTTTATTGCCTATTATTTTCAATATACTATAATTTAATTTCATTGGAAAACAAATCTTTATGACAATTCTTCCTCATAATATTATGTGCTGATGATGACTGTATCACTTAGTTTCCTTTCCTATTCTTGCCCGAGAAACCAGAAACATTAGGGAGACAAACTGATCAGCCCGTCACAGTCATAATCTTTCTGCTCTCGCCAGACCATCGGGACGGCATACAGCATTGCTTTCGCAGGACCCCGGAGTCAAACTCTAAGATCTGCTGCAGCACATCTTCCACAGCAAATGAGAGGCACGCATTCCTTGGCTTTCTCTCCAGTCTTGCAACCAAAGTACAGCTCAAAGCTTTATTGACAAGTTCAGTCACTGCGTGTCTCTGAGGATTACTCATATAGCATAGCCTACTCTCAACAACTGTATCAAAATGTGCATGTATCACATTTCATGCAACACTAGCGAGATATTTCTGCTGCCAACAACCGTCTTAAAATATATTATAATTTAAAGCTTATCTGTATATAAACTGGCTAACTTGTTATACATCTTGCATACATGTAGACCAAACTAAATTTTGGAAATACGACATCAAACTACAAACAAACTGATGTCAACTTCCTCAGTGAGATATACATGTAGGCCTATGCAGAGAAGCGGCTCTAATAGTGCTTAGAACTTTCGGAGGAAGATTCTAACCAGCATTAATGCATATGCAGGCCCAAGTTTATATTTTATTATGCAAGACAAACATATATGTAAACTGTCCTAAGTGCGTGCCTTGACATACCTCAGTTACACGAAGCTTATTATAACGTTATATCTGAAAAATGGAAATAACTAGAAAAATTGAAGATTTCTCAAAAACGGTACGTGCTGGGACAATTTCAAGGTCATTTTCGTGATCAGCAGCAGAAACTGCATAAGAGACACTTGAAAGTGTTCAGGAAACAAAATCACTGTTGACCAGTGTAATCCATTCAGTTTCCTGAAGTCTGTACAAAGACGATCTGTACCGTTTGGCTTAGGCACCAGGACAATCGGAGCTGCCCACGGACTCTCGGACTCCTCTATTATCCCCGCTTCCAACAACTGATTCACCTCTTTATCCACCCTCGCCATTTTCTCAGGATTTAACCTGTAAGGGTATTGTCGAACAGGGCGAGCACCTTCAACCAAATCAATTCTATGAGACACCATAGATGTTTTACCCGGTACTTCACTAAACACATGTGCAAAGTCATGCAAAACATCCCGCAATTCCGCACGACATTCAGCAGACACTTCACATTGTAAGACCTTATCCTCTAAAGTCACATCATTCATCCTCACATCCGGATTTACCACCAACACAGAAGCCACCACCTCCTCATTCGGTCGCTCATACACCACATCCATACGATCCACATATCGCTTCATCAGATTCACATGTACCACCCGTTCCGTTTTTCTTCGATCCGGGGTACTCACTAAATAATCGACCGGACCAAGTCGACGTACAACCACATACGGTCCACAATATTTGGTCTGTAAAGGTTTACCCACCAACGGAATCAAGAGTAAAACCTTTTCACCTTCCTCAAAAGACACAGCACGTGACTGCTTATCATACAGTTGCTTCGATTTACTTTTCGCATCAACAGCATTTTCACCAGCAAGTTTCAATCCAACACGCATACGTTCACGTAATTGTAAAACATAGTCAATCACGTTCTTGCCAGACACTTCATGTACAACATCTTTCGCCAACCATTCTTCCTTCATCAATTGCAACATGCCACGCACATCTCTGCCATACATCAAATCAAAAGCAGAAAAGCCAGTACCCTGTACCGGAACCTCTCTATATGCAAACAAGATCCCCGGCAACATTGCATCCCAAGAACCCGGATATGTTTCAGCCAACGCCTTCAACATATCTTTCATAGTACGATGAAAGCGTTCGCACGAGCCATTCGTTTGTGGTCTATAAGGACTAGTTTTCAACTGCACAATACCACATTCATGCACAAACACTTGCATCAAATCAGACATGAATTCTGAGCCACAATCAGATAACAATTCTTTCGGAAATCCGAAAAGCGAAAAAACTTCACACAAACATTTAGCCACATCCTGCGCCGTATGATTCTTCAACGGAAACGCAAATGGAAAATGGGAAGCCAAATCAATGACCGTGAGAATAAACCTATTCCCCGTTCCCTCACATACACTCAATGGGCCTACGATATCCATTGCCAAGCGTTGAAACACTTCCTCCATTACAGGCATACTGACCATGGGCGCCCTATAATTTCTGTTTCCTTTGCCTAAGCGTTGACACACATCACATGAACGACAATACTCACGAACGTCTCGATTCACATGAGGCCACCAGAAATGCTTCGTCAACCGATCCAGTGTCTTTCTAGTACCCAAATGCCCAGCCGCTGGTATATCATGGGCCACATGCAACAACTTCTGTCTTAAGTCACGAGGCACAACTATTTGTACCACACCCATTCCTAATGGTGTACACTTCTCCTCCCATCGACGCACCAAGACCTCGTCCACCAACGCATACGGTTGTACACGCCCACCGACAGACACCGTCTCGTCGACTTGTGCATACAATGGTCTCAATTCAGGACACCGGCGCTGGCGCAATATTAATTCCTGTCGGCTAACATATAGCTCCGATCTTTCTGTCACAACAGATTCTGTCGCTGCAAATAAACTCGATAAGTCGCCTTCATCGAAATTCATTCGTTCAACTTGTCTGTCAATTATTTCACCTGGCGTTCGCTCTTGGTCGGCCGACTCCGTACTTTGACCCACTATCTCCGACTGCTCGGGCGCCGCTTCACTGCACACCGCCGTCTCCCTCTCACTCTGTCTCAGTGCATGTGCTCTAGCCTGTGCACGAGTCGTCACCGCGACCTCCAACACCTGTCCTGCCAGCGCTGTATCATTACCCACAATGCAATGCACCCCAGCCATTGGAAGTGAATTCATTAGACAGCATAACACCTCACCTTGAACAAATGCACAATCAACATTCACTTTCACCAGAGGACATTCCACAATAGAACCAGATATACCTCTGAGTAATCTCGTTTCATTCATGTGTACAAACTCATGCTCATTCAACCATTCATTAGACACCAAAGACTGCAGCGCTCCACTGTCCCTCAAGAATACCGCCTCCTTTCGTGCACCCTCATCATCAATTACACATCCAATCACACAAAATGGTGCATACAGTTTATCAACAGATTCAATTGGCTTCGGAAAACTCTGTGGTTTAACAGGCGCCGAAACAGTCTGAACCAAACCCACAGGTTTCGCACCCCTCCAATTTTCCATTTGAGTCCCCTCCTTTCGTTTTAATTTCCAACAACTGGCCTTCGTATGACCTGGCGCTCTACAAAATGCGCACGTGACCGGTTCCCCAAAACCAGTGACGTCATCATTTTCCCGCACAGGCTTATTAAACCCATACGTTCCTCTTTGAGGCGAACGTCGACCCCAATTTGTATCACGACGCGTACCATCCTTGTACCCCACGCCTTGACGCTCCCATACATCTTTCTTCTCACTATCATCAGATGAGAATCCTCGTGTACGGTCGAAAAAATCCCTGCGGAACCCCCCAGAATAATGGTTCGGCCCCTGCTTGTATAACACTGCATATTCATCCGCTAAACGTGCAGCACTTGCAACAGTATCAGGACTCTTATCTATCAGCCACCTGTGTACTTCAATAGGTAACGCTTGTACAAACTGCTCCATGAGAATTACCTCTTTAAATTTTGCTAACTCCTCCCACGAGTTTGTACCCTCAATCCATCTCTGAAAAGGACTCTGCAGTCGAAATGCATAATTCGCATACGTTTCCCTCGGTTCTTTTCGCAACCCCCGAAATTTCTTTCGATAAAATTCCGGAATACGTTCGTACGCCGTCAATAGCGCACTCTTCACAATATCATATTGGACGCACTCCTCCAACGATAAAGCCGCAAAAACTTTCGCCGCCTTCCCCGACAACTGTGGCTGTAGGAGGGACGACCATTTTCCCATCGGAATTTGATGCAACGTCATTGCTTGCTCAAACGCCGCAAAATAATGTTCGATATCGGCCGAATCAAATTTTGGCACAAATTTCAGAGCTGCCCCAAAACGCAAATCCTCATTTCCATGCGCTGGTCGTTCGACAGCACCACCTCCTTCTATCCTCCGTCCGTCCATTTCTAATCTCTGCTTCTCAAATTCCATATTCATTCGTTTCTCCTCCATGTCAAATCTCCTTTTCGTCTCTTCTGCTTCAATCCTCAATTTATTCTCCTCTGCTGCAATCCTCAATTTATTCTCCTCTGCTTCAATCCTCAATTTATTCTCCTCTGCTTCAATCTGCATTTTCTTCTCCTCTCTCTCTGCTTCAATTTGCATTTTCTTCTCCTCTCTCTCGGCTTCAATTTGCATTTTCTTCTCCTCGAATCTCATTCGCTCCTTCTCTCTCTCCCACTCTCTGTCCTCTTTTAAGTGCAAGCGCTCTAACTCGGCCTCCTCTTTCTTAGCCTGTGCCTTAAGTTTCCAAGCTGCACTACCCAATTTCGGTGACAATGGTTTCATAGCCATTCTCCTCACCTGTGACCTAGACACGTCCTCCACTTCCTCACCATATGTCTCACTCACCAGTCGAAGTGTGTCACTTGGTATGTCTCTGACATCCCCAAATTCAGGAATTAACTCCTCCTCTAACGACGCCATTTTACCTCTACGCCCTGTCGACTATTCGACGTGCAGACCAACGCACAGCGCAAAAAATTCACCCACGACAGCTCACTTCAAAACTGTCTCGACCAAATTTACAAAACTCGCAAAACTCAATGTCGCAAAACGTCGAAATTTCCCGCACTAATTTTCCCGACCTAATTCGCCAAAAACAACAACCATTGACCTGTCTTCACGGCCAACCACCATATAACACTTTTCCAACGGAATTACCACCGTACTATTCGCTAAATTTCACGGAAACAACGCCCCTTTTTTGACGCAAATTTCAAATTATCGTGAAAAAATCCCGAGAGACCCCATCTGTTGGGTTCACTTGCTCTAGTCTAGAAGATGATGAGTAATACTCAGGTCCGTAATGTAAAATAACATCGATTTATTCAATAACAGAGCAGTCTGACAAGAAGTAGGTTAACGTTACCCAAAGCTGACATGAAGTACGACCGATACAGCTGATTCGACAGAGCTGACGTGAAGACACACCAGGCTAACGGAGTCCAAAGGAAGACGGATGTAGGCCAGTTCACCAACGAGGTGGGACGGCAATCGAAGAAGACAAACGTCGTAGAACACGAACCACACGCCACGCTCAACAGGAGTCGAACACACACCACAGAGTAGACCCACGACAAGAAGCAAGCCCCCACAGTAGTAGCCCTTTAAATAGGCCCTGCCCTTCCCTCAACTCCCACATAGTCAAGGAGAGTCCAAGTAAGGAAGCCCAGAGGGGTAATAGGTAGCTAACACTCACACCCTCTCTCTCTCTCTCTCTCTTGCTATCTGTCTGTCTCTTACTTTCTCTCTACCTCTATTTTTTCTCGTGTTTATAATAGCGTATAAATCTCCGTATATATGTTGTCTATTAAATGCCCCACTCTTACCCCGTCTCTTCCTCTGCCACCGACGACACCTCTCTCGCCTCAGACAGAGAGAGACAGAAAGAGAGACAATCAAAGGGTCGAAATATACAGAAGAGAAATAGATAGATATATAGAGACACATAGAGAGACACAGTGAGAGAGAGAGACGGACAGACAGACAGACAGACAGATAGAGGGTGGTTGCAGAATGTTTATTCGGTGTACTCATTGCTGTTCTGTATCGCTCGGGGAAGCAACAGGAAGAGAGCCCTTGAAATATCATTTTGCCCTGGTGGAGATTTCAACCTCGGGGTTGACACCATAGACTCTCGCGCCTCATGGGGTTGATTAACTGCAGTTGGTAAAATGATAATAGTGCTTCGTTGGCATTGTTGTCATCTCTCGCCAGGTATTGATTGCTTCAGCGGATGCAGTGTGTAGTCTTCGTTTCACACAGTAACTCATTCTTGGAGAACGTGTTGGCACTGTGTGAGAGAAAGAAAGAGAGACAGAGACAGACAGACAGACAGACAGACAGGAGGAAAACGGAAAGAATAACTTAGAGAGATAGAAAGAGGCAGAGAGAAAGCGAGAGGACGAGAAAGAAACCCAGAGATAGACACACATAGGCAGAGAAAGAGAGACAAACAAACAGAGAGACAGAGACAGACACATAGACAGACATACAGAGAAAGAGAGCATCCTGCAGTGAGCATCTATTCGAATGTAAAACACAGGAGGGCAGAGATGAATGTATATTATACGCAACTGTGCGTTGCTTAGTTTATGACTTTGAACGCACATGGAGTCTTGGTCCTTTGACTACAATTCTAGTATTATATGGCGATAACCAGTGGACTTCTCGTCGCTTTGCACCGCACCAACGGGGGTCTGACGAATACCAGGAGTTGGGTTGTCCATACTGTGGTGGGGCGGAAAGGGGAGGGATGAGTTATCATATAGGTCGAGGATGAGTGGTGATTTAGAGGATGGGAGGATGGGTGATTTAGAGGTTGGGGAGGATGGGCGATTTAGAAAATGGGGAGGATGGGTGATTTAGAGGTTGGAGAGGAGGGTGATTTAGAGGATGGATGATTTAGAGGATGGGGAGTATGGGTCATTTAGAGGATGGGTGATTTAGAGGATGGGGAGGATGGGTCATTTAGAGGATGGGGAGGATTGGTGATTTAGAGGATGGGGATGGATTGCTAGTGGGTGGTTGGTTGGAGGTGGTCGACGGGCGGTAAAAAGATGGCTATTATAGATGGGGTGATGGACAGGTTGAGAATGGCCGGGGGTTGGGGGTTTCAACCCCCGAGTCTTTCTTAGTGCCCCATAGTAAACTCTGTTTTTCACACCCCAATTCCAAGTTTATCATAGGCCAACCCCCAGTTATTTTTTCACAATTCTCACACTGGTGATGGATGATTATAGGATGGGTAAGTAGTGGTTTGGTTTTTAGTGGTTATAAGATAGGTGATTAAAGAATTAGATAGCTGATTAAAGTGCGGGAATCATTGATCAGAGGATGGGACTCGGTGATTAATAATGAGTGATTAGAGGATGGGAAGGTGTCAGAATATGTGATTGGAGATTATAGGTGGAGGTGGGTGATAATAGGATGGATATGAGTGATTAGTTAGAAGACGATTGTTGATAGAATGTAGATGCAGGATAGTGCACTGTAGAAATATGATTGAGGGTGGATAAGGAGTGAGATATGAGGAGAGTGAGAGGGAAATGAGTGGTCAAGGCTAAGACAGAAATATGAAAAATGTTTATCCATTCTTTACACTAACTGGATTGAATATGTAAATATAGGTAATTAATTTAAGATGCTATATAAATAATATAATTATGCTAGCCTATAACTGTCTCAGTTATCTAACTAGATTGCAAAATATTAATTTTAAAATGCAATCAACGAATAGTTATAAAAGAACTTTATAAAAATCTGGTAATACTGACGGTGCTCCAAACCTCCATTGACAAGTTATCATTATTCACACGCTATGAGACTATTCACGCCTCTGCTGTAAAATGCGACTATAATTATATTTATTTGCGTGACAAGAAAAGACCGGCTGTGCTTATCATATTAAATCATATTGCTTTAGAAAGTTGAGACGACCCATGACCCACAGCAATTAATTATCTATATGTAATCGTCATAGCCTGAATGATATATAGGCTATATGCGCTTGCAAACAAAGACTACTTTCTTACCTACTTAATTTTTATGGAGACCTACCTTGGTCGTTCTGCAAGACGGCTCAAGCCAGTGTTAGACTTATTACATGCCTGTCATGCAATATCTTGCGTAGGCGAGCGAAAGACGAAATCTCCACACGTGTGGAATTTATAACAAAATCCAAAGTAATTATAAATTTCTGTTTTATGGTCTCCTGCCTTAATCTTACCCCAAGTCCGCTAAAGACAGCACTAGAGTTTGGCTTATACGGGCTACGGCGTGCTTCTCTTGCAACAAGGTTTCGCGCAAACAAGCCGACAACGAAGTCGGTCATACGTTTTTCTAATTTATCTTTTAAAAAAATCCAAATTGTCTTTGTCTTGTCACAGAAGATAAAGTTGAAAATCTGGGGGAGGGCGTTGGATGGCCGACATGTTGACACCTCACGTCCACGCACGTGTAAAGCATAGCCCGATCTATAGGCTAGTTGAGCGAAGGGAGACACGAACGGCCCGCGTGCAAGTACGTGTTGGCCATTAATTTGCCGAAAGGACGATTTAGTGAGCTTTAGATATTGATTGGGCGTGAGTCGACTATTATAGCCTACCGTAAATCGCGTTGTGAGTCTCCTGTAGCATCTGTTCGAGACTCGACTTAACACGTTATTTAGATATATGCCTCATACATGCGCATGCGCAGAATATGCATGTTGGCTTCAACCTTCCTCAGTCTGAGGGTTGTGGTCGCTTCATAGGCAAGTTTTATCCGTCTTTTCCTGGCCTCTGTCTCTGCAGTCCGCACCCGTTGGATTTATCCAATACGGTAAACTCTCCTCTGCCTTCAGCCAAGTTCTCCGGGTCCCATGAAAAAGGCGAAACTTTTTTCACAAAATGCTATAGTCACAAACCACCTCTCCGCATGCACTGTTCGCACTCGGACAGTGCCAGTCCCAAGCCCAGATAAAGAATGAGGGCGACAATAACCATCTCTGCCGTGGCAGTGTCTTCAACTGCAATAAGCCAAGCGTCTCTTAATTGTGGCCCAACAAGATATTGGACGTCATCGGTTTGTGCAAGCAGAAAAGTAAGTAAGCTAGCGTGAAAGCAATATAGTTACCACGCATCAGCATTGTGGTATAGTTAAGTATATAATTATATATACACAGATACATTGTCGTTGATTATCGTTACTCAAGCAAACGCATCGCAAAAGATATTTCAGCATGAGGTAAAAAAAAGGAAGTATCCTGACTTCACTGTGAGTCTGTGACCTCTATCATGACCCCACGTATTGCATCACCTATGATTAATAATTGCTGGTCCTATACCGGCCCATTATTCTCCGAATTCCAGATTCTTAGATTTTGCCAAATAAACAAGTTTCTGGTATACGAGTTTCTCTATCGCTTTGATCACAACCTGCTTACCATGATTATGCCTATAGATCTTTTTTCAGCAGGGCTCTGATATGCATCGGTATAACACTATAGGCTAAGCGTCAGACTGTATCGTAGTATACAGGCGCATTTTAACTCTCGTAGATTTTTCATTAGATTCATTGGTCCGCCAATTTTTAACTCACTTCCTTTAAACATAGAAGAGGCACCTAATTTGTTAATATTTTTTAAAAAATGTTGCGATCTCATTTAGCCGTTGAACATAAAGTGTGTGCTGGTCAATTATAGTTGTCAGTAATTAAGTCTGGTAGTTAAGCTTTAGCTAAGAGTCAATTTGTATGTCTTTATTACATTTGTCTACGTGAATTGCACAGTCTATCCGTACTTGCTTCTTGGTAACTGAGTAATCAGCGGGATTATTATCCCTTTTGGGAGCTTGTCACATATGGGGCCGTCCATAAAGTACGTCACGCTCCAGGGGGGGAGGGGGTGTAAGAAAGTGTGACAGTTTGTGACAGGGGGAGGGGGTCAGGCCATGTGTGACGTCACACATTTATTTTTTAAATTCTTTATTATATTTTTTGTTCTTAGTACCTAAAATCCGACCCGGCCCGGCCAGGCGTGTCTAAAACCCGGCCTGGCGGGATAAAAGTTGATTTCCCGTCACTATCAAAGCGTTTAGGGACACACGTCACTATCAGAGGGATTAGGGATAGTATCCTAGGGTTTAGAGGGTTAGGTAAATGGCTATGTTTAAAAAAAATTTGTTCGAAAGTGTGACGTACTTTAGGGGGGGGGGGTCCGAGATTTGTGACAGTTTGTGACAGGGGGAGGGGGGGTCAAAAATGGTCAAAAATAGCGTGACGTACTTTATGGACGGCCCCTATGTCAGGCTATGTGCCAATTTGTTTTCACACTTGCTGTGCCTATTCTGTTGGTTTTTTTGGCAAAATGTTTAAATAAAATCATTGACTGATTGATTTATTGATTGATTGATTGATCGATTGATTGATAGTGAGCATCTTACAAAAGATCGCAAACACAATGTACAACTCCTGAGCCATCATGGTATTATACGTTCCAGTTATTGAGTTAAACTGGATATGTAATAAAAAAAATTATGTTTCTTGTTCTTTGGTTCCGCTGTTTCCTAATTCACATCGAAATTAATGGATATTTGTTGCATGATTATGTTTTATAGTGTAATCCTATTAATTTTACTATGATTGAGCAAAACTTCCGTTGAATCCGATCCTGTTGGGCATCACTTTGTATCTCGAGAAAGTGTACCATTTCTTTGTAGGTAATGCCGATTTCAATGTATCTGGATTAATAAATGATTGATTGGTTGAATAATTGACTGATTAGTTTATTGACCGATTGATCAGCTGATTGATTCATTGATTGATGGACTAATTAGTTGATTTGTTGACTGAATGATTAATTGATTGATTGATTAATTAATTGATATAATAGCCTAATTGTCTGATTAGTTAATAATTGATTGATTGATTGGATTTTCATTGATTGATTGATTACTTGATTATTTGATTGATTGATTGATTGATTAATTAATCTGTTAATTAATTGATTGATTTAATGCAATGCATTGTAAATCTCAAAGTTGATTTATCTCCGTTACCCTAACATTGTACAATGTTCATTTGTCTTGCATGGCTCTTCTGATTTACTTGTGTATAGGCTAATGTTTCCATTCTTATGCTAAGATTTTCTGATTTCCTGTCAGAATTATTATTATCAAGCAAACTCTTCTGATTTCCGTGTACAACGTTTTCGTTACCGTGCACATGCACTGCTCAGCTTGGTCGTATAAAGTCCAATATTTTGAATCTCCGGTGTATCTTAGAAATGCAAATAGCGTCCCATGGTATACTGCTAACGTTCGTCAATTTTTAAGTTTCGGATGAGTCGTGCATGCGGGTTCTTTATATAGTAGCCAGACCGATATCTTCAAGGAGTCTTGCGCGGATGAACGCGAACGACTACGTACCATTCTGGCTTTCGTAAGATTAAGAGACCGAGACCCTTCGTCTGCATCTTCTCTCTGATGTTTACAATGCTATTTGATAGATCGCAGGTGGATGGAGCGAAGCAATGACCCGCTTGTTATACTGACAGACCAGCATAATAAGCAAAATAGTTCGAATGGCACGTTTTTGCAAACTCTCCGATTTTTTAAGATAAGAAGCATAAGTTGAGGCCCAGCAAATGTTACAATATGATAAATGTGGGAAAATTAAGGAGTAATATAAGCCGTAGCTTGAGAAAGACAGCGAAGGATTCTTGATATATATATCTAGCACGCTAATATTTTTTTATATTATTTTCTTAGATATTTGCTTAATGTGTTACTTCCAAGTGAGGTGCTGGTCCAGATACACACCTAAGAATTTACATGATTCAGCCTACATATAATCAATTGACCATCCATTGTCAATTAATCTGTGATCACAAATCGGTTGTAGTTTACGGCGATGATGCATGAGCAGTGGGAACGCAAACCAAGGATTTCGACAGCAGTGGGAACGTCGTTTCCACACGTTCCCACCCACTTTAAACCTTGCTCAAAAAGGACGATTCTGGCAGCTTCTGACATGGCACTATTGTGTAGATCTATATGTAGATTTTCCGACAATAAGACCCAGAATAAAATTACAATAATATTGTAATTTTTATTGTGTATTACACCATCTATAGTTTCCGTTGTTCTCTCAACAAGCTCAGTTTCCGCATCCTTTTTAGTTACAGTATATATATATATATATATATATATATATATATATATATATATATCATAGATGTAAAAAAAGAAAGACGGAAACGGAATGAAAAACGGAAAAACGTCGTTTTTTCGAGAGAAAAAAAGACAAAAAGCCGATAAAAATCGGAAACGGAAAATAATTTGACTTTGCTACGTCTAAAACCGCATTTTACCCTTGAAAACATTGATTAGGAACCTACTACACGCAAGCTATCTCTTAAATGATGATGTTAAACGATGAAATAATGACTTTAGTTAGCTGAATCCTTGAGAGTTGGCGGAAAACATAAGGAATATCAGAAAAAATTAAAATTAGGGAAAATAATAACAGAAAGTAAATGAATAAATAGATTTAAAGAAAAAATTAAAAAACGATAAAAAAACGATGGAGAAAATAAAAAACGTGGGAGAGAATAAAAAACGGAAAAAAATGTTTTTTACAACTATGATGTATATCGTCCTTTTGTTTGTCCGTTTGTTCCTTCGTCCGCCAACGTCCTTATATATGTTCTTTTTTCGTTTGTCCTCTAATCCTGGATATAGTCCACCATTTCCTCGTTCAGTCCTTTCATCATTTATATCGTCCGCGCTGTCCTGAGTTGTGTCCTCCCCTTTGTCCGCCTGTCCGTCCGTTTCCTTTCATGCGTCGTCCGTGCGTCCTGCGAACGATAAAAAGCGCAACATAATTGAAGTTGGATGGAGCGAAGCGATGACTCGCATACTGAATACTTCTGCTGGCATTTTGTCTCCATCTAAAGATGTCGTTGGGCGACATTTTGTGCTACAGTCTGATGGATGCAGGTCCATTCATAGCCTCCAAGGCAGTACATCAGTTGCCCTCCATGGCCACCACACTGCATTGGGATGACTTTAAAAGAAAAGAACAAATAGACATGCATATATTAGATGTATTATGGACAAATACATGTAAGCAGCTATATGTATTTGCGTGGCCTAGATTATGACCTACTTTTTATGGATATACACGAAGAAGAATAAACCGAGAAGAGCTGCAGACCCTTTAGCTAACCTGAGCGGCATGCAGCCACTTTGACGGCGGCGGCGGCGGTGGTGGTGGTCGTGGTGGTGGTGGTGGTGGTGGTGGTGGTGGTGCTAGTGATAGTAGGGGAGTGGTAGTAGAAGTAGCAGTAGCAGAATTGTAGTTTGCCTGGGACGAAGACGATGGAAAAATCTTGAAATAAATCTGTATGCTTTGGCAGGGAACTTTCAACTTACTCTCCCGCAAGACTTTCCACTGATTGTCTTGCGCCAAGACCACTAAGACTGTTGCCATAGTCACTAAGACTGTTGCCATGGTCACTAAGATTGCTGCCATGGCCACTGAGACTGTTGCCATGACCGCTAAGACTGTTGCGCATCTACTTTAAGACAAACTCGGGAGATATTTAGACAATGAAACTGCCGTTGTTTCATGTGTGAAGTCATGGGTGCACGTCAAGAGTGCCACATGCCCTGGATACTTCACGCCATTTCTACTTCTACCTTTTGGATTTTAACTTATCGCACTACAGCACCAATTATTGTTTTTGATAATAATGTCAAACAAAGTGAAGCTGAGAAATTTACATTCAGAAACTCCTCTGTGGAAATTTCCCATCTTCTTAATTTCCTGCTGTGCATTTTTCATGCTCTTGCTAAATTTGATTTTTGTTTGTTTGCTCCTCGTGCAGAAATATCTGGGGCGCCTCTGTGTACACTGTTTTCACTGGTATATCATTCTACAACAAGCTACACAGAACCCAACGAGGATAGCCAATCAAGCCATGACTACAGATCGGAAAACCGTGTCAATGGCGGATCACTATTAAACGTCGAGCGTCACATAGCGGTCAAAACCCGAACTAGTATCTACGGAACCGTGAACGCCGCACATTGCTTTGCCCTAGTTATCCCAGCAATGCCACTTGCAGGTCGTCACGGCTGAATGACCGCATACCTGTTTGTCGTTCGAACCAGGGGTCAGGTCACATGCATCAGATGCCTTTGTTGATAACAATGTCTGTACACCAATTAATTTACGCTACTTACACGCATATTGTTGAGAGCTATTTTAGACAATGACCCGTTTTCTTTGTCTGAGCGTATTTTAATTCTATGTCGTATTACAATTGGCCTGCAGACTCCGCCAATGCTCGCACTTTGGAAGTGCCAGTCCCAACCTGGATAATGCAGAAGGGCGACACTAATAACAAGTCCCGTTAACGTCGTTATCTGTAATCTTTAATTTCGTGTTAATTATTTTTATTAGAGTTTCTTGGTCTCTTGCCAGGCGGTGACCAGTCCTCTCCTGGTAGGGTAAGGAGATCGTTGGGCCATTTTGGCCTCTTCCGGTCTGAGGTGTCCTTCCAACACCTGACTCCTGCGTTGGCCAGCTGTTTCGGGGTTCCTGGGGAGCCTTTCCACCTCGCGAGACGCCCTATAGGTGGTTCTTCAACCAAGGTCTTCGACCGAGGTCTTCACCACTGATGGCATAGCCCCACCAGGCTATCCCCTACTTGGCTGTTCACCGTCTCACCGCGGTGAGGTGCAGGTAGGGCTTTGAGACGGCTACAAGCTTACCTGTCATAGATGGCTTATGCCAATCAAACAGATTTCGTACAGGCGCTCATCGGTCGGCATAACGCTATTACTCGTGCCCATAATGTTCACTTTTTCCAGAGAATATGAGTAAAACCTTGGTCTTTAAAGTCGCCAATGCAAGCACAGTTTTCATTCATTCATTCAAGAATTTATATAGCGCTTCTTCAAGGGGACTACTCAGAAGCGCTCCCGACTCTTGCACAGCAGAAAGGACAGTTTTGAGTTTAACAAAAAATGTTTCAGTAATAACCCCAGCAAGTAGACGTAGCTCCTGTGTGAGCCCATTCCAGACAACTGGGCCGATCACAGAAAATGCTCTATATGCTGCATCGTTGCAGTTCGTGCAAAAGGGACCAATAGCAATCCCTTCTGCGCAGAACGGAGGGGCGGTGGTCTTGGGTACTATTGGAACAACAAACCTCTTGCAAGTAGTGTGGAGCAATTCCAAGCTGGCATTGCCTAACTATAGGGCAGCGATACTATATATACTCTATTAATAGTTAAGTCTTGTCGGCCGACATTGCATATAAAATTATGGTCTTTGAATTAGGAAGACGCTATCAGAGTATAATCGTCCATTTGTTTGCATTGTATTGCGTATACCAAATGGTACACCATATCATGCAGGCCTACTCATAGTGCCATGCAGCGGCGCCCGCAGGATTTTTTTCTTGTACGCACAGAAATTTTCGAAGGAGGGGCGAACAGGGAAATTTTTTCGTTAGGTCACCGAAAAAACTGATTTTTTTTTAGTCATTAATCTAGAATTTCCCAAAAACATACCTTTTCTATCCGCCGAAAAAACTGATGACTTTTTTTTTAGTCATCAACCTAGAATTTCCCAAAAACATACCTTTTGGGTCATTGCGCTGTACGCACTTACGTATGTGCGTACGTCTGCGGGCGCCGCTGCTGTACGCACTTGCGTAAGTGCGTACGCCTGCGGGCGCCGCTGGTGCCATGCACAGACCTATTACATGCATTATGTCATACATTTGGGCTTATATTTTATACCATATATGCCCATAATAGTCGTACAGTTGTGCCTGTATTATATTGCATACCAAATGACATACACCATAATATCACGCATGTCTGGACCTATGACAGTCTTTTGCGTGACTGCATTGCTCGCGTGATTAACGCAAATTATATATTTATCTTACGACCAATGAAAGGAACCTTGCACGACTGTACAGACAAATTGAACTGCGTGCATGCAGGCGCTGAATTGGAACAGATGGTTGACTATTTCACTCGTCGTTGCCACCTGTCTCTTTATCACACACAGGACTCATTAGTTAAATTATTTATTAGTAATTTAGTCAAATTCTATAAGTTGGAAGAACCACTTATTAGCAAAAAGACAATGGCAGACTTCCCGAAAGAAGCAGTGGTCAAATCGTGAGAATAGGTATTTTAACTCACCGCATGCACACAGACGTGTGTGTGTGTGTGTGTGTGTGTGTGTGTGTGTGTGTGTGTGTGTGTGTGTGTGTGTGTGTGTGTGTGTGTGTGTGTGTGTGTGTGTGTGTGTGTGTGTGTGTGTGTGTGTGTGTGTGTGTGTGTGTGTGTGTGTGTGTGTGTGTGTGTGTGTGTGTGTGTGTGTGTGTGTGTGTGTGTGTGTGTGTGTGTGTGTGTGTGTGTGTGTGTGTGTGTGTGTGTGTTGACCCGGACCACTGGACATTTGTCCAGGCCTGAGACTGGCATCAGCCGCGTACGTATAAGCCTAAAATCGCAAACTATGCTATATTCCATATTTCCAATGGTTAAGTCAAATTACTCGTTACTCCCCTTAGAATTAATTTACATGTTGCCAGCCGCGTATGTATAGGCCTACAATCGCGTATACGGCTGATATATATAATTATGCCGACCGATAAGAGAAGTTCTATTATCCGTCGTTTAGAAAATATTGTCCAGATTACATTATATTGTATTATTATTGACTACATCTATTGTGCTCATGTTCTTTGATGTCGGTGTCCTTGAACATTGTTGGCGTCCTTTGTGTTTTGACGATTTGTAGCAGCAGCACCTGCCATGACACGTTTCAGAATATTCTGCATGATTAAATACACGTATAACAAGCAACACTCGGTTGAGTTCTCATGGTAGGTCTACGATGACAGATGATCCCTGTTCACACAAAAATCAAATTAAAAACCTTGTTTATTAACTGAAATCAACAATGTAATGCAACTAAGTGACAAAAGTTGCAAAACACAAACAAAGAAAAATAACCTTGAATTAAATCACAGATAGAGATCTCTGGGAAGGAGGAGGAGTTACCCAACCCAAAAATGGAGGTTTTCCGCTCGACTTGGATAACCAAGATTGCTGAGGAGCATTAATAAATAGAGGCTGCAGCAGCGGAGTAAGGATTTAACACTCGAGTGCCCAAGGTATTTTTTTGTACACGAAGGCCCAAGGGGGGGGTCCGCGCGGACCCCAGCGTTTTCATGGTAATATCTTGAGAAGGGATTGGAATATCGTTACAGAATTTAGTTCTACGTATTCCCAGATGAATTTGCAATCGATTGATGTATCTTATACCACAATAACACCACCTGGTGTAAAATAATAGTGTAAAATATCTTGATACACATTTTATGCTTGCTTGCGTCATTTACCGAAGGAAGTCTATCGTTTTCATGCTAAAATCTTGAGAAGGGATTGGAATATCATAACAGAATTTAGTTCTATGTAATCCAAAATGAATTTTCAGTATATCACAATAGCACCACCTGGTGCAAAATAATAGTGTAAAAATCTCATGATACACAGTATAATGCTTGCTTGCGTCATTTACCGAAGGAATAGCAGCAAATCTTGCGGTACCCTTAGTATACGATATGGTTGTGGGGGTACAGGGTTGGACAATACTCACGCAAAATATACCATTCGATGCCAAAATGGTTGCTCTAGGAATACCTAAAAGCATTTTTGCATATCTATAGCCGTTAAAAAGTTATCCGGAAAAAACGGGCCTGGGGTCCGGTCGGACCCCCCCCCCCTTGGGCACTCGAGGGTTAAAACAGATAAGCCGAGTAGGAGAGAGAAAAGTAATGTAAAGCCATATTAAAATAAACCTTGTGAATCGGACAAAAAGATTTTGCGATTACAAAGATCAAAATAATAGGAAAGTAATTGTAATTAAGAATCAATCATAACAGTCATTTATTGAGCTGGGCTCATACAAAACATAACCAACACGTATGAGCTATCTTAAGACAGGAGCAATGCAAATTCAAATATAATAGCATAAACAAAGTCATAAATTAAATCTTCGCATAAATATTATTATAGGAAAACTTCGTTGATTAGACAAATACTTTATGTGACCATGAAGACCAAACTAATGAGAACATAATTGCAATTAAGTATCATAGCAGTCGTTTGTGAGAGGCGGACATGTAGTGACAGGCAGGCGGTCGGAGAAGAGAGCCTTCCTGTCTACATTGAATTTTATTGCTCTCGCGAATTAGGTCAGTTAATTAAAACTTAATGTATCTGCAAATGCCTGGGGCATTTATTGTATGCCTATGGAGATGTTTATAGGCCTATGCGACTATTTTCTCTTCATAATAAATAATTACATCATGGGGCTATGCGTGAAGCTGGCAAAATATACAATACTATGCCATGCAAATGACTTCATATTGGTAGTACTCTGATGTTCAGTATACAGTGCAAACAAGACCATAGACTAATATACGACATAATATTGTAGTCGATGGTGTTATGTAGTAGTAGTTATACTTTGTCTGAAGGACTTGTAAAGGTCCTTACATTTATTTATTCACTCAGAATGAGAAGGTGAGAACGTGTATGGTGCATTTTCAAGGAGGCTATTCGGAAAACATAATTATAGGATATCAATTCAAAGTTAAGAGTAGAAAACTACACATTAACAAAGTTCATAATTATTATCATCATCGTAGTCATCATCATTAGTTCCTACCGACAGCCAATTTATGCTTCTGGGTGTCAGGGCTGCTTTAAAGGAATTTTTGGAACCGCACAACCCCTTCTTTCCTTTCCCATCCTCCATGGTAAATCACTTTCAATCGGATAACAATGACCATTTTTTGCTAGTTTTAACTGTACTGCAGAAGTGCTTCTACAACTTCACAAATCCATTTAGAACTGCACATTTTGTGTACAACTGCACGTCAAAAAGTCCTGCTGGGTGTTTATGATTAACTTCCATTCTTTTTGATAATTCGTCAATTCAAAACTTGCTTTCATACTATCTTAAGCCGAATATCTATGTATGTGGGTATGCATGTATGTATGGATGCTTTTATAGATTATGTATTCCATCCTTCCTTCCTTCATTCATTCATTCAATCATTCATTCAATTATTCATTCTATTAACTTCAAGAAACTGACCAGAAGCGCTCCAGGCCCAGCCCCCAAAAGGAAAAAAGACTTCAGAAGTTTATTAAACAAAGTTTCATTGGTCAAATGTAAATACGCTGCTCTGAAGGGACTTCATTCCAGAGTCCAAATGGACGACCCCACAACCGAGAAAGCTTGGTGTTGAATTTAGCTACATATGTTTGTATGTGGGATTGTGGATGTATGCATTTGTGTACACAATTTATGTATGCTCTGTCCCGATACACTGTAAAGTCTAAAATGTACCTCATCGGTATAATATATAATATGCAAACCGCAATGGACGGCTATTAGCCAGCCATGGTTCACTTTTTCTAAACATTTAGATGAATTGACGTTAGATTACAAATAGGCGATAAGGCGATAACTGACAGAACGTTTATGTCGATTTCGTTTCAAAAGCTTTGAATAAGAATAAAAGAAGCATTTGCAATTGCAAGGTCTTCAAGGAATCTACAGCGCAGCCTTTTGTCGTTAGAGCACGTGCGCTGC
The DNA here is from genome assembly GCA_949752735.1 of Lumbricus terrestris. Classification (NCBI taxonomy): domain Eukaryota; kingdom Metazoa; phylum Annelida; class Clitellata; order Crassiclitellata; family Lumbricidae; genus Lumbricus; species Lumbricus terrestris. The sequence goes on along the minus strand of OX457043.1, from coordinate 8,953,535 downwards.
AAGCAATCGAACTAGGTCACGTGTATGGGGCATTGGTAGTGGCACAAAGAGCATCCATTAAAGACGACCTCAAAGAAGGAAGAAGACGGTCACATAAATGAGGACACGGGGATGCTATGCCTGAAATGCGGGCGAATACCATCTGAGACTCGTTAATGGAGGTGTATACAGTATTAAGTAGACCAGAGTCTCTTCCCTAAGCAATAAACACCACCCTCAGTCAGACAGCATATAATAGGACTACTGTAGTCGTTGGGTCTGGATATATCTTGCTCTGAACTTTGCATTATCAAGTTACCCCATGCAGGCAACAGCACAAAGTGCAAAGGTCAAAGGTCATTGTTGTGCTTCTTAATCTGGGTATTTCGCTGAAATTCGGATGTCCGCTAAGGAGCTGGCTGTTGGCTGAATGGTAAAACGCTGGCAAGAAGAGCAGAGGGAATCGGAGTGAAACCCAGCTGACCACATGATATATCGACTCAGCCTTCTACTCCCAAGAGGGCGACAGTAACATGAATATCAGGTTCAAAAACCTGGCCAGATACCACCGATGCATGGCAATGGCAAAGGCAACGGCAAAATGGCAATGCCACCGAAAGGTTGTACTGTACATGTAGAAGCTTCTCTCCCTCTCCCTCTCCCTCTACCTCTCCCTCCCCTCCCCCTCCTCCTCACAAAATGAGAAGTAATATCATCTTTGTCGGTTTTGATGACTGCAGACTGTTCATTCGTCGCTTCTACACTTTTCTCAAACGATCCCAATTAAGATTCCAGTCGTCTACTTTTATTTCTCGTTTTAAAACTCTTCCTATGAAGAAATCTGTTTAGAAATTGCTGCTCGGGCTGCACCTTTTGGTTGAAAGCGTCTGTTTATTTGTTTGTATGTGCACTTGTTGTAGAGCCCCTTCAAGTTCTCTAATCAGAGGCGCTCCCGACTACAGCGCGTACACCGCATCGGATTTTCACGCCGGAGCGCTGAGCAATTGCGAGTGCAGGACTTGCCCAAGGTCTTTATACGCCGCGACTTGAGGTCGATTCGAAACTGCAACCCTTCTGAATTCGGCTGCAATACGATGAACATACCCACTACACCACCGCGTGAAGCTTAGATGGCGAGGACGAGAAGAGACCAGAAAACTGCGTCAGAACTCAGAAACTCTTCATTCCAATGGTTGCTTCGCGCCTACTACATTCAAAGTCTGCTCTCTCTTCTCTGTCTCTCTCTGTGTCTCTGTCTGTCTGTCTGTCTCTCACTCACTCTCAGTCTGTCTGTCTCTCTCTGTGTCTCTGTCTGTCCCTCTCACTCTCTGTCTGTCTCTCTCTCGCTCTCACTATCTCTCTGTCTGTCTGTCCCTTTGTCTGTCTATCTCTCTCTGTCTCAGTCTGTCTGTTTCTCCGTCTGTCTGTCTCTTTTCGTCCGTCTGTCTGTCTCTCTCCGTCTGTCTCTCTCTCTCCGTCTGTCTGTCTGTCTCTCTCTCTCCGTCTGTCTGTCTCTCTTCTTCTCTATTCTTCTCTCATAACGTTGTTGTAATAAAAAGACCTCATCAACCACTCAATATCGTTCCCTCCAAATCAAAAGGCTTTCATATTATATTTCCCAAACGCCTGCCGACACAATCATACCCTCTAGAAATCATCAAAGAAGACACACGGAGCGTGACAAGCATGCTTTCGCGACGTCTGACCCAGAAACGGTGATTATTTACGGTCTCGGTCATTGTATTTTTTCTCTCTGCCCGGATAGTTCAGTGAAAAACACAGGCCGCCAACACCTATGGCTGCGCTCTATTTCTGAAGTGGTACTGCGTCAGTCGGAGACCAGTATCCATACGCCAAGGTCAGATAAGCCGCCTGGCGCACGCTGGGCAGCTGAAAAATATTATTGACTTCCGCTTGATGCTACAGCATATACATGGAGAGGTATGGAAAGCCGTTTGCTTGAGGAGACTGTGGAAACGTATTTAGACGTGGGATGACTGTGTAGACCATTAACAAGTTGTCGATTGCGTAGACTACAGAACACCGTCAGCAAGTATAGACAGCTGCTGTTTAGTTTTGACTATTATTATAATTGTGTTGACTGCTGTAAGCCGTGTAGATTATGGACAGCGGTTGTGTAAATAATGGATATATAGTTATATACAGTAGCTCATAAAAGAGACCAGAAACTAGAATAGGGTGCGTTTGCGAGTCGAAAGAGGTGAGTCTGTAGTCTACGGCTGAATGACATGAAGACTATTTTAAAAGATGTTGATATATTAGACATTAACAGAATGGATTAAATTCGGCAGCAATGTCTAAGTATATCGGCCATCAATTGAGAAAACACGAGGATTGGGCAATGTTTGAGACTTGTGATAAATATGCGACCAAAACAGTTTGGCTACCTCTTATCAATCCAGCTCCAATTTAAGCAAGATTCTTTTCAGCTCCACTTCTATCTGAACAAAAAGCAAGAATTCTTTTCACCAACTTGTTGTATGCCACCATCGCCAAAACCGATGCAATTGCGAATAATTCTGAACGTCTAAACGAGAGAACACTCTTCAGGTCCATCTGATTCCAGCTTGGCTTTTCAGATTCTGCAGTTGACAATAATTATTATTATAGTGTAGATTTTTCCATCCTATTTTGCATCGGCTACAGAAGGTTAAGAATTTCTGCGCTGTCGGCGTGCCATATTTGTTCACCATGGCCGCTCGACCTAGTGCCAGCCACCAACTACGCTCAGGTTTTCGAAGCCTCGCTGCATGCGCCCTCCGCGCTCCCCTTCTGGCTCCCCTCCTCGCTCCCCTTCTGGCTCCCCTCCTCGCTCCCCTTCTTGCTTCCCTCCGTGATGCTCTCCTTGATACTTGCGAGACAACGCGTGTAAATCTAAATATTAGTAATTTGGAACCATGTGGCAATTGTTTGCTAGATTTCACTCTGCGTTCTACAACTCGAACATGCCATGCTGACTGCAATAATAATATGGTATACGTATACCGAAGTTCTTTCCTGCTAAGATCTTTTCTATGTATCATCTCCACCTCCGTTAGACATACGCCACCGATAAGGCTTCAACATGGCTTCTATGGTTTTACCATGCAACAGTATCCCTCTTATCCATGTTCTGCACCCTAAGATCCTATTTTACATTGTCCTTTCGGGTTTGCTCCTCGATATGGCCGTACGAGCCTGCAGCTGGGAGCCTCGTGTCGTCCATTCTGGTCACGCCCCCGAACCACGTCAGTCTTCTTGTCCGCCACTGTCTCTCTCTCTGTCCCAGTTCCTCCCGGGTCACCACATTTCTGATTTAGTCTCTCCTGCGTCTGCCTAGTAATCTTCGAAGCCAACTAATTTCCGCCACAAAACCAGTCTCCTCCCATCTTCTCTGCGCAATGTGCGCGTGCACCAGCATTCTGATCCACATAACATCACCATGCATGCAAGGGTGACAAAACCCTCTGTTACAGTACAGCTTCATCATCTATAGGTTCTTATCGATACGCCGTTTGTTGTCCATGTTTTGTTCAGTCTGCCGAGCGTCACAGCCTAGTCTATGTGCACACGCAAGCTCATTTTTGCATTGGATGCATTTGTGCATCGACCACACGCTGCATGTTATCAGAACTCCCAAGTATAGGCTACATAAATTCCGTCAGTTACAATCATGTTCCATTGTTTTACTCGTTAGCTTAACCACCAATTCCTCACGCCGTTTCCGCTACTCACTTGTTTTGATTTTTGCGCATTGATTTTGAGAACCAGTCTTCCACTTCAGACATCTATTCTGAAGTTCGATCGCTGTTGTAGACCTTTCCGGCGACTTTGCAACCATAGCAATATCATTGTCGGCAAAGCGCAGATTTTTATATGCGTGCTGTGGCTACGACCTCCGCATTTCCCCATGCGAGGCTCAACACTGACACAGGAACAAGTTAAGGAAGTCTGGTCACAGTCCACACCCTTGTCTTACACCCACAACAATCTTGAAACGCTGTATCGATTCACCATCGACCGCGAATGCGCTAAACGACTTGCTGGATAGATAGATCTCCAACATGTAACCGGTCCTCTGGCGCGCTTTAACTTAATAGCACGCTACAACCATGTTTCCTGCTCAAGTCGTCTATGCTACATAAAATTATATTAACCTTTCGCCGTATAAAACAATGCGTACGTTGACCGTATATAGGCTATTGGTGGGAACTGCAAGACGGCGAGGATACCTGCTTCTCAGACTACCTCTATGTCAGCTGGAATGACGGTCGTGCCTCTTCCTTCCCTATATACCGCCTTTCTTCACTCACCAATCAAATCAGCAGGCGGCTGTCCTCTTCCGTGGAATATAATTAAAGCTCATGCTTGTGTGCAGAACAATAATAATTGATCTGCATCCGTTGATATCCGAATTGTCCCGACTGTCTTGAGTATTCTTTCAACTGTTTGGCTATAACACGATAGATGCGAGATTGTCCAGTAGGTGAGCTGCACTGTAAATCGAATGCGTGGATGGATCGGAAATTTCTTGTATGAGTCCATAGTAAACTTAGCTACAATAGTTTGACCTGTTCTATTATATAGGTGGCCTATTTCTCTCTATACCAGGACTGGTCTAATGCTTCATCTGTCTAGTTTTAGTTACCTGTTCCTCACTTCAATCGCGAATGCTCGTCCATGTCTGCCGACCTCTTTGTTTTTTGCCGTATCTTTGATCGCTTATATCGGTAGCTTCTGCGTTTCTGAAAACTTCTCTGCCTGTCTAGTTGACATTCTTACCTCTCTGCTGATATCTCTGTTGTTTCAACGCATCTCTCTCTGTCCCTCTCTCGCTCTGTCCCTCCCCCTCTCTCTCTGTCCCTCTATGTATGTCTCTGTTTCTGTCTGTCTCTGTCTGTGTCCTTGTCTCTCTGTCTCTCTCTGTCTCTTTCTGTCTATCTATCAGTCTTTCTCTCTGCCTACTTATGTGTCTTTGTTAATCCCACTATTTTGGCTTCCCAACCAACTCCCCCCTTGCTTGCTTACGTGGCACAACTTCTATACTCGCCATTCCGCCAAACTCTCAACTTTTTACCAATCTGCCTTCTTTAACATCTATAACAACTGGTGTCCTTTATTGTTGCAGAAATTAGTTGACGAAGAAGAATAGAGCGATGGAGAAGAGAAAATGCGAAAGCGTTAGGACAAATGGAAACACTGCAAGGTTGATGGAATCAGATCACAAAGACGACTGACCATGCAGTGACCACTGACCGGTGGATATGGTCGTGTTGTAAGAATAGATGACAAGACAATGTACCAGCAAGTCTTTATAATTAATTATTGTCACGTGATGGGAAGACAGAGTCGAGACGGACAATAAAAACCATGGATGTAGAAAAGCCAAACACAATGTTGTAGAAAACGCATGGACGTGAGAATGGGGCTGTATTATACTAAGTCAGCGGCAGATGGAAATGGGTCACATTGTAAAAAGATCATCGTTATTGGCGCACACACCTGAGGCCCGTCGATAGAGAGAACAGAAGAAGAAGAAGAAAGAAGAATGCGAAGAATAAGAAAGAGGAAGGATTGGAGGAAATGGAAGACGAAGAACAACAATAACAGGAGCAAAAAAGAGAGAAAAACAGGACAAATAAAACGAAGAAATCTATTTCTTTTTATCGCTTGCCTCCTTTGTTTTCTTTTGTCTCTCTGTCCGTCTATATGTCTGTCTGTCTGTATGACTGTCTGTCTGTTTGTTTCTGTCTGTCGAGAGACAGGCAGACAGACAGGCTTTACCTATCCATCATTATCTTTGTGTCTATCGATCCATCCATCTGTCTGCATAGGTATACCCTTCTGTCTATCTATCTGACTTTCTATAATTATGCTGCCTGCCTGCCTTTTTGTTTGTCTGTCAACATGTCTGACTCTATGCTTGTCTGTCTATCTGACATCCTGTCTGTCTTTCTGTCTGTCTGTCTGCCTGCCTGTCTGTCTATCTGTCTGTCTGTCTGTCTGCTTGTATGTTTGGCTATTCTTTTTCCACCCAGCACGGTCGACCTTGACTTAGTTCCGTTGCTCTGCAAGTGTGCATGCAGCCTCGCCTACATAGTCCTCCCTCCTTCACTGCCTCCCCAATTTCCGACATCGCCCAATTCCCCATCTCTCCCCTTCTCAGACCCGTCTTCTCTGGCCGCCGCTGCCGCCGTTGCTGTCTTCAGCCGACTTTGATCGATGACGGTCTGGGGGAGCAGCCGCTGGCGTCGACTGGCGCCTCAGAGTCTGATGGCGATTTATCGTCGGGTGCTCAGCCTGACGCACAAGAGGGACGCAAGGGGGCGCGCAGGCGGACGCACGCAAACAGTGACGCATACGCTTAGACGGGGATGATTGACGCGTCGGCTTTAGTCGCCCATTTCTGCGCTGCCTCACGCGAGCCACCACGATCCTCATCTTCATTCACAGCATCCTCCTCTGCAGCTGATATCCTCGACTTATCCTCGAGCTCATTCGCACGGATTATTTCCATCATCATTCGAGTCACTCTCGTCCTGATTTCAGTCACTCCCTTCCTAATTTCAGTCACTCCCTTCCTAATTTTAGTCAG